>CAKOBK010000577.1:0-65106 GCA_932526605.1 Nephrotoma flavescens
AAAAAAAAATCGGACCCCAAGTACTTACACCCAAAATTTTCGAGTCCTAGTAGATTCTGGTTGAAATGGGCTTACAACAAAACTATTTCGTTAAATGAATTTTTACATTAATTTTATTGTTTTTGGTTGTGAATCAAACAATATTAGACAAAAATCCAAAAAAAAAATCAGACCCCAAGTACTTACACCCAAAATTTTCGAGTCCTAGTAGATTCTGGTTGAAATGGGCTTACAACAAAACTATTTCGTTAAATGAATTTTTACATTGATTTTATTGTTTTTGGTTGTGAATCAAAGCATATTAGACAAATATCCAAAAAAAAACAAAATCGATTATATAGTACACAATACAAGTACATACAAGCACAATACAAGTATATACAAGTGCATACAAGTACTTACACCCAAAATTTTCGAGTCCTAGTAGATTCTGGTTGAAATGGGCTTACAACAAAATTATTTCGTTAAATGAATTTTACATTGATTTTATTGTTTTTGGTTGTGAATCAAACAATATTAGACAAAATCCAAAAATAAAAATCAGACCCCAAGTACTTACACCCAAAATTTTCGAGTCCTAGTAGATTCTGGTTGAAATGGGCTTACAACAAAATTATTTCGTTAAATGAATTTTTACATTGATTTTATTGTTTTTGGTTGTGAATCAAACCATATTAGACAAAAATCCAAAAAAAAAATCAGACCTCAAGTACTTACACCCAAAATTTTCGAGTCCTAGTAGATTCTGAATGAAATGGGCTTACAACAAAACTATTTCGTTAAATGAATTTTTACATTGATTTTATTGTTTTTGGTTGTGAATCAAACCATATTAGACAAAAATCCAAACAAAAACAAAATCGAGTATACAGTACACAATCCAAGTACATACAAGCACAATACAAGTATATACAAGTGCATACAAGTACTTACACCCAAACTTTTCGAGTCCTAGTAGATTCTGGTTGAAATGGGCTTACAACAAAACTATTTCGTTAAATGAATTTTTACATTGATTTTATTGTTTTTGGTTGTGAATCAAACCATATTAGACAAAAATCCAAAAAAAAAATCGGACCCCAAGAACTTACACCCAAAATTTTCGAGTCCTAGTAGATTCTGGTTGAAATGGGCTTACAACAAAACTATTTCGTTAAATGAATTTTTACATTGATTTTATTGTTTTTGGTTGTGAATCAAACCATATTAGACAAAAATCCAAAAAAAAAAAATCGGACCCCAAGTTCTTATACCCAAAATTTTCGAGGCTTAGTAGATTCTGGTTGAAATGGGCTTACAACAAAACTATTTCGTTAAATGAATTTTTACATTGATTTTATTGTTTTTGGTTGTGAATCAAACCACATTAGACAAAAATCCAAAAAAAAAATCAGACCCCAAGAACTTACACCCAAAATTTTCGAGTCCTAGTAGATTCTGGTTGAAATGGGCTTACAACAAAACTATTTCGTTAAATTAATTTTTACATTGATTTTATTGTTTTTGGTTGTGAATCCAACCATATTAGACAAAAATCCAAAAAAAAAATCGGACCCCAAGTACTTATACCCAAAATTTTCGAGTCTTAGTAGATTCTGGTTGAAATGGGCTTACAACAAAACTATTTCGTTAAATGAATTTTTACATTGATTTTATTGTTTTTGGTTGTGAATCAAACCATTTTAGACAAAAATCCAATAAAAAAAATTCGGACACCTAGTGCTTACACCCAAAATTTACGATTAGTAGGAGATTCTGGTTGAAATGGGCTTACAACAAAACTATTTCGTTAAATGAATTTTTACATTGGTTTTATTGTTTTTGGTTGTGAATCAAACCATATTAGAAAAAAATCCAAAAAAAATAAAATCGGACCCTAAGTACTGACACCCAAAATTTTCGAGTCCTAGTAGATTCTGGTTGAAATGGGCTTACAACAAAACTATTTTTCGTAAATGAATTTTTACATTGATTTTATTGTTTTTGGTTGTGAATCAAACCATATTAGACAAAAATCCAAAAAAAAAAATCTGACCCCAAGTACTTACACCCAAAATTTTCGAGTCCTAGTAGATTCTGGTTGAAATGGGCTTACAACAAAACTATTTCGTTAAATGAATTTTTACATTGATTTTATTGTTTTTGGTTGTGAATCAAAGCATATTAGACAAAAATCCAAAACAAAAAATCGGACCCCAAGTACTTACACCCAAAATTTTCAAGTCCTAGTAGATTTTGGTTGAAATGGGCTTACAACAAAACTATTTCGTTAAATGAATTTTTACATTGATTTTATTGTTTTTGGTTGTGAATCAAACCATATTAGACAAAAATTCAAAAAAAAAATCGGACCCCAAGTACTTACACCCAAAATTTTCTAGTCCTAGTAGATTCTGGTTGAAATGGGCTTACAACAAAACTATTTCGGTTAATGAATTTTTACATTGATTTTATTGTTTTTGGTTGTAAATCAAACCATGTTAGACAAAAATCCAAAAAAAAAATCGGACCCCAAGTACTTACACCCAAAATGTTCGAGTCCTAGTAGATTCTGGTTGAAATGGGCTTACAACAAAACTATTTCGTTAAATGAAGTTTTACATTGATTTTATTGTTTTTGGTTGTGAATCAAACCATATTAGACAAAAATCCAAAAAAAAAATCGGACCCCAATTACTTACACCCAAAATTTTCGAGTCCTAGTAGATTCTGGTTGAAATGGGCTTACAACAAAACTATTTCGTTAAATGAATTTCTACATTGATTTTATGGTTTTTTGTTGTGAATCAAACCATATTAGACAAAAATCCATAAAAAAAAAATTGGACCCCAAGTACTTACACCCAAAATTTTCGAGTCCTAGTAGATTCTGGTTGAAATGGGCTTACAACAAAACTATTTCGTTAAATGAATTTTTACATTGATTTTATTGTTTTTGGTTGTGAATCAAACCATATTAGACAAAAATCCAAAAAAAAAAATTCTGACCCGTGGTGCTTACACCCAAAATTTTCGAGTCCAAGTAGATTCTGGTTGAAATGGGCTTACAACAAAACTATTTCGTTAAATGAATTTTTACATTGATTTTATTGTTTTTGGTTGTGAATCAAACCATATTAGACAAAAATCCAAAAAAAAAAAATCGGACCCCAAGTACTTACACCCAAAATTTTCGAGTCCTAGTAGATTCTGGTTGAAATGGGCTTACAACAAAACTATTTCGTTAAATGAATTTTTACATTGATTTTATTGTTTTTGGTTGTGAATCAAACCATATTAGACAAAAATCCATATTACACCCAAAATTTTCGAGTCCTAGTAGATTCTGGTTGAAATGGGCTTACAACAAAACTATTTCGTTAAATGACTTTTTACATTGATTTTATTGTTTTTGGTTGTAAATCAAACCATATTAGACAAAAATCCAAAAAAAAATCGGACCCCAAGTACTTACATCCAAAATTTTCGAGTCCTAGTAGATTCTGGTTGAAATGGGCTTACATCAAAACTATTTCGTTAAATGAATTTTTACATTAATTTTATTGTTTTTGGTTGTGAATCAAACAATATTAGACAAAAATCCAAAAAAAAAATCAGACCCCAAGTACTTACACCCAAAATTTTCGAGTCCTAGTAGATTCTGGTTGAAATGGGCTTACAACAAAACTATTTCGTTAAATGAATTTTTACATTGATTTTATTGTTTTTGGTTGTGAATCAAAGCATATTAGACAAATATCCAAAAAAAAACAAAATCGATTATATAGTACACAATACAAGTACATACAAGCACAATACAAGTATATACAAGTGCATACAAGTACTTACACCCAAAATTTTCGAGTCCTAGTAGATTCTGGTTGAAATGGGCTTACAACAAAATTATTTCGTTAAATGAATTTTTACATTGATTTTATTGTTTTTGGTTGTGAATCAAACAATATTAGACAAAAATCCAAAAAAAAAAATCAGACCCCAAGTACTTACACCCAAAATTTTCGAGTCCTAGTAGATTCTGGTTGAAATGGGCTTACAACAAAACTATTTCGTTAAATGAATTTTTACATTGATTTTATTGTTTTTGGTTGTGAATCAAACCATATTAGACAAAAATCCAAAAAAAAAATCAGACCCCAAGTACTTACACCCAAAATTTTCGAGTCCTAGTAGATTCTGAATGAAATGGGCTTACAACAAAACTATTTCGTTAAATGAATTTTTACATTGATTTTATTGTTTTTGGTTGTGAATCAAACCATATTAGACAAAAATCCAAACAAAAACAAAATCGAGTATACAGTACACAATCCAAGTACATACAAGCACAATACAAGTATATACAAGTGCATACAAGTACTTACACCCAAACTTTTCGAGTCCTAGTAGATTCTGTTTGAAATGGGCTTACAACAAAACTATTTCGTTAAATGAATTTTTACATTGATTTTATTGTTTTTGGTTGTGAATCAAACCATATTAGACAAAAATCCAAAAAAAAAATCAGACCCCAAGTACTTACACCCAAAATTTTCGAGCCCTAGTAGATTCTGGTTGAAATGGGCTTACAACAAAACTATTTCGTTAAATGAATTTTTACATTGATTTTATTGTTTTTGGTTGTGAATCAAACCATATTAGACAAAAATCCAAAAAAAAAAATCGGACCCCAAGTTCTTATACCCAAAATTTCCGAGTCCTAGTAGATTCTGGTTGAAATGGGCTTACAACAAAACTATTTCGTTAAATGAATTTTTACATTGATTTTATTGTTTTTGGTTGTGAATCAAACCACATTAGACAAAAATCCAAAAAAAAAATCAGACCCCAAGAACTTACACCCAAAATTTTCGAGTCCTAGTAGATTCTGGTTGAAATGGGCTTACAACAAAACTATTTCGTTAAATGAATTTTTACATTGATTTTATTGTTTTTGGTTGTGAATCCAACCATATTAGACAAAAATCCAAAAAAAAAATCGGACCCCAAGTACTTATACCCAAAATTTTCGAGTCTTAGTAGATTCTGGTTGAAATGGGCTTACAACAAAACTATTTCGTTAAATGAATTTTAACATTGATTTTATTGTTTTTGGTTGTGAATCAAACCATTTTAGACAAAAATCCAATAAAAAAAATTCGGACACCTAGTGCTTACACCCAAAATTTACGATTAGTAGGAGATTCTGGTTGAAATGGGCTTACAACAAAACTATTTCGTTAAATGAATTTTTACATTGATTTTATTGTTTTTGGTTGTGAATCAAACCATATTAGAAAAAAATCCAAAAAAAATAAAATCGGACCCTAAGTACTGACACCCAAAATTTTCGAGTCCTAGTAGATTCTGGTTGAAATGGGCTTACAACAAAACTATTTCGTAAATGAATTTTTACATTGATTTTATTGTTTTTGGTTGTGAATCAAACCATATTAGACAAAAATCCAAAAAAAAAATCTGACCCCAAGTACTTACACCCAAAATTTTCGAGTCCTAGTAGATTCTGGTTGAAATGGGCTTACAACAAAACTATTTCGTTAAATGAATTTTTACATTGATTTTATTGTTTTTGGTTGTGAATCAAAGCATATTAGACAAAAATTCAAAACAAAAAATCGGACCCCAAGTACTTACACCCAAAATTTTCAAGTCCTAGTAGATTTTGGTTGAAATGGGCTTACAACAAAACTATTTCGTTAAATGAATTTTTACATTGATTTTATTGTTTTTGGTTGTGAATCAAACCATATTAGACAAAAATTCAAAAAAAAAAATCGGACCCCAAGTACTTACACCCAAAATTTTCTAGTCCTAGTAGATTCTGGTTGAAATGGGCTTACAACAAAACTATTTCGGTTAATGAATTTTTACATTGATTTTATTGTTTTTGGTTGTAAATCAAACCATGTTAGACAAAAATCCAAAAAAAAAAATCGGACCCCAAGTACTTACACCCAAAATGTTCGAGTCCTAGTAGATTCTGGTTGAAATGGGCTTACAACAAAACTATTTCGTTAAATGAAGTTTTACATTGATTTTATTGTTTTTGGTTGTGAATCAAACCATATTAGACAAAAATCCAAAAAAAAAATCGGACCCCAATTACTTACACCCAAAATTTTCGAGTCCTAGTAGATTCTGGTTGAAATGGGCTTACAACAAAACTATTTCGTTAAATGAATTTCTACATTGATTTTATGGTTTTTTGTTGTGAATCAAACCATATTAGACAAAAATCCAAAAAAAAAAATTCTGACCCGTGGTGCTTACACCCAAAATTTTCGAGTCCTAGTAGATTCTGGTTGAAATGGGCTTACAACAAAACTATTTCGTTAAATGAATTTTTACATTGATTTTATTGTTTTTGGTTGTGAATCAAACCATATTAGACAAAAATTCAAAAAAAAAAAAATCGGACCCCAAGTACTTACACCCAAAATTTTCGAGTCCTAGTAGATTCTGGTTGAAATGGGCTTACAACAAAACTATTTCGTTAAATGAATTTTTACATTGATTTTATTGTTTTTGGTTGTGAATCAAACCATATTAGACAAAAATCCAAAAAAAAAAAATCGGACCCCAAGTACTTACACCCAAAATTTTCGAGTCCTAGTAGATTCTGGTTGAAATGGGCTTACAGCAAAACTATTTCGTTAAATGAATTTTTACATTGATTTTATTGTTTTTGGTTGTAAATCAAACCATATTAGTCAAAAATCCAAAAAAAAAAATCGGACCCCAAGTACTTACACCCAAAAGTTTCGAGTCCTAGTAGATTCTGGTTGAAATGGGCTTACAACAAAACTATTTCGTAAATGAATTTTTATATTGATTTTATTGCTTTTGGTTGTGAATCAAACCATATTAGACAAAAATCCAAAAAAAAAATCGGATCCCAAGTACTTACACCCAAAATTTTCGAGTCCTAGTAGATTCTGGTTGAAATGGGCTTACAACAAAACTATTTCGTTAAATGAATTTTTACATTGATTTTATTGTTTTTGGTTGTGAATCCAACCATATTAGACAAAAATCCAAAAAAAAAAATCGGACCCCAAGTACTTACACCCAAAATTTTCGAGTCCTAGTAGATTCTGGTTGAAATGGGCTTACAACAAAACTATTTCGTTAAATGAATTTTTACATTGATTTTATGGTTTTTGGTTGTGAATCAAACCATATTAGAAAAAAATCCAAAAAAAATAAAATCAAACCCTAAGTACTTACACCCAAAATTTTCGAGTCCTAGTAGATTCTGGTTGAAATGGGCTTACAACAAAACTATTTCGTAAATGAATTTTTACATTGATTTTATTGTTTTTGGTTGTGAATCAAACCATATTAGACAAAAATCCAAAACAAAAAATCGGACCCCAAGTACTTACACCCAAAATTTTCGAGTCCTTGAAGATTCTGGTTGAAATGGGCTTACAACAAAACTATTTCGTTAAATAAATTTTTACATTGATTTTATTGTTTTTGGTTGTGAATCAAAGCATATTAGACAAAAATCCAAAACAAAAAATCGGACCCCAAGTACTTACACCCAAAATTTTCAAGTCCTAGTAGATTTTGGTTGAAATGGGCTTACAACAAAACTATTTCGTTAAATGAATTTTTACATTGATTTTATTGTTTTTGGTTGTGAATCAAACCATATTAGACAAAAATTCAAAAAAAAAAAATCGGACCCCAAGTACTTACACCCAAAATTTTCTAGTCCTAGTAGATTCTGGTTGAAATGGGCTTACAACAAAACTATTTCGTTAAATGGATTTTTACATTGATTTTATTGTTTTTGGTTGTGAATCAAACCATATTAGATAAAAATCCAAAAAAAAAAAATCGGTCCCCAAGTACTTACACCCAAAATTTTCGAGTCCTAGTAGATTCTGGTTGAAATGGGCTTACAACAAAACTATTTCGTTAAATGAATTTTTACATTGATTTTATTGTTTTTGGTTGTGAATCAAACCATATTAGACAAAAATCCATATTACACCCAAAATTTTCGAGTCCTAGTAGATTCTGGTTGAAATGGGCTTACAACAAAACTATTTCGTTAAATGACTTTTTACATTGATTTTATTGTTTTTGGTTGTAAATCAAACCATATTAGACAAAAATCCAAAAAAAAATCGGACCCCAAGTACTTACACCCAAAATTTTCGAGTCCTAGTAGATTCTGGTTGAAATGGGCTTACATCAAAACTATTTCGTTAAATGAATTTTTACATTAATTTTATTGTTTTTGGTTGTGAATCAAACAATATTAGACAAAAATCCAAAAAAAAAATCTGACCCCAAGTACTTACACCCAAAATTTTCGAGTCCTAGTAGATTCTGGTTGAAATGGGCTTACAACAAAACTATTTCGTTAAATGAATTTTTACATTGATTTTATTGTTTTTGGTTGTGAATCAAAGCATATTAGACAAATATCCAAAAAAAAACAAAATCGATTATATAGTACACAATACAAGTACATACAAGCACAATACAAGTATATACAAGTGCATACAAGTACTTACACCCAAAATTTTCGAGTCCTAGTAGATTCTGGTTGAAATGGGCTTACAACAAAATTATTTCGTTAAATGAATTTTTACATTGATTTTATTGTTTTTGGTTGTGAATCAAACAATATTAGACAAAAATCCAAAAAAAAAAATCAGACCCCAAGTACTTACACCCAAAATTTTCGAGTCCTAGTAGATTCTGGTTGAAATGGGCTTACAACAAAACTATTTCGTTAAATGAATTTTTACATTGATTTTATTGTTTTTGGTTGTGAATCAAACCATATTAGACAAAAATCCAAAAAAAAAATCAGACCCCAAGTACTTACACCCAAAATTTTCGAGTCCTAGTAGATTCTGAATGAAATGGGCTTACAACAAAACTATTTCGTTAAATGAATTTTTACATTGATTTTATTGTTTTTGGTTGTGAATCAAACCATATTAGACAAAAATCCAAACAAAAACAAAATCGAGTATACAGTACACAATCCAAGTACATACAAGCACAATACAAGTATATACAAGTGCATACAAGTACTTACACCCAAACTTTTCGAGTCCTAGTAGATTCTGTTTGAAATGGGCTTACAACAAAACTATTTCGTTAAATGAATTTTTACATTGATTTTATTGTTTTTGGTTGTGAATCAAACCATATTAGACAAAAATCCAAAAAAAAAATCAGACCCCAAGTACTTACACCCAAAATTTTCGAGCCCTAGTAGATTCTGGTTGAAATGGGCTTACAACAAAACTATTTCGTTAAATGAATTTTTACATTGATTTTATTGTTTTTGGTTGTGAATCAAACCATATTAGACAAAAATCCAAAAAAAAAAATCGGACCCCAAGTTCTTATACCCCAAATTTCCGAGTCTTAGTAGATTCTGGTTGAAATGGGCTTACAACAAAACTATTTCGTTAAATGAATTTTTACATTGATTTTATTGTTTTTGGTTGTGAATCAAACCACATTAGACAAAAATCCAAAAAAAAAATCAGACCCCAAGAACTTACACCCAAAATTTTCGAGTCCTAGTAGATTCTGGTTGAAATGGGCTTACAACAAAACTATTTCGTTAAATGAATTTTTACATTGATTTTATTGTTTTTGGTTGTGAATCCAACCATATTAGACAAAAATCCAAAAAAAAAATCGGACCCCAAGTACTTATACCCAAAATTTTCGAGTCTTAGTAGATTCTGGTTGAAATGGGCTTACAACAAAACTATTTCGTTAAATGAATTTTAACATTGATTTTATTGTTTTTGGTTGTGAATCAAACCATTTTAGACAAAAATCCAATAAAAAAAATTCGGACACCTAGTGCTTACACCCAAAATTTACGATTAGTAGGAGATTCTGGTTGAAATGGGCTTACAACAAAACTATTTCGTTAAATGAATTTTTACATTGATTTTATTGTTTTTGGTTGTGAATCAAACCATATTAGAAAAAAATCCAAAAAAAATAAAATCGGACCCTAAGTACTGACACCCAAAATTTTCGAGTCCTAGTAGATTCTGGTTGAAATGGGCTTACAACAAAACTATTTCGTAAATGAATTTTTACATTGATTTTATTGTTTTTGGTTGTGAATCAAACCATATTAGACAAAAATCCAAAAAAAAAATCTGACCCCAAGTACTTACACCCAAAATTTTCGAGTCCTAGTAGATTCTGGTTGAAATGGGCTTACAACAAAACTATTTCGTTAAATGAATTTTTACATTGATTTTATTGTTTTTGGTTGTGAATCAAAGCATATTAGACAAAAATCCAAAACAAAAAATCGGACCCCAAGTACTTACACCCAAAATTTTCAAGTCCTAGTAGATTTTGGTTGAAATGGGCTTACAACAAAACTATTTCGTTAAATGAATTTTTACATTGATTTTATTGTTTTTGGTTGTGAATCAAACCATATTAGACAAAAATTCAAAAAAAAAAAATCGGACCCCAAGTACTTACACCCAAAATTTTCTAGTCCTAGTAGATTCTGGTTGAAATGGGCTTACAACAAAACTATTTCGGTTAATGAATTTTTACATTGATTTTATTGTTTTTGGTTGTAAATCAAACCATGTTAGACAAAAATCCAAAAAAAAAATCGGACCCCAAGTACTTACACCCAAAATGTTCGAGTCCTAGTAGATTCTGGTTGAAATGGGCTTACAACAAAACTATTTCGTTAAATGAAGTTTTACATTGATTTTATTGTTTTTGGTTGTGAATCAAACCATATTAGACAAAAATCCAAAAAAAAAATCGGACCCCAATTACTTACACCCAAAATTTTCGAGTCCTAGTAGATTCTGGTTGAAATGGGCTTACAACAAAACTATTTCGTTAAATGAATTTCTACATTGATTTTATGGTTTTTTGTTGTGAATCAAACCATATTAGACAAAAATCCATAAAAAAAAATCGGACCCCAAGTACTTACACCCAAAATTTTCGAGTCCTAGTAGATTCTGGTTGAAATGGGCTTACAAAAAAACCATTTCGTTAAATGAATTTTTACATTGATTTTATTGTTTTTGGTTGTGAATCAAACCATATTAGACAAAAATCCAAAAGAAAAAAAAAATCGGACCCCAAGTAATTACACCCAAAAGTTTCGAGTCCTAGTAGATTCTGGTTGAAATGGGCTTACAACAAAACTATTTCGTTAAATGAATTTTTACATTGATTTTATTGTTTTTGGTTGTGAATCAAACCATATTAGACAAAAATTCAAAAAAAAAAAAATCGGACCCCAAGTACTTACACACAAAATTTTCGAGTCCTAGTAGATTCTGGTTGAAATGGGCTTACAACAAAACTATTTCGTTAAATGAATTTTTACATTGATTTTATTGTTTTTGGTTGTGAATCAAACCATATTAGACAAAAATCCAAAAAAAAAAATCGGACCCCAAGTACTTACACCCAAAATTTTCGAGTCCTAGTAGATTCTGGTTGAAATGGGCTTACAGCAAAACTATTTCGTTAAATGAATTTTTACATTGATTTTATTGTTTTTGGTTGTAAATCAAACCATATTAGTCAAAAATCCAAAAAAAAAAATCGGACCCCAAGTACTTACACCCAAAAGTTTCGAGTCCTAGTAGATTCTGGTTGAAATGGGCTTACAACAAAACTATTTCGTAAATGAATTTTTATATTGATTTTATTGCTTTTGGTTGTGAATCAAACCATATTAGACAAAAATCCAAAAAAAAAATCGGACCCCTAGTACTTACACCCAAAATTTTCGAGTCCTAGTAGATTCTGGTTGAAATGGGCTTACAACAAAACTATTTCGTTAAATGAATTTTTACATTGATTTTATTGTTTTTGGTTGTGAATCCAACCATATTAGACAAAAATCCAAAAAAAAAAATCGGACCCCAAGTACTTACACCCAAAATTTTCGAGTCCTAGTAGATTCTGGTTGAAATGGGCTTACAACAAAACTATTTCGTTAAATGAATTTCTACATTGATTTTATGGTTTTTTGTTGTGAATCAAACCATATTAGACAAAAATCCATAAAAAAAAATCGGACCCCAAGTACTTACACCCAAAATTTTCGAGTCCTAGTAGATTCTGGTTGAAATGGGCTTACAAAAAAACCATTTCGTTAAATGAATTTTTACATTGATTTTATTGTTTTTGGTTGTGAATCAAACCATATTAGACAAAAATCCAAAAGAAAAAAAAATCGGACCCCAAGTAATTACACCCAAAAGTTTCGAGTCCTAGTAGATTCTGGTTGAAATGGGCTTACAACAAAACTATTTCGTTAAATGAATTTTTACATTGATTTTATTGTTTTTGGTTGTGAATCAAACCATATTAGACAAAAATTCAAAAAAAAAAAAATCGGACCCCAAGTACTTACACACAAAATTTTCGAGTCCTAGTAGATTCTGGTTGAAATGGGCTTACAACAAAACTATTTCGTTAAATGAATTTTTACATTGATTTTATTGTTTTTGGTTGTGAATCAAACCATATTAGACAAAAATCCAAAAAAAAAAATCGGACCCCAAGTACTTACACCCAAAATTTTCGAGTCCTAGTAGATTCTGGTTGAAATGGGCTTACAGCAAAACTATTTCGTTAAATGAATTTTTACATTGATTTTATTGTTTTTGGTTGTAAATCAAACCATATTAGTCAAAAATCCAAAAAAAAAAATCGGACCCCAAGTACTTACACCCAAAAGTTTCGAGTCCTAGTAGATTCTGGTTGAAATGGGCTTACAACAAAACTATTTCGTAAATGAATTTTTATATTGATTTTATTGCTTTTGGTTGTGAATCAAACCATATTAGACAAAAATCCAAAAAAAAAATCGGACCCCAAGTACTTACACCCAAAATTTTCGAGTCCTAGTAGATTCTGGTTGAAATGGGCTTACAACAAAACTATTTCGTTAAATGAATTTTTACATTGATTTTATTGTTTTTGGTTGTGAATCCAACCATATTAGACAAAAATCCAAAAAAAAAAATCGGACCCCAAGTACTTACACCCAAAATTTTCGAGTCCTAGTAGATTCTGGTTGAAATGGGCTTACAACAAAACTATTTCGTTAAATGAATTTTTACATTGATTTTATGGTTTTTGGTTGTGAATCAAACCATATTAGAAAAAAATCCAAAAAAAAATAAAATCAAACCCTAAGTACTTACACCCAAAATTTTCGAGTCCTAGTAGATTCTGGTTGAAATGGGCTTACAACAAAACTATTTCGTAAATGAATTTTTACATTGATTTTATTGTTTTTGGTTGTGAATCAAACCATATTAGACAAAAATCCAAAACAAAAAATCGGACCCCAAGTACTTACACCCAAAATTTTCGAGTCCTTGAAGATTCTGGTTGAAATGGGCTTACAACAAAACTATTTCGTTAAATAAATTTTTACATTGATTTTATTGTTTTTGGTTGTGAATCAAAGCATATTAGACAAAAATCCAAAACAAAAAATCGGACCCCAAGTACTTACACCCAAAATTTTCAAGTCCTAGTAGATTTTGGTTGAAATGGGCTTACAACAAAACTATTTCGTTAAATGAATTTTTACATTGATTTTATTGTTTTTGGTTGTGAATCAAACCATATTAGACAAAAATTCAAAAAAAAAAAATCGGACCCCAAGTACTTACACCCAAAATTTTCTAGTCCTAGTAGATTCTGGTTGAAATGGGCTTACAACAAAACTATTTCGGTTAATGAATTTTTACATTGATTTTATTGTTTTTGGTTGTAAATCAAACCATGTTAGACAAAAATCCAAAAAAAAAATCGGACCCCAAGTACTTACACCCAAAATGTTCGAGTCCTAGTAGATTCTGGTTGAAATGGGCTTACAACAAAACTATTTCGTTAAATGAAGTTTTACATTGATTTTATTGTTTTTGGTTGTGAATCAAACCATATTAGACAAAAATCCAAAAAAAAAATCGGACCCCAATTACTTACACCCAAAATTTTCGAGTCCTAGTAGATTCTGGTTGAAATGGGCTTACAACAAAACTATTTCGTTAAATGAATTTCTACATTGATTTTATGGTTTTTTGTTGTGAATCAAACCATATTAGACAAAAATCCATAAAAAAAAAATCGGACCCCAAGTACTTACACCCAAAATTTTCGAGTCCTAGTAGATTCTGGTTGAAATGGGCTTACAACAAAACTATTTCTTTAAATTAATTTTTACATTGATTTTATTGTTTTTGGTTGTGAATCAAACAATATTAGACAAAAATCCAAAAAAAAAAATTCTGACCCGTGGTGCTTACACCCAAAATTTTCGAGTCCTAGTAGATTCTGGTTGAAATGGGCTTACAACAAAACTATTTCGTTAAATGAATTTTTACATTGATTTTATTGTTTTTGGTTGTGAATCAAACCATATTAGACAAAAATTAAAAAAAAAAAAAATCGGACCCCAAGTACTTACACCCAAAATTTTCGAGTCCTAGTAGATTCTGGTTGAAATGGGCTTACAACAAAACTATTTCGTTAAATGAATTTTTACATTGATTTTATTGTTTTTGGTTGTGAATCAAACCATATTAGACAAAAATCCAAAAAAAAAAATCGGACCCCAAGTACTTACACCCAAAATTTTCGAGTCCTAGTAGATTCTGGTTGAAATGGGCTTACAGCAAAACTATTTCGTTAAATGAATTTTTACATTGATTTTATTGTTTTTGGTTGTAAATCAAACCATATTAGTCAAAAATCCAAAAAAAAAATCGGACCCCAAGTACTTACACCCAAAAGTTTCGAGTCCTAGTAGATTCTGGTTGAAATGGGCTTACAACAAAACTATTTCGTAAATGAATTTTTATATTGATTTTATTGCTTTTGGTTGTGAATCAAACCATATTAGACAAAAATCCAAAAAAAAAATCGGACCCCAAGTACTTACACCCAAAATTTTCGAGTCCTAGTAGATTCTGGTTGAAATGGGCTTACAACAAAACTATTTCGTTAAATGAATTTTTACATTGATTTTATTGTTTTTGGTTGTGAATCCAACCATATTAGACAAAAATCCAAAAAAAAAATCGGACCCCAAGTACTTACACCCAAAATTTTCGAGTCCTAGTAGATTCTGGTTGAAATGGGCTTACAACAAAACTATTTCGTTAAATGAATTTTTACATTGATTTTATGGTTTTTGGTTGTGAATCAAACCATATTAGAAAAAAATCCAAAAAAAATAAAATCGGACCCTAAGTACTTACACCCAAAATTTTCGAGTCCTAGTAGATTCTGGTTGAAATGGGCTTACAACAAAACTATTTCGTATATGAATTTTTACATTGATTTTATTGTTTTTGGTTGTGAATCAAACCATATTAGACAAAAATCCAAAACAAAAAATCGGACCCCAAGTACTTACACCCAAAATTTTCGAGTCCTTGAAGATTCTGGTTGAAATGGGCTTACAACAAAACTATTTCGTTAAATAAATTTTTACATTGATTTTATTGTTTTTGGTTGTGAATCAAAGCATATTAGACAAAAATCCAAAACAAAAAATCGGACCCCAAGTACTTACACCCAAAATTTTCAAGTCCTAGTAGATTTTGGTTGAAATGGGCTTACAACAAAACTATTTCGTTAACTGAATTTTTACATTGATTTTATTATTTTTGGTTGTGAATCAAACCATATTAGACAAAAATTCAAAAAAAAAATCGGACCCCAAGTACTTACACCCAAAATTTTCTAGTCCTAGTAGATTCTGGTTGAAATGGGCTTACAACAAAACTATTTCGTTAAATGAATTTTTACATTGATTTTATTGTTTTTATTTGTAAATCAAACCATGTTAGACAAAAATCCAAAAAAAAAATCGGACCCCAAGTACTTACACCCAAAATGTTCGAGTCCTAGTAGATTCTGGTTGAAATGGGCTTACAACAAAACTATTTCGTTAAATGAAGTTTTACATTGATTTTATTGTTTTTGGTTGTGAATCAAACCATATTAGACAAAAATCCAAAAAAAAAACGGACCCCAAGTACTTACACCCAAAATTTTCGAGTCCTAGTAGATTCTGGTTGAAATGGGCTTACAACAAAACTATTTCGTTAAATGAATTTTTACATTGATTTTATGGTTTTTGGTTGTGAATCAAACCATATTAGACAAAAATCCAAAAAAAAAAAAATCGGACCCCAAGTATTTACATGCAAAATTTTCGAGTCCTAGTAGATTCTGGTTGAAATGGGCTTACAACAAAACTATTTCGTTAAATGAATTTTTACATTGATTTTATTGTTTTTGGTTGTGAATCAAACCATATTAGACAAAAATCCAAAAAAAAAAATTCGGACCCGTGGTGCTTACACCCAAAATTTTCGATTCCTAGTAGATTCTGGTTAAAATGGGCTTACAACAAAATTATTTCGTTAAATGAATTTTTACATTGATTTTATTGTTTTTGGTTGTGAATCAAACCATATTAGACAAAAATCCAAAAAAAAAATCTGACCCCAAGTACTTACACCCAAAATTTTCGAGTCCTAGTAGATTCTGGTTGAAATGGGCTTACAACAAAACTATTTCGTTAAATGAATTTTTACATTGATTTTATTGTTTTTGGTTGTGAATCAAAGCATATTAGACAAAAATCCAAAACAAAAAATCGGACCCCAAGTACTTACACCCAAAATTTTCAAGTCCTAGTAGATTTTGGTTGAAATGGGCTTACAACAAAACTATTTCGTTAAATGAATTTTTACATTGATTTTATTGTTTTTGGTTGTGAATCAAACCATATTAGAAAAAAATTCAAAAAAAAAAATCGGACCCCAAGTACTTACACCCAAAATTTTCTAGTCCTAGTAGATTCTGGTTGAAATGGGCTTACAACAAAACTATTTCGGTTAATGAATTTTTACATTGATTTTATTGTTTTTGGTTGTAAATCAAACCATGTTAGACAAAAATCCAAAAAAAAAATCGGACCCCAAGTACTTACACCCAAAATGTTCGAGTCCTAGTAGATTCTGGTTGAAATGGGCTTACAACAAAACTATTTCGTTAAATGAAGTTTTACATTGATTTTATTGTTTTTGGTTGTGAATCAAACCATATTAGACAAAAATCCAAAAAAAAAATCGGACCCCAATTACTTACACCCAAAATTTTCGAGTCCTAGTAGATTCTGGTTGAAATGGGCTTACAACAAAACTATTTCGTTAAATGAATTTCTACATTGATTTTATGGTTTTTTGTTGTGAATCAAACCATATTAGACAAAAATCCATAAAAAAAAAATCGGACCCCAAGTACTTACACCCAAAATTTTCGAGTCCTAGTAGATTCTGGTTGAAATGGGCTTACAACAAAACTATTTCTTTAAATTAATTTTTACATTGATTTTATTGTTTTTGGTTGTGAATCAAACAATATTAGACAAAAATCCAAAAAAAAAATTCTGACCCGTGGTGCTTACACCCAAAATTTTCGAGTCCTAGTAGATTCTGGTTGAAATGGGCTTACAACAAAACTATTTCGTTAAATGAATTTTTACATTGATTTTATTGTTTTTGGTTGTGAATCAAACCATATTAAACAAAAATTCAAAAAAAAAAAATCGGACCCCAAGTACTTACACCCAAAATTTTCGAGTCCTAGTAGATTCTGGTTGAAATGGGCTTACAACAAAACTATTTCGTTAAATGAATTTTTACATTGATTTTATTGTTTTTGGTTGTGAATCAAACCATATTAGACAAAAATCCAAAAAAAAAAATCGGACCCCAAGTACTTACACTCAAAATTTTCGAGTCCTAGTAGATTCTGGTTGAAATGGGCTTACAGCAAAACTATTTCGTTAAATGAATTTTTACATTGATTTTATTGTTTTTGGTTGTGAATCAAACCATATTAGTCAAAAATCCAAAAAAAAAAATCGGACCCCAAGTACTTACACCCAAAAGTTTCGAGTCCTAGTAGATTCTGGTTGAAATGGGCTTACAACAAAACTATTTCGTAAATGAATTTTTATATTGATTTTATTGCTTTTGGTTGTGAATCAAACCATATTAGACAAAAATCCATAGAAAAAAATCGGACCCCAAGTACTTACACCCAAAATTTTCGAGTCCTAGTAGATTCTGGTTGAAATGGGCTTACAACAAAACTATTTCGTTAAATGAATTTTTACATTGATTTTATTGTTTTTGGTTGTGAATCCAACCATATTAGACAAAAATCCAAAAAAAAAATCGGACCCCAAGTACTTACACCCAAAATTTTCGAGTCCTAGTAGATTCTGGTTGAAATGGGCTTACAACAAAACTATTTCGTTAAATGAATTTTTACATTGATTTTATGGTTTTTGGTTGTGAATCAAACCATATTAGAAAAAAATCCAAAAAAAAAATAAAATCGGACCCTAAGTACTTACACCCAAAATTTTCGAGTCCTAGTAGATTCTGGTTGAAATGGGCTTACAACAAAACTATTTCGTAAATGAATTTTTACATTGATTTTATTGTTTTTGGTTGTGAATCAAACCATATTAGACAAAAATCCAAAAAAAAAAATCGGACCCCAAGTACTTACACCCAAAATTTTCGAGTCCTTGAAGATTCTGGTTGAAATGGGCTTACAACAAAACTATTTCGTTAAATAAATTTTTACATTGATTTTATTGTTTTTGGTTGTGAATCAAAGCATATTAGACAAAAATCCAAAACAAAAAATCGGACCCCAAGTACTTACACCCAAAATTTTCAAGTCCTAGTAGATTTTGGTTGAAATGGGCTTACAACAAAACTATTTCGTTAACTGAATTTTTACATTGATTTTATTGTTTTTGGTTGTGAATCAAACCATATTAGACAAAAATTCAAAAAAAAAATCGGACCCCAAGTACTTACACCCAAAATTTTCTAGTCCTAGTAGATTCTGGTTGAAATGGGCTTACAACAAAACTATTTCGTTAAATGAATTTTTACATTGATTTTATTGTTTTTATTTGTAAATCAAACCATGTTAGACAAAAATCCAAAAAAAAAATCGGACCCCAAGTACTTACACCCAAAATGTTCGAGTCCTAGTAGATTCTGGTTGAAATGGGCTTACAACAAAACTATTTCGTTAAATGAAGTTTTACATTGATTTTATTGTTTTTGGTTGTGAATCAAACCATATTAGACAAAAATCCAAAAAAAAACGGACCCCAAGTACTTACACCCAAAATTTTCGAGTCCTAGTAGATTCTGGTTGAAATGGGCTTACAACAAAACTATTTCGTTAAATGAATTTTTACATTGATTTTATGGTTTTTGGTTGTGAATCAAACCATATTAGACAAAAATCCAAAAAAAAAAAATCGGACCCCAAGTATTTACATGCAAAATTTTCGAGTCCTAGTAGATTCTGGTTGAAATGGGCTTACAACAAAACTATTTCGTTAAATGAATTTTTACATTGATTTTATTGTTTTTGGTTGTGAATCAAACCATATTAGACAAAAATCCAAAAAAAAAAATTCGGACCCGTGGTGCTTACACCCAAAATTTTCGATTCCTAGTAGATTCTGGTTAAAATGGGCTTACAACAAAATTATTTCGTTAAATGAATTTTTACATTGATTTTATTGTTTTTGGTTGTGAATCAAACCATATTAGACAAAAATCCAAAAAAAAAAAAATCGGACCCCAAGTACTTACACCCAAAATTTTCGAGTCCTAGTAAATTCTGGTTGAAATGGGCTTACAACAAAACTGTTTCGTTAAATGAATTTTTACATTGATTTTATTGTTTTTGGTTGTGAATCAAACCATATTAGACAAAAATCCAAAAAAAAAAATCGGACCCCAAGTACTTACACCCAAAATTTTCGAGTCCTAGTAGATTCTGGTTGAAATGGGCTTACAACAAAACTATTTCGTTAAATGAATTGTTACATTGATTTTATTGTTTTTGGTTGTGAATCAAACCATATTAGACAAAAATCCAAAAAAAAAATCGGACCCCAAGAATTACACCCAAAATTTTCGAGTCCTAGTAGATTCTGGTTGAAATGGGCTTACAACAAAACTATTTCGTTAAATGAATTTTTACATTGATTTTATTGTTTTTGGTTGTGAATCAAAGCATATTAGACAAAAATCCAAAAAAAAAATCGGACCCCAAGTACTTACACCCAAAATTTTCTAGTCCTAGTAGATTCTGGTTGAAATGGGCTTACAACAAAACTATTTCGTAAATGAATTTTTATATTAATTTTATTGCTTTTGGTTGTGAATCAAACCATATTAGACAAAAATCCAAAAAAAAAAATCGGACCCCAAGTACTTACACCCAAAATTTTCGAGTCCTAGTAGATTCTGGTTGAAATGGGCTTACAACAAAACTATTTCGTTAAATGAATTTTTACATTGATTTTATTGTTTTTGGTTGTGAATCAAACCATATTAGACAAAAATCCAAAAAAAAAATCGGACCCCAAGTACTTACACCCAAAATTTTCTAGTCCTAGTAGATTCTGGTTGAAATGGGCTTACAACAAAACTATTTCGTTAAATGAATTTTTACATTGATTTTATTGTTTTTGGTTGTAAATCAAACCATGTTAGACAAAAATCCAAAAAAAAAATCGGACCCCAAGTACTTACACCCAAAATGTTCGAGTCCTAGTAGATTCTGGTTGAAATGGGCTTACAACAAAACTATTTCGCTAAATGAAGTTTTACATTGATTTTATTGTTTTTGGTTGTGAATCAAACCATATTAGACAAAAATCCAAAAAAAAAATCGGACCCCAAGTACTTACACCCAAAATGTTCGAGTCCTAGTAGATTCTGGTTGAAATGGGCTTACAACAAAACTATTTCGTTAAATGAAGTTTTACATTGATTTTATTGTTTTTGGTTGTGAATCAAACCATATTAGACAAAAATCCAAAAAAAAAAACGGACCCCAAGTACTTACACCCGAAATTTTCGAGTCCTAGTAGATTCTGGTTGAAATGGGCTTACAACAAAACTATTTCGTTAAATGAATTTTTACATTGATTTTATGGTTTTTGGTTGTGAATCAAACCATATTAGACAAAAATCCAAAAAAAAAAAATCGGACCCCAAGTATTTACATGCAAAATTTTCGAGTCCTAGTAGATTCTGGTTGAAATGGGCTTACAACAAAACTATTTCGTTAAATGAATTTTTACATTGATTTTATTGTTTTTGGTTGTGAATCAAACCATATTAGACAAAAATCCAAAAAAAAAAATTCGGACCCGTGGTGCTTACACCCAAAATTTTCAATTCCTAGTAGATTCTGGTTAAAATGTCCTTACAACAAAATTATTTCGTTAAATGAATTTTTACATTGATTTTATTGTTTTTGGTTGTGAATCAAACCATATTAGACAAAAATCCAAAAAAAAAAATCGGACCCCAAGTACTTACACCCAAAATTTTCGAGTCCTAGTAAATTCTGGTTGAAATGGGCTTACAACAAAACTGTTTCGTTAAATGAATTTTTACATTGATTTTATTGTTTTTGGTTGTGAATCAAACCATATTAGACAAAAATCCAAAAAAAAAAATCGGACCCCAAGTACTTTCACCCAAAATTTTCGAGTCCTAGTAGATTCTAGTTGAAATGGGCTTACAACAAAACTATTTCGTTAAATGAATTGTTACATTGATTTTATTGTTTTTGGTTGTGAATCAAACCATATTAGACAAAAATCCAAAAAAAAAATCGGACCCCAAGAATTACACCCAAAATTTTCGAGTCCTAGTAGATTCTGGTTGAAATGGGCTTACAACAAAACTATTTCGTTAAATGAATTTTTACATTGATTTTATTGTTTTTGGTTGTGAATCAAACCATATTAGACAAAAATCCAAAAAAAAAATCGGACCCCAAGTACTTACACCCAAAATTTTCTAGTCCTAGTAGATTCTGGTTGAAATGGGCTTACAACAAAACTATTTCGTAAATGAATTTTTATATTGATTTTATTGCTTTTGGTTGTGAATCAAACCATATTAGACAAAAATCCAAAAAAAAAAATCGGACCCCAAGTACTTACACCCAAAATTTTCGAGTCCTAGTAGATTCTGGTTGAAATGGGCTTACAATAAAACTATTTCGTTAAATGAATTTTTACATTGATTTTATTGTTTTTGGTTGTGAATCAAACCATATTAGACAAAAATCCAAAAAAAGCAAAATCGGACCCCAAGTACTTACACCCAAAATTTTCGAGTCCTAGTAGATTCTGGTTGAAATGGGCTTACAACAAAACTATTTCGTTAAATGAATTTTAACATTGATTTTTTTGTTTTTGGTTGTAAATCAAACCATATTAGACAAAAATCCAAAAAAAAAATCGGACCCCAAGTACTTACACCCAAAATTTTCGAGTCCTAGTAGATTCTGGTTGAAATGGGCTTACAACAAAACTATTTCGTTAAATGAATTTTTACATTGATTTTATTGTTTTTGGTTGTGAATCAAACCATATTAGACAAAAATCCAAAAAAAAAATTAGACCCCAAGTACTTACACCCAAAATTTTCGAGTCCTAGTAGATTCTGAATGAAATGGGCTTACAACAAAACTATTTCGTTAAATGAATTTTTACATTGATTTTATTGTTTTTGGTTGTGAATCAAACCATATTAGGCAAAAATTCAAAAAAAAAATCAGACCCCAAGTACTTACACCCAAAATTTTCGAGTCCTAGTAGATTCTGAATGAAATGGGCTTACAACAAAACTATTTCGTTAAATGAATTTTTACATTGATTTTATTGTTTTTGGTTGTGAATCAAACAATATTAGACAAAAATCCAAAAAAAAAAATCAGACCCCAAGTACTTACACCCAAAATTTTCGAGTCCTAGTAGATTCTGGTTGAAATGGGCTTACAACAAAACTATTTCGTTAAATGAATTTTTACATTGATTTTATTGTTTTTGGTTGTGAATCAAACCATATTAGACAAAAATCCAAAAAAAAATCAGACCCCAAGTACTTACACCCAAAATTTTCGAGTCCTAGTAGATTCTGAATGAAATGGGCTTACAACAAAACTATTTCGTTAAATGAATTTTTACATTGATTTTATTGTTTTTGGTTGTGAATCAAACAATATTAGACAAAAATCCAAAAAAAAATCAGACCCCAAGTACTTACACCCAAAATTTTCGAGTCCTAGTAGATTCTGGTTGAAATGGGCTTACAACAAAACTATTTCGTTAAATGAATTTTTACATTGATTTTATTGTTTTTGGTTGTGAATCAAACCATATTAGACAAAAATCAAAAAAAAAAAACAGACCCCAAGTACTTACACCCAAAATTTTCGAGTCCTAGTAGATTCTGAATGAAATGGGCTTACAACAAAACTATTTCGTTAAATGAATTTTTACATTGATTTTATTGTTTTTGGTTGTGAATCAAACCATATTAGACAAAAATCCAAACAAAAACAAAATCGAGTATACAGTACACAATCCAAGTACATACAAGCACAATACAAGTATATACAAGTGCATACAAGTACTTACACCCCAACTTTTCGAGTCCTAGTAGATTCTGGTTGAAATGGGCTTACAACAAAACTATTTCGTTAAATGAATTTTTACATTGATTTTATTGTTTTTGGTTGTGAATCAAACCATATTAGACAAAAATCCAAAAAAAAAATCAGACCCCAAGTACTTACACCCAAAATTTTCGAGTCCTAGTAGATTCTGGTTGAAATGGGCTTACAACAAAACTATTTCGTTAAATGAATTTTTACATTGATTTTATTGTTTTTGGTTGTGAATCAAACCATATTAGACAAAAATCCAAAAAAAAAAATCGGACCCCAAGTTCTTATACCCAAAATTTTCGAGTCTTAGTAGATTCTGGTTGAAATGGGCTTACAACAAAACTATTTCGTTAAATGAATTTTTACATTGATTTTATTGTTTTTGGTTGTGAATCAAACCACATTAGACAAAAATCCAAAAAAAAAATCAGACCCCAAGAACTTACACCCAAAATTTTCGAGTCCTAGTAAATTCTGGTTGAAATGGGCTTACAACAAAACTATTTCGTTAAATGAATTTTTACATTGATTTTATTGTTTTTTCTTGTGAATCCAACCATATTAGACAAAAATCCAAAAAAAATCGAACCCCAAGTACTTATACCCAAAATTTTCGAGTCTTAGTAGATTCTGGTTGAAATGGGCTTACAACAAAACTATTTCGTTAAATGAATTTTTACATTGATTTTATTGTTTTTGGTTGTGAATCAAACCATTTTAGACAAAAATCCAATAGAAAAAATTCGGACACCTAGTGCTTACACCCAAAATTTACGATTGGAGATTCTGGTTGAAATGGGCTTACAACAAAACTATTTCGTTAAATGAATTTTTACATTGATTTTATTGTTTTTGGTTGTGAATCAAACCATATTAGAAAAAAATCCAAAAAAAATAAAATCGGACCCTAAGTACTGACACCCAAAATTTTCGAGTCCTAGTAGATTCTGGTTGAAATGGGCTTACAACAAAACTATTTCGTAAATGAATTTTTACATTGATTTTATTGTTTTTGGTTGTGAATCAAACCATATTAGACAAAAATCCAAAAAAAAAAATCTGACCCCAAGTACTTACACCCAAAATTTTCGAGTCCTAGTAGATTCTGGTTGAAATGGGCTTACAACAAAATTATTTCGTTAAATGAATTTTTACATTGATTTTATTGTTTTTGGTTGTGAATCAAAGCATATTAGACAAAAATCCAAAACAAAAAATCGGACCCCAAGTACTTACACCCAAAATTTTCAAGTCCTAGTAGATTTTGGTTGAAATGGGCTTACAACAAAACTATTTCGTTAAATGAATTTTTACATTGATTTTATTGTTTTTGGTTGTGAATCAAACCATATTAGACAAAAATTCAAAAAAAAAATCGGACCCCAAGTACTTACACCCAAAATTTTCTAGTCCTAGTAGATTCTGGTTGAAATGGGCTTACAACAAAACTATTTCGTTAAATGAATTTTTACATTGATTTTATTGTTTTTGGTTGTAAATCAAACCATGTTAGACAAAAATCCAAAAAAAAAATCGGACCCCAAGTACTTACACCCAAAATGTTCGAGTCCTAGTAGATTCTGGTTGAAATGGGCTTACAACAAAACTATTTCGTTAAATGAAGTTTTACATTGATTTTATTGTTTTTGGTTGTGAATCAAACCATATTAGACAAAAATCCAAAAAAAAAATCGGACCCCAATTACTTACACCCAAAATTTGCGAGTCCTAGTAGATTCTGGTTGAAATGGGCTTACAACAAAACTATTTCGTTAAATGAATTTCTACATTGATTTTATGGTTTTTGGTTGTGAATCAAACCATATTAGACAAAAATCCATAAAAAAAAAATCTGACCCCAAGTACTTACACCCAAAATTTTCGAGTCCTAGTAGATTCTGGTTGAAATGGGGTTACAACAAAACTATTTCGTTAAATGAATTTTTACATTGATTTTATTGTTTTTGGTTGTGAATCAAACCATATTAGACAAAAATCCAAAAAAAAAATTCTGACCCGTGGTGCTTACACCCAAAATTTTCGAGTCCTAGTAGATTCTGGTTGAAATGGGCTTACAACAAAACTATTTCGTTAAATGAATTTTTACATTGATTTTATTGTTTTTGGTTGTGAATCAAACCATATTAGACAAAAATCCAAAAAGAAAAAAAATCGGACCCCAAGTACTTACACCCAAAATTTTCGAGTCCTAGTAGATTCTGGTTGAAATGGGCTTACAACAAAACTATTTCGTTAAATGAATTTTTACATTGATTTTATTGTTTTTGGTTGTGAATCAAACCATATTAGACAAAAAACCAAAAAAAAAAATCGGACCCCAAGTACTTACACCCAAAATTTTCGAGTCCTAGTAGATTCTGGTTGAAATGGGCTTACAACAAAACTATTTCGTTAAATGAATTTTTACATTGATTTTATTGTTTTTGGTTGTGAATCAAACCATATTAGTCAAAAATCCAAAAAAAAAAATCGGACCCCAAGTACTTACACCCAAAAGTTTCGAGTCCTAGTAGATTCTGGTTGAAATGGGCTTACAACAAAACTATTTCGTAAATGAATTTTTATATTGATTTTATTGCTTTTGGTTGTGAATCAAACCATATTAGACAAAAATCCAAAAAAAAAATCGGACCCCAAGTACTTACACCCAAAATTTTCGAGTCCTAGTAGATTCTGGTTGAAATGGGCTTACAACAAAACTATTTCGTTAAATGAATTTTTACATTGATTTTATTGTTTTTGGTTGTGAATCCAACCATATTAGACAAAAATCCAAAAAAAAAATCGGACCCCAAGTACTTACACCCAAAATTTTCGAGTCCTAGTAGATTCTGGTTGAAATGGGCTTACAACAAAACTATTTCGTTAAATGAATTTTTACATTGATTTTATGGTTTTTGGTTGTGAATCAAACCATATTAGAAAAAAATCCAAAAAAAATAAAATCGGACCCTAAGTACTTACACCCAAAATTTTCGAGTCCTAGTAGATTCTGGTTGAAATGGGCTTACAACAAAACTATTTCGTAAATGAATTTTTACATTGATTTTATTGTTTTTGGTTGTGAATCAAACCATATTAGACAAGAATCCAAAAAAAAAATCGGACCCCAAGTACTTACACCCAAAATTTTCGAGTCCTTGTAGATTCTGGTTGAAATCGGCTTACAACAAAACTATTTCGTTAAATGAATTTTTACATTGATTTTATTGTTTTTGGTTGTGAATCAAAGCATATTAGACAAAAATCCAAAACAAAAAATCGGACCCCAAGTACTTACACCCAAAATTTTCAAGTCCTAGTAGATTTTGGTTGAAATGGGCTTACAACAAAACTATTTCGTTAACTGAATTTTTACATTGATTTTATTGTTTTTGGTTGTGAATCAAACCATATTAGACAAAAATTCAAAAAAAAAATCGGACCCCAAGTACTTACACCCAAAATTTTCTAGTCCTAGTAGATTCTGGTTGAAATGGGCTTACAACAAAACTATTTCGTTAAATGAATTTTTACATTGATTTTATTGTTTTTGGTTGTAAATCAAACCATGTTAGACAAAAATCCAAAAAAAAAATCGGACCCCAAGTACTTACACCCAAAATGTTCGAGTCCTAGTAGATTCTGGTTGAAATGGGCTTACAACAAAACTATTTCGTTAAATGAAGTTTTACATTGATTTTATTGTTTTTGGTTGTGAATCAAACCATATTAGACAAAAATCCAAAAAAAAACGGACCCCAAGTACTTACACCCAAAATTTTCGAGTCCTAGTAGATTCTGGTTGAAATGGGCTTACAACAAAACTATTTCGTTAAATGAATTTTTACATTGATTTTATGGTTTTTGGTTGTGAATCAAACCATATTAGACAAAAATCCAAAAAAAGAAAATCGGACCCCAAGTATTTACATGCAAAATTTTCGAGTCCTAGTAGATTCTGGTTGAAATGGGCTTACAACAAAACTATTTCGTTAAATGAATTTTTACATTGATTTTATTGTTTTTGGTTGTGAATCAAACCATATTAGACAAAAATCCAAAAAAAAAAATTCGGACCCGTGGTGCTTACACCCAAAATTTTCGATTCCTAGTAGATTCTGGTTAAAATGGGCTTACAACAAAATTATTTCGTTAAATGAATTTTTACATTGATTTTATTGTTTTTGGTTGTGAATCAAACCATATTAGACAAAAATCCAAAAAAAAAAAAAATCGGACCCCAAGTACTTACACCCAAAATTTTCGAGTCCTAGTAAATTCTGGTTGAAATGGGCTTACAACAAAACTGTTTCGTTAAATGAATTTTTACATTGATTTTATTGTTTTTGGTTGTGAATCAAACCATATTAGACAAAAATCCAAAAAAAAAAATCGGACCCCAAGTACTTACACCCAAAATTTTCGAGTCCTAGTAGATTCTGGTTGAAATGGGCTTACAACAAAACTATTTCGTTAAATGAATTGTTACATTGATTTGATTGTTTTTGGTTGTGAATCAAACCATATTAGACAAAAATCCAAAAAAAAAATCGGACCCCAAGAATTACACCCAAAATTTTCGAGTCCTAGTAGATTCTGGTTGAAATGGGCTTACAACAAAACTATTTCGTTAAATGAATTTTTACATTGATTTTATTGTTTTTGGTTGTGAATCAAACCATATTAGACAAAAATCCACAAAAAAAATCGGACCCCAAGTACTTACACCCAAAATTTTCTAGTCCTAGTAGATTCTGGTTGAAATGGGCTTACAACAAAACTATTTCGTAAATAAATTTTTACATTGATTTTATTGCTTTTGGTTGTGAATCAAACCATATTAGACAAAAATCCAAAAAAAAAAATCGGACCCCAAGTACTTACACCCAAAATTTTCGAGTCCTAGTAGATTCTGGTTGAAATGGGCTTACAACAAAACTATTTCGTTAAATGAATTTTTACATTGATTTTATTGTTTTTGGTTGTGAATCAAACCATATTAGACAAAAATCCAAAAAAAGCAAAATCGGACCCCAAGTACTTACACCCAAAATTTTCGAGTCCTAGTAGATTCTGGTTGAAATGGGCTTACAACAAAACTATTTCGTTAAATGAATTTTAACATTGATTTTATTGTTTTTGGTTGTAAATCAAACCATATTAGACAAAAATCCAAAAAAAAAAATCGGACCCCAAGTACTTACACCCAAAATTTTCGAGTCCTAGTAGATTCTGGTTGAAATGGGCTTACAACAAAACTATTTCGTTAAATGAATTTTTACATTGATTTTATTGTTTTTGGT
The DNA here is from genome assembly GCA_932526605.1 of Nephrotoma flavescens. Classification (NCBI taxonomy): domain Eukaryota; kingdom Metazoa; phylum Arthropoda; class Insecta; order Diptera; family Tipulidae; genus Nephrotoma; species Nephrotoma flavescens. The sequence continues at coordinate 28,911 of CAKOBK010000577.1, forward strand.
TGTGAATCAAACCATATTAGACAAAAATTCAAAAAAAATCGGACCCCAAGTACTTACGCCCAATATTTTCAAGTCCTAGTAGATTCTGGTTGAAATGAGCTTACAACAAAACTATTTCGTTAAATGAATTTTTACATTGATTTTATTGTTTTTGGTTGTGACTCAAACCATATTAGACCAAAATCCAAAAAAAAAATCGGACCCCAAGTACTTACACCCAAAATTTTCGAGTCCTAGTAGATTCTGGTTGAAATGGGCTTACAACAAAACTATTTCGTTAAATGAATTTTTACATTGATTTTATTGTTTTTGGTTGTGAATCAAAGCATATTAGACAAAAATCCAAAACAAAAAATCGGACCCCAAGTACTTACACCCAAAATTTTCAAGTATTAGTAGATTTTGGTTGAAATGGGCTTACAACAAAACTATTTCGTTAAATGAATTTTTACATTGATTTTATTGTTTTTGGTTGTGAATCAAACCATATTAGACAAAAATTCAAAAAAAAAATCGGACCCCAAGTACTTACACCCAAAATTTTCTAGTCCTAGTAGATTCTGGTTGAAATGGGCTTACAACAAAACTATTTCGTTAAATGAATTTTTACATTGATTTTATTGTTTTTGGTTGTAAATCAAACCATGTTAGACAAAAATCCAAAAAAAAAATCGGACCCCAAGTACTTACACCCAAAATGTTCGAGTCCTAGTAGATTCTGGTTGAAATGGGCTTACAACAAAACTATTTCGTTAAATGAAGTTTTACATTGATTTTATTGTTTTTGGTTGTTAATCAAACCATATTAGACAAAAATCCAAAAAAAAAACGGACCCCAAGTACTTACACCCAAAATTTTCGAGTCCTAGTAGATTCTGGTTGAAATGGCCTTACAACAAAACTATTTCGTTAAATGAATTTTTACATTGATTTTATGGTTTTTGGTTGTGAATCAAACCATATTAGACAAAAATCCAAAAAAAAAAAATCGGACCCCAAGTATTTACATGCAAAATTTTCGAGTCCTAGTAGATTCTGGTTGAAATGGGCTTACAACAAAACTATTTCGTTAAATGAATTTTTACATTGATTTTATTGTTTTTGGTTGTGAATCAAACCATATTAGACAAAAATCCAAAAAAAAAAATTCGGACCCGTGGTGCTTACACCCAAAATTTTCGATTCCTAGTAGATTCTGGTTGAAATGGGCTTACAACAAAATTATTTCGTTAAATGAATTTTTACATTGATTTTATTGTTTTTGGTTGTGAATCAAACCATATTAGACAAAAATCCAAAAAAAAAAAATCGGACCCCAAGTACTTACACCCAAAATTTTCGAGTTCTAGTAGATTCTGGTTGAAATGGGCTTACAACAAAACTATTTCGTTAAATGAATTGTTACATTGATTTTATTGTTTTTGGTTGTGAATCAAACCATATTAGACAAAAATCCAAAAAAAAAATCGGACCCCAAGAATTACACCCAAAATTTTCGAGTCCTAGTAGATTCTGGTTGAAATGGGCTTACAACAAAACTATTTCGTTAAATGAATTTTTACATTGATTTTATTGTTTTTGGTTGTGAATCAAACCATATTAGACAAAAATCCAAAAAAAAAATCGGACCCCAAGTACTTACACCCAAAATTTTCTAGTCCTAGTAGATTCTGGTTGAAATGGGCTTACAACAAAACTATTTCGTAAATGAATTTTTATATTGATTTTATTGTTTTTGGTTGTGAATCAAACCATATTAGACAAAAATCCAAAAAAAAAAAATCGGACCCCAAGTACTTACACCCAAAATTTTCGAGTCCTAGTAGATTCTGGTTGAAATGGGCTTACAACAAAACTATTTCGTTAAATGAATTTTTACATTGATTTTATTGTTTTTGGTTGTGAATCAAACCATATTAGACAAAAATCCAAAAAAAGCAAAATCGGACCCCAAGTACTTACACTCAAAATTTTCGAGTCCTAGTAGATTCTGGTTGAAATGGGCTTACAACAAAACTATTTCGTTAAATGAATTTTAACATTGATTTTATTGTTTTTGGTTGTAAATCAAACCATATTAGACAAAAATCCAAAAAAAAATCGGACCCCAAGTACTACACCCAAAATTTTCAAGTCCTAGTAGATTCTGGTTGAAATACGCTTACAACAAAATTATTTCGTTAAATGAATTTTTACATTGATTTTATTGTTTTTGGTTGTGAATCAAACCATATTAGACAAAAATCCAAAAAAAAAAATCAGACCCCAAGTACTTACACCCAAAATTTTCGAGTCCTAGTAGATTCTGGTTGAAATGGGCTTACAACAAAACTATTACGTTAAATGAATTTTTACATTGAATTTATTGTTTTTGGTTGTGAATCAAACCATATTAGACAAAAATTCAAAAAAAAAATCGGACCCCAAGTACTTACGCCCAAAATTTTCAAGTCCTAGTAGATTCTGGTTGAAATGAGCTTACAACAAAACTATTTCGTTAAATGAATTTTTACATTGATTTTATTGTTTTTGGTTGTGACTCAAACCATATTAGACCAAAATCCAAAAAAAAAATCGGACCCCAAGTACTTACACAAAAAAATTTCGAGTCCTAGTAGATTCTGGTTGAAATGGGCTTACAACAAAACTATTTCGTTAAATGAATTTTTACATTGATTTTATTGTTTTTGGTTGTGAATCAAAGCATATTAGACAAAAATCCAAAACAAAAAATCGGACCCCAAGTACTTACACCCAAAATTTTCAAGTCCTAGTAGATTTTGGTTGAAATGGGCTTACAACAAAACTATTTCGTTAAATGAATTTTTACATTGATTTTATTGTTTTTGGTTGTGAATCAAACCATATTAGACAAAAATTCAAAAAAAAAATCGGACCCCAAGTACTTACACCCAAAACTTTCTAGTCCTAGTAGATTCTGGTTGAAATGGGCTTACAACAAAACTATTTCGTTAAATGAATTTTTACATTGACTTTATTGTTTTTGGTTGTAAATCAAACCATGTTAGACAAAAATCCAAAAAAAAAATCGGACCCCAAGTACTTACACCCAAAATGTTCGAGTCCTAGTAGATTCTGGTTGAAATGGGCTTACAACAAAACTATTTCGTTAAATAAAGTTTTACATTGATTTTATTGTTTTTGGTTGTGAATCAAACCATATTAGACAAAAATCCAAAAACAAAAATTCGGACCCGTGGTGCTTACACCCAAAATTTTCGATTCCTAGTAGATTCTGGTTGAAATGGGCTTACAACAAAAATAATTTCGTTAAATGAATTTTTACATTGATTTTATTGTTTTTTCTTGTGAATCAAACCATATTAGACAAAAATCCAAAAAAAAAAAATCGGACCCCAAGTACTTACACCCAAAATTTTCGAGTCCTAGTAGATTCTGGTTGAAATGGGCTTACAACAAAACTATTTCGTTAAATGAATTTTTACATTGATTTTATTGTTTTTGGTTGTGAATCAAACCATATTAGACAAAAATCCAAAAAAAAAAATCGGACCCCAAGTACTTACACCCAAAATTTTCGAGTCCTAGTAGATTCTGGTTGAAATGGGCTTACAACAAAACTATTTCGTTAAATGAATTGTTACATTGATTTTATTGTTTTTGGTTGTGAATCAAACCATATTAGACAAAAATCCAAAAAAAAAATCGGACCCCAAGAATTACACCCAAAATTTTCGAGTCCTAGTAGATTCTGGTTGAAATGGGCTTACAACAAAACTATTTCGTTAAATGAATTTTTACATTGATTTTATTGTTTTTGGTTGTGAATCAAACCATATTAGACAAAAATCCAAAAAAAAAATCGGACCCCAAGTACTTACACCCAAAAGTTTCGAGTCCTAGTAGATTCTGGTTGAAATGGGCTTACAACAAAACTGTTTTGTTAAATGAATTTTTATATTGATTTTATTGCTTTTGGTTGTGAATCAAACCATATTAGACAAAAATCCAAAAAAAAAAATCGGACCCCAAGTACTTACACCCAAAATTTTCGAGTCCTAGTAGATTCTGGTTGAAATGGGCTTACAACAAAACTATTTCGTTAAATGAATTTTTACATTGATTTTATTGTTTTTGGTTGTGAATCAAACCATATTAGACAAAAATCCAAAAAAAGCAAAATCGGACCCCAAGTACTAACACCCAAAATTTTCGAGTCCTAGTAGATTCTGGTTGAAATGGGCTTACAACAAAACTATTTCGTTAAATGAATTTTAACAATGATTTTATTGTTTTTGGTTGTAAATCAAACCATATTAGACAAAAATCCACAAAAAAAAATCGGACCCCAAGTACTTACACCCAAAATTTTCGAGTCCTAGTAGATTCTGGTTGAAATGGGCTTACAACAAAACTGTTTCGTTAAAAGAATTTTTACATTGATTTTATTGTTTTTGGTTGTGAATTAAACCACATTAGACAAAAATTCAAAAAAAAAATCGGACCACAAGTACTTACACCATAAATTTTCTAGTCCTAGTAGATTCTGGTTGAAATGGGCTTACAACAAAACTATTTCGTTAAATGAATTTTTACATTGATTTTATTGTTTTTGGTTGTGAATCAAACCATATTAGACAAAAATCCAAAAAAAGCAAAATCGGACCCCAAGTACTTACACTCAAAATTTTCGAGTCCTAGTAGATTCTGGTTGAAATGGGCTTACAACAAAACTATTTCGTTAAATGAATTTTAACATTGATTTTATTGTTTTTGGTTGTAAATCAAACCATATTAGACAAAAATCCAAAAAAAAATCGGACCCCAAGTACTTACACCCAAAATTTTCAAGTCCTAGTAGATTCTGGTTGAAATACGCTTACAACAAAATTATTTCGTTAAATGAATTTTTACATTGATTTTATTGTTTTTGGTTGTGAATCAAACCATATTAGACAAAAATCCAAAAAAAAAAATCAGACCCCAAGTACTTACACCCAAAATTTTCGAGTCCTAGTAGATTCTGGTTGAAATGGGCTTACAACAAAACTATTACGTTAAATGAATTTTTACATTGAATTTATTGTTTTTGGTTGTGAATCAAACCATATTAGACAAAAATTCAAAAAAAAAATCGGACCCCAAGTACTTACGCCCAAAATTTTCAAGTCCTAGTAGATTCTGGTTGAAATGAGCTTACAACAAAACTATTTCGTTAAATGAATTTTTACATTGATTTTATTGTTTTTGGTTGTGAATCAAACCATATTAGACCAAAATCCAAAAAAAAAAATCGGACCCCAAGTACTTACACAAAAAATTTTCGAGTCCTAGTAGATTCTGGTTGAAATGGGCTTACAACAAAACTATTTCGTTAAATGAATTTTTACATTGATTTTATTGTTTTTGGTTGTGAATCAAAGCATATTAGACAAAAATCCAAAACAAAAAATCGGACCCCAAGTACTTACACCCAAAATTTTCAAGTCCTAGTAGATTTTGGTTGAAATGGGCTTACAACAAAACTATTTCGTTAAATGAATTTTTACATTGATTTTATTGTTTTTGGTTGTGAATCAAACCATATTAGACAAAAATTCAAAAAAAAAATCGGACCCCAAGTACTTACACCCAAAACTTTCTAGTCCTAGTAGATTCTGGTTGAAATGGGCTTACAACAAAACTATTTCGTTAAATGAATTTTTACATTGATTTTATTGTTTTTGGTTGTAAATCAAACCATGTTAGACAAAAATCCAAAAAAAAAATCGGACCCCAAGTACTTACACCCAAAATGTTCGAGTCCTAGTAGATTCTGGTTGAAATGGGCTTACAACAAAACTATTTCGTTAAATGAAGTTTTACATTGATTTTATTGTTTTTGGTTGTGAATCAAACCATATTAGACAAAAATCCAAAAAAAAAAATTCGGACCCGTGGTGCTTACACCCAAAATTTTCGATTCCTAGTAGATTCTGGTTGAAATGGGCTTACAACAAAAATAATTTCGTTAAATGAATTTTTACATTGATTTTATTGTTTTTTCTTGTGAATCAAACCATATTAGACAAAAATCCAAAAAAAAAAAATCGGACCCCAAGTACTTACACCCAAAATTTTCGAGTCCTAGTAGATTCTGGTTGAAATGGGCTTACAACAAAACTATTTCGTTAAATGAATTTTTACATTGATTTTATTGTTTTTGGTTGTGAATCAAACCATATTAGACAAAAATCCAAAAAAAAAAATCGGACCCCAAGTACTTACACCCAAAATTTTCGAGTCCTAGTAGATTCTGGTTGAAATGGGCTTACAACAAAACTATTTCGTTAAATGAATTGTTACATTGATTTTATTGTTTTTGGTTGTGAATCAAACCATATTAGACAAAAATCCAAAAAAAAAATCGGATCCCAAGAATTACACCCAAAATTTTCGAGTCCTAGTAGATTCTGGTTGAAATGGGCTTACAACAAAACTATTTCGTTAAATGAATTTTTACATTGATTTTATTGTTTTTGGTTGTGAATCAAACCATATTAGACAAAAATCCAAAAAAAAAATCGGACCCCAAGTACTTACACCCAAAAGTTTCGAGTCCTAGTAGATTCTGGTTGAAATGGGCTTACAACAAAACTGTTTTGTTAAATGAATTTTTATATTGATTTTATTGCTTTTGGTTGTGAATCAAACCATATTAGACAAAAATCCAAAAAAAAAAATCGGACCCCAAGTACTTACACCCAAAATTTTCGAGTCCTAGTAGATTCTGGTTGAAATGGGCTTACAACAAAACTATTTCGTTAAATGAATTTTTACATTGATTTTATTGTTTTTGGTTGTGAATCAAACCATATTAGACAAAAATCCAAAAAAAGCAAAATCGGACCCCAAGTACTAACACCCAAAATTTTCGAGTCCTAGTAGATTCTGGTAGAAATGGGCTTACAACAAAACTATTTCGTTAAATGAATTTTAACAATGATTTTATTGTTTTTGGTTGTAAATCAAACCATATTAGACAAAAATCCAAAAAAAAAATCGGACCCCAAGTACTTACGCCCAAAATTTTCAAGTCCTAGTAGATTCTGGTTGAAATGAGCTTACAACAAAACTATTTCGTTAAATCAATTTTTACATTGATTTTATTGTTTTTGGTTGTGAATCAAACCATATTAGACTAAAATAAAAAAAATAACAAATTCGGATCCCTAGTGCTTACACCCAAAATTTTCGAGTAGTAGGAGATTCTGGTTGAAATGGGCTTACAACAAAACTATTTCGTTAAATGAATTTTTACATATATTTTATGGTTTTTGGTTGTGAATCAAACCATGTTAGACAAAAATCCAAAAAAAAAATCGGACTCCATGTACTTACACCCAAAATTTTCGAGTCCTAGTAGATTCTGGTTGAAATGGGCTTACAACAAAACTATTTCGTTAAATGAATTTTTACATTGATTTTATTGTTTTTGGTTGTGAATCAAACCATATTAGACAAAAATTCAAAAAAAAAATCGGACCCCAAGTACTTACACCCAAAATTTTAGAGTCATAGTAAATTCTGGTTGAAAGGGGCTTACAACAAAACTATTTCGTTAAATGAATTTTTACATTGATTTTATTGTTTTTTGTTGTGAATCAAACCATATTAGACAAAAATCCAAAAAAAAATCGGACCCCAAGTACTTACACCCAAAATTTTCGAGTCCTAGTAGATTCTGGTTGAAATGGGCTTACAACAAAACTATTTCGTTAAATGAATTTTTACATTGATTTTATTGTTTTTGGTTGTGAATCAAACCATATTAGACTAAAACCTAAAAAAAAAAAAATCGGACCATAAGTACTTACACCCAAAATTTTCGAGTCCTAGTAGATTTTGGTTGAAATGGGCTTACAACAAAACTATTTCGTTAAATGAATTTTTACATGGATTTTATTGTTTTTGGTTGTGAATCAAACTATATTAGACAAAAATTCAAAAAAAAAAATCGGACCCCAAGTACTTACACCCAAAATTTTAGAGTCATAGTAAATTCTGGTTGAAAGGGGCTTACAACAAAACTATTTCGTTAAATGAATTTTTACATTGATTTTATTGTTTTTTGTTGTGAATCAAACCATATTAGACAAAAATCCAAAAAAAAATCGGACCCCAAGTACTTACACCCAAAATTTTGGAGTCCTAGTAGATTCTGGTTGAAATGGGCTTACAACAAAACTATTTCGTTAAATGAATTTTTACATTGATTTTATTGTTTTTGGTTGTGAATCAAACCATATTAGACTAAAAACCAAAAAAAAAAAATCGGACCATAAGTACTTACACCCAAAATTTTCGAGTCCTAGTAGATTCTGGTTGAAATGGGCTTACAACAAAACTATTTCGTTAAATGAATTTTTACATGGATTTTATTGTTTTTGGTTGTGAATCAAACCATATTAGACAAAAATCCAAAAAAAAAGTAGTAGATTCTGGTTGAAATGGGCTTACAACAAAACTATTTCGTTAAATGAATTTTTACATTGATTTTATTGTTTTTGGTTGTGAATCAAACCATATTAGACAAAAATTAAAAAAAAAAAATCGGACCCCAAGTACTTACACCCAAAATTTTAGAGTCATAGTAAATTCTGGTTGAAAGGGGCTTACAACAAAACTATTTCGTTAAATGAATTTTTACATTAATTTTATTGTTTTTTGTTGTGAATGAAACCATATTAGACAAAAATCCAAAAAAAAATCGGACCCCAAGTACTAACACCCAAAATTTTCGAGTCCTAGTAGATTCTGGTTGAAATGGGCTTACAACAAAACTATTTCGTTAAATGAATTTTTACATTGATTTTATTGTTTTTGGTTGTGAATCAAACCATATTAGACTAAAACCCAAAAAAAAAAAAATCGGACCATAAGTACTTACACCCAAAATTTTCGAGTCCTAGTAGATTCTGGTTGAAATGGGCTTACAACAAAACTATTTCGTTAAATGAATTTTTACATGGATTTTATTGTTTTTAGTTGTGAATCAAACCATATTAGACAAAAATCCAAAAAAAAAGTAGTAGATTCTGGTTGAAATGGGCTTACAACAAAACTATTTCGTTAAATGAATTTTTACATTGATTTTATTGTTTTTGGTTGTGAATCAAACCATATTAGACAAAAATTCTAAAAACAAAAAATCGGACCCCAAGTACTTACACCCAAAATTTTCGAGTAATAGTAGATTCTGGTTGAAATGGGCTTGTAACAAAACTATTTCGTTAAATGAATTTTAACATTGATTTTATTGTTTTTGGTTGTAAATCAAACCATATTAGACAAAAATCCAAAAAAAAATCGGACCCCAAGTACTTACACCCAAAATTTTCAAGTCCTAGTAGATTCTGGTTGAAATACGCTTACAACAAAATTATTTCGTTAAATGAATTTTTACATTGATTTTATTGTTTTTGGTTGTGAATCAAACCATATTAGACAAAAATCCAAAAAAAAAAATCAGACCCCAAGTACTTACACCCAAAATTTTCGAGTCCTAGTAGATTCTGGTTGAAATGGGCTTACAACAAAACTATTTCGTTAAATGAATTTTTACATTGAATTTATTGTTTTTGGTTGTGAATCAAACCATATTAGACAAAAATTCAAAAAAAAAATCGGACCCCAAGTACTTACGCCGAAAATTTTCAAGTCCTAGTAGATTCTGGTTGAAATGAGCTTACAACAAAACTATTTCGTTAAATGAATTTTTACATTGATTTTATTGTTTTTGGTTGTGACTCAAACCATATTAGACCAAAATCCAAAAAAAAAATCGGACCCCAAGTACTTACACAAAAAATTTTCGAGTCCTAGTAGATTCTGGTTGAAATGGGCTTACAACAAAACTATTTCGTTAAATGAATTTTTACATTGATTTTATTGTTTTTGGTTGTGAATCAAAGCATATTAGACAAAAATCCAAAACAAAAAATCGGACCCCAAGTACTTACACCCAAAATTTTCAAGTCCTAGTAGATTTTGGTTGAAATGGGCTTACAACAAAACTATTTCGTTAAATGAATTTTTACATTGATTTTATTGTTTTTGGTTGTGAATCAAACCATATTAGACAAAAATTCAAAAAAAAAATCGGACCCCAAGTACTTACACCCAAAACTTTCTAGTCCTAGTAGATTCTGGTTGAAATGGGCTTACAACAAAACTATTTCGTTAAATGAATTTTTACATTGATTTTATTGTTTTTGGTTGTAAATCAAACCATGTTAGACAAAAATCCAAAAAAAAAATCGGACCCCAAGTACTTACACCCAAAATGTTCGAGTCCTAGTAGATTCTGGTTGAAATGGGCTTACAACAAAACTATTTCGTTAAATGAAGTTTTACATTGATTTTATTGTTTGGTTGTGAATCAAACCATATTAGACAAAAATCCAAAAAAAAAAATTCGGACCCACCCAAAATTTTCGATTCCTAGTAGATTCTGGTTGAAATGGGCTTACAACAAAAATAATTTCGTTAAATGAATTTTTACATTGATTTTATTGTTTTTTCTTGTGAATCAAACCATATTAGACAAAAATCCAAAAAAAAAAAATCGGACCCCAAGTACTTACACCCAAAATTTTCGAGTCCTAGTAGATTCTGGTTGAAATGGGCTTACAACAAAACTATTTCGTTAAATGAATTGTTACATTGATTTTATTGTTTTTGGTTGTGAATCAAACCATATTAGACAAAAATCCAAAAAAAAAATCGGACCCCAAGAATTACACCCAAAATTTTCGAGTCCTAGTAGATTCTGGTTGAAATGGGCTTACAACAAAACTATTTCGTTAAATGAATTTTTACATTGATTTTATTGTTTTTGGTTGTGAATCAAACCATATTAGACAAAAATCCAAAAAAAAAAATCGGACCCCAAGTACTTACACCCAAAAGTTTCGAGTCCTAGTAGATTCTGGTTGAAATGGGCTTACAACAAAACTGTTTTGTTAAATGAATTTTTATATTGATTTTATTGCTTTTGGTTGTGAATCAAACCATATTAGACAAAAATCCAAAAAAAAAAATCGGACCCCAAGTACTTACACCCAAAATTTTCGAGTCCTAGTAGATTCTGGTTGAAATGGGCTTACAACAAAACAATTTCGTTAAATGAATTTTTACATTGATTTTATTGTTTTTGGTTGTGAATCAAACCATATTAGACAAAAATCCAAAAAAAGCAAAATCGGACCCCAAGTACTAACACCCAAAATTTTCTAGTCCTAGTAGATTCTGGTTGAAATGGGCTTACAACAAAACTATTTCGTTAAATGAATTTTAACAATGATTTTATTGTTTTTGGTTGTAAATCAAACCATATTAGACAAAAATCCAAAAAAAAAATCGGACCCCAAGTACTTACACCCAAAATTTTCGAGTCCTAGTAGATTCTGGTTGAAATGGGCTTACAACAAAACTGTTTCGTTAAAAGAATTTTTACATTGATTTTATTGTTTTTGGTTGTGAATTAAACCACATTAGACAAAAATTAAAAAAAAAAATCGGACCCCAAGTACTTACACCATAAATTTTCTAGTCCTAGTAGATTCTGGTTGAAATGGGCTTACAACAAAACTATTTCGTTAAATGAATTTTTACATTGATTTTATTGTTTTTGGTTGTGAATCAAACCATATTAGACAAAAATCCAAAAAAAGCAAAATCGGACCCCAAGTACTTACACTCAAAATTTTCGAGTCCTAGTAGATTCTGGTTGAAATGGGCTTACAACAAAACTATTTCGTTAAATGAATTTTAACATTGATTTTATTGTTTTTGGTTGTAAATCAAACCATATTAGACAAAAATCCAAAAAAAAATCGGACCCCAAGTACTTACACCCAAAATTTTCAAGTCCTAGTAGATTCTGGTTGAAATACGCTTACAACAAAATTATTTCGTTAAATGAATTTTTACATTGATTTTATTGTTTTTGGTTGTGAATCAAACCATATTAGACAAAAATCCAAAAAAAAAAATCAGACCCCAAGTACTTACACCCAAAATTTTCGAGTCCTAGTAGATTCTGGTTGAAATGGGCTTACAACAAAACTATTACGTTAAATGAATTTTTACATTGAATTTATTGTTTTTGGTTGTGAATCAAACCATATTAGACAAAAATTCAAAAAAAAAATCGGACCCCAAGTACTTACGCCCAAAATTTTCAAGTCCTAGTAGATTCTGGTTGAAATGAGCTTACAACAAAACTATTTCGTTAAATGAATTTTTACATTGATTTTATTGTTTTTGGTTGTGACTCAAACCATATTAGACCAAAATCCAAAAAAAAAATCGGACCCCAAGTACTTACACAAAAAATTTTCGAGTCCTAGTAGATTCTGGTTGAAATGGGCTTACAACAAAACTATTTCGTTAAATGAATTTTTACATTGATTTTATTGTTTTTGGTTGTGAATCAAAGCATATTAGACAAAAATCCAAAACAAAAAATCGGACCCCAAGTACTTACACCCAAAATTTTCAAGTCCTAGTAGATTTTGGTTGAAATGGGCTTACAACAAAACTATTTCGTTAAATGAATTTTTACATTGATTTTATTGTTTTTGGTTGTGAATCAAACCATATTAGACAAAAATTCAAAAAAAAATCGGACCCCAAGTACTTACACCCAAAACTTTCTAGTCCTAGTAGATTCTGGTTGAAATGGGCTTACAACAAAACTATTTCGTTAAATGAATTTTTACATTGATTTTATTGTTTTTGGTTGTAAATCAAACCATGTTAGACAAAAATCCAAAAAAAAAATCGGACCCCAAGTACTTACACCCAAAATGTTCGAGTCCTAGTAGATTCTGGTTGAAATGGGCTTACAACAAAACTTTTTCGTTAAATGAAGTTTTACATTGATTTTATTGTTTTTGGTTGTGAATCAAACCATATTAGACAAAAATCCAAAAAAAAAAATTCGGACCCGTGGTGCTTACACCCAAAATTTTCGATTCCTAGTAGATTCTGGTTGAAATGGGCTTACAACAAAAATAATTTCGTTAAATGAATTTTTACATTGATTTTATTGTTTTTTCTTGTGAATCAAACCATATTAGACAAAAATCCAAAAAAAAAAATCGGACCCCAAGTACTTACACCCAAAATTTTCGAGTCCTAGTAGATTCTGGTTGAAATGGGCTTACAACAAAACTATTTCGTTAAATGAATTTTTACATTGATTTTATTGTTTTTGGTTGTGAATCAAACCATATTAGACAAAAATCCAAAAAAAAAATCGGACCCCAAGTACTTACACCCAAAATTTTCGAGTCCTAGTAGATTCTGGTTGAAATGGGCTTACAACAAAACTATTTCGTTAAATGAATTGTTACATTGATTTTATTGTTTTTGGTTGTGAATCAAACCATATTAGACAAAAATCCAAAAAAAAATCGGACCCCAAGAATTACACCCAAAATTTTCGAGTCCTAGTAGATTCTGGTTGAAATGGGCTTACAACAAAACTATTTCGTTGAATGAATTTTTACATTGATTTTATTGTTTTTGGTTGTGAATCAAACCATATTAGACAAAAATCCAAAAAAAAAATCGGACCCCAAGTACTTACACCCAAAAGTTTCGAGTCCTAGTAGATTCTGGTTGAAATGGGCTTACAACAAAACTGTTTTGTTAAATGAATTTTTATATTGATTTTATTGCTTTTGGTTGTGAATCAAACCACATTAGACAAAAATCCAAAAAAAAAAAATCGGACCCCAAGTACTTACACCCAAACTTTTCGAGTCCTAGTAGATTCTGGTTGAAATGGGCTTACAACAAAACTATTTCGTTAAATGAATTTTTACATTGATTTTATTGTTTTTGGTTGTGAATCAAACCATATTAGACAAAAATCCAAAAAAAGCAAAATCGGACCCCAAGTACTAACACCCAAAATTTTCGAGTCCTAGTAGATTCTGGTTGAAATGGGCTTACAACAAAACTATTTCGTTAAATGAATTTTAACAATGATTTTATTGTTTTTGGTTGTAAATCAAACCATATTAGACAAACATCCAAAAAAAAATCGGACCCCAAGTACTTACACCCAAAATTTTCGAGTCCTAGTAGATTCTGGTTGAAATGGGCTTACAACAAAACTATTTCGTTAAATGAATTTTTACATTGATTTTATTGTTTTTGGTTGTAAATCAAACCATGTTAGACAAAAATAAAAAAAAAAAAAATTCGGACCCCAAGTACTTACACCCAAAATTTTCGAGTCCTAGTAGATTCTGGTTGAAATGGGCTTACAACAAAACTATTTCGTTAAATGAATTTTTACATTGATTTTATTGTTTTTGGTTGTGAATCAAAGCATATTAGACAAATATCCAAAAAAAAACAAAATCGAGTATATAGTACACAATACAAGTACATACAAGCACAATACAAGTATATACAAGTGCATACAAGTACTTACACCCAAAATTTTCGAGTCCTAGTAGATTCTGGTTGAAATGGGCTTACAACAAAATTATTTCGTTAAATGAATTTTTACATTGATTTTATTGTTTTTGGTTGTGAATCAAACCATATTAGACAAAAATCCAAAAAAAAAATCAGACCCCAAGTACTTACACCCAAAATTTTCGAGTCCTAGTAGATTCTGGTTGAAATGGGCTTACAACAAAACTATTACGTTAAATGAATTTTTACATTGAATTTATTGTTTTTGGTTGTGAATCAAACCATATTAGACAAAAATTCAAAAAAAAAATCGGACCCCAAGTACTTACGCCCAAAATTTTCAAGTCCTAGTAGATTCTGGTTGAAATGAGCTTACAACAAAACTATTTCGTTAAATCAATTTTTACATTGATTTTATTGTTTTTGGTTGTGAATCAAACCATATTAGACTAAAATAAAAAAAATAACAAATTCGGATCCCTAGTGCTTACACCCAAAATTTTCGAGTAGTAGGAGATTCTGGTTGAAATGGGCTTACAACAAAACTATTTCGTTAAATGAATTTTTACATATATTTTATGGTTTTTGGTTGTGAATCAAACCATGTTAGACAAAAATCCAAAAAAAAAAATCTGACTCCATGTACTTACACCCAAAATTTTCGAGTCCTAGTAGATTCTGGTTGAAATGGGCTTACAACAAAACTATTTCGTTAAATGAATTTTTACATTGATTTTATTGTTTTTGGTTGTGAATCAAACCATATTAGACTAAAACCTAAAAAAAAAAAAATCGGACCATAAGTACTTACACCCAAAATTTTCGAGTCCTAGTAGATTTTGGTTGAAATGGGCTTACAACAAAACTATTTCGTTAAATGAATTTTTACATGGATTTTATTGTTTTTGGTTGTGAATCAAACCATATTAGACAAAAATTCAAAAAAAAAAATCGGACCCCAAGTACTTACACCCAAAATTTTAGAGTCATAGTAAATTCTGGTTGAAAGGGGCTTACAACAAAACTATTTCGTTAAATGAATTTTTACATTGATTTTATTGTTTTTTGTTGTGAATCAAACCATATTAGACAAAAATCCAAAAAAAATCGGACCCCAAGTACTTACACCCAAAATTTTGGAGTCCTAGTAGATTCTGGTTGAAATGGGCTTACAACAAAACTATTTCGTTAAATGAATTTTTACATTGATTTTATTGTTTTTGGTTGTGAATCAAACCATATTAGACTAAAAACCAAAAAAAAAAAAAATCGGACCATAAGTACTTACACCCAAAATTTTCGAGTCCTAGTAGATTCTGGTTGAAATGGGCTTACAACAAAACTATTTCGTTAAATGAATTTTTACATGGATTTTATTGTTTTTGGTTGTGAATCAAACCATATTAGACAAAAATCCAAAAAAAAAGTAGTAGATTCTGGTTGAAATGGGCTTACAACAAAACTATTTCGTTAAATGAATTTTTACATTGATTTTATTGTTTTTGGTTGTGAATCAAACCATATTAGACAAAAATTAAAAAAAAAAAATCGGACCCCAAGTACTTACACCCAAAATTTTAGAGTCATAGTAAATTCTGGTTGAAAGGGGCTTACAACAAAACTATTTCGTTAAATGAATTTTTACATTGATTTTATTGTTTTTGGTTGTGAATCCAACCATATTAGACAAAAATCCAAAAAAAAAAAATCGGTGCCCAAGTACTTACACCTAAAATTTTCGAGTCCTAGTAGATTCTGGTTGAAATGGGCTTACAACAAAACTATTTCGTTAAATGCATTTTTACATTGATTTTATTGTTTTTGGTTGTGAATCAAACCATATTAGACAAAAATCCAAAAAAGAAAAAAAAGTGGATCCCAAGTACTTACACCCAAAATTTTCGAGTCCTTGTAGATTCTGGTTGAAATGGGCTTACAACAAAAATATTTAATTAAATGAATTTTTACATTGATTTTATTGTTTTTGGTTGTGAATCAAAGCATATTAGACAAAAATCCAAAAAAAAAAATCGGACCCCAAGTACTTACACCTAAAATTTTCGAGTCCTAGTAGATTCTGGTTGAAATGGGCTTACAACAAAACTATTTCGTAAAATGAATTTTTTACATTGATTTTATTGTTTTTGGTTGTGAATCAAACCATATTAGACAAAAATCCAAAAAAAAAAATCGGACCCCAAGAACTTACACCCAAAATTTTCGAGTCCTAGTAGATTCTGGTTGAAATGGGCTTACAACAAAACTATTTCGTTAAATGCATTTTTACATTGATTTTATTGTTTTTTTTGTGAATCAAACCATATTAGACAAAAATCCAAAAAAAAATCGGACCCCATGTACTTACACCCAAAATTTTCGAGTCCTAGTAGATTCTGGTTGAAATGGGCTTACAACAAAACTATTTCGTTAAATGAATTTTTACATTGATTTTATTGTTTTTGGTTGTGAATCAAACCATATTAGACAAAAATTCAAAAAAAAAAATCGGACCCCAAGTACTTACACCCAAAATTTTAGAGTCATAGTAAATTCTGGTTGAAAGGGGCTTACAACAAAACTATTTCGTTAAATGAATTTTTACATTGATTTTATTGTTTTTTGTTGTGAATCAAACCATATTAGACAAAAATCCAAAAAAAAATCGGACCCCAAGTACTTACACCCAAAATTTTCGAGTCCTAGTAAATCCTGGTTGAAATGGGCTTACAACAAAACTATGTCGCTAAATGAATTTTTACATTGATTTTATTGTTTTTGGTTGTGAATCCAACCATATTAGACAAAAATCCAAAAAAAAAAATCGGACCCCAAGTACTTACACCTAAAATTTTCGAGTCCTAGTAGATTCTGGTTGAAATGGGCTTACAACAAAACTATTTCGTTAAATGAATTTTTTACATTGATTTTATTGTTTTTGGTTGTAAATCAAACCATATTAGACAAAAATCCAAAAAAAAAAAAATCGGACCCCAAGAACTTACACCCAAAATTTTCGAGTCCTAGTAGATTCTGGTTGAAATGGGCTTACAACAAAACTATTTCGTTAAATGCATTTTTACATTGATTTTATTGTTTTTGGTTGTGAATCAAACCATATTAGACAAAAATCCAAAAAAGAAAAAAAAGTGGATCCCAAGTACTTACACCCAAAATTTTCGAGTCCTTGTAGATTCTGGTTGAAATGGGCTTACAACAAAAATATTTAATTAAATGAATTTTTACATTGATTTTATTGTTTTTGGTTGTGAATCAAAGCATATTAGACAAAAATCCAAAAAAAAATCGGACCCCAAGTACTTACACCCAAAATTTTCGAGTCCTAGTAGATTCTGGTTGAAATGGGCTTACAACAAAACTATTTCGTTAAATGAATTTTTACATTGATTTTATTGTTTTTGGTTGTGAATCAAACCATATTATACAAAAATCCAAAAAAAAAAAAATCGGACCGCAAGTACTTACACCCAAAATTTTCGAGTCCTAGTAGATTCTGGTTGAAATGGGCTTACAACAAAACCATTTCGTTAAATGAATCTTTACATTGATTTTATTGTTTTTGGTTGTGAATCAAACCATATTAGACAAAAATAAAAATAAAAAAATTCCGACCCATAATGCTTACACCCAAAATTTTCGATAAGTAGGAGATTCTGGTTGAAATGGGCTTACAACAAAACTATTTCGTTAAATGAATTTTTACATTGATTTTATTGTTTTTGGTTGTGAATCAAACCATATTAGACAAAAATCCAAAAAGAATATCGGACCCCAAGTACTTACACCCAAAATTTTCGAGTCCTAGTAGATTCTGGTTGAAATGGGCTTACAAAAAAACTATTTCGTTAAACGAATTTTTACATTGATTTTATTGTTTTTGGTTGTGAATCAAACCATATTAGACAAAAATCCAAAAAAAAAAAAAAATCGGACCCCAAGTACTTACACCCAAAATTTTCGAGTCATAGTAGATTCTGGTTGAAATGGGCTTACAACAAAACTATTTAATTAAATGAATTTTTACATCGATTTTATTGTTTTTGGTTGTGAATCCAACCATATTAGACAAAAATCCAAAAAAAAAATCGGACCCCAATTACTTACACACAAAATTTTCGAGTCCTAGTAGATTCTGGTTGAAATGGGCTTACAACAAAACTATTCCGTTAAATGAATTTTTACATTGATTATATTGGTTTTGGTTGTGAATCAAACCATATTAGACAAAAATTCTAAAAACAAAAAATCGGACCCCAAGTACTTACACCCAAAATTTTCGAGTAATAGTAGATACTGGTTGAAATGGGCTTACAACAAAACTATTTCGTTAAATGAATTTTTACATTGATTTTATTGTTTTTGGTTGTGAATCAAACCATATTAGACAAAAATCCATAAAAAAAAAATCGGACCCCAATTACTTACACACAAAATTTTCGAGTCCTAGTAGATTCTGGTTGAAATGGGCTTACAACAAAACTATTCCGTTAAATGAATTTTTACATTGATTATATTGTTTTTGGTTGTGAATCAAACCATATTAGACAAAAATCCAAAAAAAAAAATCGGACCCCAAGTACTTACACCCAAAATTTTCGAGTCCTAGTAGATTCTGGTTGAAATGGGCTTACAACAAAACTATTTCGTTAAATGAATTTTTACATTGATTTTATTGTTTTTGGTTGTAAATCAAACCATATTAGACAAAAATCCAAAAAAAAAATAATTCGGACCTCAAGTTCTTACACCCAAAATTTTCGAGTCCTAGTAGATTCTGGTTGAAATGGGCTTACAACAAAACTATTTCGTTAAATGAATTTTTACATTGATTTTATTGTTTTTGGTTGTGAATCAAACCATATTAGGCAAAAATCCAAAAAAAGAAATCGGACCCCATGTACTTACACCCAAAATTTTCGAGTCCTAGTAGATTCTGGTTGAAATGGGCTTACAAAAAAACTATTTCGTTAAACGAATTTTTACATTGATTTTATTGTTTTTGGTTGTGAATCAAACCAAATTAGACAAAAATCCAAAAAAAAAAAAAATCGGACCCCAAGTACTTACACCCAAAATTTTCGAGTCATAGTAGATTCTGATTGAAAGGGGCTTACAACAAAACTATTTCGTTAAATGAATTTGGATTTTTGTCTAATATGGTTTGACTCACAACCAAAAACAATAAAATCAATGTAAAAATTCATTTAACGAAATAGTTTTGTTGTAAGCCCATTTCAACCAGAATCTACTACTTTTTTTTGGATTTTTGTCTAATATGGTTTGATTCACAACCAAAAACAATAAAATCAATGTAAAAATTCATTAAACGAAGTACTTACACCCAAGTACTTACACCCAAAATTTTCGAGTCCTAGTAGATTCTGGTTGAACCATTTCAACAACAAAACTATTTCGTTAAATGAATTATTACATTGATTTTATTGTTTTTGGTTGTGAATCAAACCATATTAGAAAAACATCCAAAAAAAAAGTAGTAGATTCTGGTTGAAATGGGCTTACAACAAAACTATTTCGTTAAATGAATTTTTACATTGATTTTATTGTTTTTGGTTGTGAATCAAACCATATTAGACAAAAATCCAAAAAAAACAATTCGGACCCGTAGTGCTTACACCCAAAATTTTCGAGTCCTAGTAGATTCTGGTTGAAATGGGCTTACAACAAAACTATTTCGATAAATGAATTTTTACATTGATTTTATTGTTTTTGGTTGTGAATCAAACCATATTAGACAAAAATTCTACAAACAAAAAATCGGACCCCAAGTACTTACACCCAAAATTTTCGAGTAAT
Source organism: Nephrotoma flavescens (assembly GCA_932526605.1). Taxonomy (NCBI): domain Eukaryota; kingdom Metazoa; phylum Arthropoda; class Insecta; order Diptera; family Tipulidae; genus Nephrotoma; species Nephrotoma flavescens. The sequence goes on from CAKOBK010000577.1 coordinate 49,203, forward strand.
AGTAGATTCTGGTTGAAATGGGCTTACAACAAAACTATTTCGTTAAATGAATTTTTACATTGATTTTATTGTTTTTGGTTGTGAATCAAACCATATTAGACAAAAATCCATAAAATAAAAATCGGACCCCAATTACTTAAACACAAAATTTTCGAGTCCTAGTAGATTCTGGTTGAAATGGGCTTACAACAAAACTATTCCGTTAAATGAATTTTTACATTGATTATATTGTTTTTGGTTGTGAATCAAACCATATTAGACAAAAATCCAAAAAAAAAAAATCGGACCCCAAGTACTTACACCCAAAATTTTCGAGTCCTAGTAGATTCTGGTTGAAATGGGCTTACAACAAAACTATTCCGTTAAATGAATTTTTACATTGATTTTATTGTTTTTGGTTGTGAATCCAACCATATTAGACAAAAATCCAAAAAAAAAATCGGACCCCAAGTACTTACACCCAAAATTTTCGAGTCCTAGTAGATTCTGGTTGAAATGTGCTTACAACAATACTATTTTGTTAAATGAATTTTTACATTGATTTTATTGTTTTTTTTGTGAATCAAAGCATATTAGACAAAAATCCAAAAAAAAAATCGGACACCAATTACTTACACACAAAATTTTCGAGTCCTAGTAGATTCTGGTTGAAATGGGCTTACAACAAAACTATTTCGTTAAATGAATTTTTACATTGATTTTATTGTTTTTGGTTGTGAATCAAACCATATTAGACAAAAATCCAAAAAAAAAAATCGGACCCCAAGTACTTACACCCAAAATTTTCGAGTCCTAGTAGATTCTGGTTGAAATGGGCTTACAACAAAACTATTTCGTTAAATGCATTTTTACATTGATTTTATTGTTTTTGGTTGTGAATCAAACCATAATAGACAAAAATCCAAAAATCAAAAAAAACAATCGGACCCCAAGTACTTACACCCAAAATTTTCGAGTCCTTGTAGATTCTGGTTGAAATGGGCTTACAACAAAACTATTTAATTAAATGAATTTTTACATCGATTTTATTGTTTTTGGTTGTGAATCCAACCATATTAGACAAAAATCCAAAAAAAAAATCGGACCCCAAGTACTTACACCCAAAATTTTCGAGTCCTAGTAGATTCTGGTTGAAATGGGCTTACAACAAAACTATTTCATTAAATGAATTTTTACATTGATTTTATTGTTTTTGGTTGTGAATCAAAGCATATTAGACAAAAATCAAAAAAAAAAAATCGAACCCCAATTACTTACACACAAAATTCTCGAGTCCTAGTAGATTCTGGTTGAAATGGGCTTACAACAAAACTATTCCGTTAAATGAATTTTTACATTGATTTTATTGTTTTTGGTTGTGAATCAAACCATATTAGACAAAAATCCAAAAAAAAAAAATCGGACCCCAAGTACTTACACCCAAAATTTTCGAGTCCTAGTAGATTCTGGTTGAAATGGGTTTACAACAAAACTATTTCGTTAAATGCATTTTTACATTGATTTTATTGTTTTTGGTTGTGAATCAAACCATATTAGACAAAAATCCAAAAAAGAAAAAAAAATCGGACCCCAAGTACTTACATCCAAAATTTTCGAGTCCTTGTAGATTCTGGTTGAAATGGGCTTACAACAAAACTATTTAATTAAATGAATTTTTACATTGATTTTATTGTTTTTGGTTGTGAATCAAAGCATATTAGACAAAAATCCATAAAAAAAAATCGGACCCCAAGTACTTACACCCAAAATTTTCGAGTCCTAGTAGATTCTGGTTGAAATGGGCTTACAACAAAACTATTTCGTTAAATGAATTTTTACATTGATTTTTACAAGTACTTACCATTTCGTTAAATGAATTTTTACATTGATTTTATTGTTTTTGGTTGTGAATCAAACCATATTAGACAAAAATCCAAAAAAAAAAATTCGGACCCATAGTGCTTACACCCAAAATTTTCGAGTCCTAGTAGATTCTGGTTGAAATGGGCTTACAACAAAACTATTTCGTTAAATGAATTTTTACATTGATTTTATTGTTTTTGGTTGTAAATCAAACCATATTAGACAAAAATCCAAAAAAAATTGGACCCCAAGTACTTACACCCAAAATTTTCGAGTCCTAGTAGATTCTGGTTGAAATGGGCTTACAACAAAACTATTTCGTAAATGATTTTTTTCATTGATTTTATTGCTTTTGGTTGTGAATCAAACCATATTAGACAAAAATCCAAAAATAAAAAAAATCGGACCCCTAGTGCTTACACCCAAAATTTTCGAGTCCTAGCAGATTCTGGTTGAAATGGGCTTACAACAAAACTATTTCGTTAAATGAATTTTTACATTGATTTTATTGTTTTTGGTTGTGAATCAAACCATATTAGACAAAAATCCAAAAAAAAATCGGACCCCAAGTACTTACACCCAAAATTTTCGAGTCCTAGTAGATTCTGGTTGAAATGGGCTTACAACGAAACTATTTCGTTAAATGAATTTTTACATTGATTTTATTGTTTTTGGTTGTAAATCAAACCATATTAGACAAAAATCCAAAAAAAAAAATAATTCGGACCTCAAGTACTTACATCCAAAATTTTCGAGTCCTAGTAGATTCTGGTTGAAATGGGCTTACAACAAAACTATTTCGTTAAATGAATTTTTACATTGATTTTATTGTTTTTGGTTGTGAATCAAACCATATTAGGCAAAAATCCAAAAAAAAAAAATCGGACCCCATGTACTTACACCCAAAATTTTCGAGTCCTAGTAGATTCTGGTTGAAATGGGCTTACAAAAAAACTATTTCGTTAAACGAATTTTTACATTGATTTTATTGTTTTTGGTTGTGAATTAAACCAAATTAGACAAAATTCCAAAAAAAAAAAAAATCGGACCCCAAGTACTTACACCCAAAATTTTCGAGTCATAGTAGATTCTGGTTGAAAGGGGCTTACAACAAAACTATTTATTTATTTATTTATTTATTTATTTATTTATTTATTTATTTATTTATTTATTTAGTCATATACATAGATTATAAAAATACGGGTAATTTTGTGAACTGCATACCCCATTTTGAGGACATAAGCTCATTTATAACAAGGAGTGCAGTCCAAATATGTTGAAAAAATATCGCCTTTAAAAATATTGTCGATTGATCATTTATGTCGCCTCTTTTTGCACTTTTTAACTTGCAAGGTGCAGGAACTCTTCATTTGTGAGTCTGCGCTATAACAATTTTGGTGGATTGAATTATTCAATGGCGAACAGTTTATTTTTCTTCATAAATTAAAATTGTCCCAAAAATATGTCCAGATCATGCGCATAGCAGCGCCAATGTTCATTACTGATATTAAAATCCATTTAATTTAATTTAATTTAAATGGTATTAAAAATAAAAATAAAACGGCTTGTTCGACACAAAAGTCAAAGGCAACTCCTATTTAACGACATAGTTTTGTTGTAAGCCCATTTCAACCAGAATCTACTACTTTTTTTTTGGATTTTTGTCTAATATGGTTTGGTTCACAACCAAAAACAATAAAATCAATGTAAAATTCATTTACCGAAGTACTTACACCCAAGTACTTACACTCAAAATTTTCGAGTCCTAGTAGATTCTGGTTGAAATGGGCTTACAACAAAACTATTTCATTAAATGAATTTTTACATTGATTTTATTGTTTTTGGTTGTGAATCAAACCATAATAGACAAAAATCCAAAAATCAAAAAAAACAATCGGACCCCAAGTACTTACACCCAAAATTTTCGAGTCCTTGTAGATTCTGGTTGAAATGGGCTTACAACAAAACTATTTAATTAAATGAATTTTTACATCGATTTTATTGTTTTTGGTTGTGAATCCAACCATATTAGACAAAAATCCAAAAAAAAAATCGGACCCCAAGTACGTACACCCAAAATTTTCGAGTCCTAGTAGATTCTGGTTGAAATGGGCTTACAACAAAACTATTTCATTAAATGAATTTTTACATTGATTTTATTGTTTTTGGTTGTGAATCAAACCATATTAGACAAAAATCAAAAAAAAAAATCGAACCCCAATTACTTACACACAAAATTTTCGAGTCCTAGTAGATTCTGGTTGAAATGGGCTTACAACAAAACTATTCCGTTAAATGAATTTTTACATTGATTTTATTGTTTTTGGTTGTGAATCAAACCATATTAGACAAAAATCCAAAAAAAAAAAAATCGGACCCCAAGTACTTACACCCAAAATTTTCGAGTCCTAGTAGATTCTGGTTGAAATGGGTTTACAACAAAACTATTTCGTTAAATGCATTTTACATTGATTTTATTGTTTTTATTTGTGAATCAAACCATATTAGACAAAAATCCAAAAAAGAAAAAAAAATCGGACCCCAAGTACTTACATCCAAAATTTTCGAGTCCTTGTAGATTCTGGTTGAAATGGGCTTACAACAAAACTATTTAATTAAATGAATTTTTACATTGATTTTATTGTTTTTGGTTGTGAATCAAAGCATATTAGACAAAAATCCATAAAAAAAAAATCGGACCCCAAGTACTTACACCCAAAATTTTCGAGTCCTAGTAGATTCTGGTTGAAATGGGCTTACAACAAAACTATTTCGTTAAATGAATTTTTACATTGATTTTATTGTTTTTGGTTGTGAATCAAACCATATTATACAAAAATCCAAAAAAAAAATCGTACCCCAAGTACTTACACCCAAAATTTTCGAGTCCTAGTAGATTCTGGTTGAAATGGGCTTACAACAAAACCATTTCGTTAAATGAATTTTTACATTGATTTTATTGTTTTTGGTTGTGAATCAAACCATATTAGACAAAAATCCAAAAAAAAAAAATCGGACCCCAAGTATTTACATGCAAAATTTTCGAGTCCTAGTAGATTCTGGTTGAAATGGGCTTACAACAAAACTATTTCGTTAAATGAATTTTTACATTGATTTTATTGTTTTTGGTTGTAAATCAAACCATATTAGACAAAAATCCAAAAAAAATTGGACCCCAAGTACTTACACCCAAAATTTTCGAGTCCTAGTAGATTCTGGTTGAAATGGGCTTACAACAAAACTATTTCGTAAATGATTTTTTTCATTGATTTTATTGCTTTTGGTTGTGAATCAAACCATATTAGACAAAAATCCAAAAAAAAAAAAAATCGGACCCCTAGTGCTTACACCCAAAATTTTCGAGTCCTAGCAGATTCTGGTTGAAATGGGCTTACAACAAAACTGTTTCGTTAAATGAATTTTTACATTGATTTTATTGTTTTTGGTTGTGAATCAAACCATATTAGACAAAAATCCAAAAAAAAAATCGGACCCCAAGTACTTACACCCAAAATTTTCGAGTCCTAGTAGATTCTGGTTGAAATGGGCTTACAACAAAACTATTTCGTTAAATGAATTTTTACATTGATTTTATTGTTTTTGGTTGTAAATCAAACCATATTAGACAAAAATCCAAAAAAAAAAATAATTCGGACCTCAAGTACTTACATCCAAAATTTTCGAGTCCTAGTAGATTCTGGTTGAAATGGGCTTACAACAAAACTATTTCGTTAAATGAATTTTTACATTGATTTTATTGTTTTTGGTTGTGAATCAAACCATATTAGGCAAAAATCCAAAAAAAAAAAATCGGACCCCATGTACTTACACCCAAAATTTTCGAGTCCTAGTAGATTCTGGTTGAAATGGGCTTACAAAAAAACTATTTCGTTAAACGAATTTTTACATTGATTTTATTGTTTTTGGTTGTGAATTAAACCAAATTAGACAAAATTCCAAAAAAAAAAAAAATCGGACCCCAAGTACTTACACCCAAAATTTTCGAGTCATAGTAGATTCTGGTTGAAAGGGGCTTACAACAAAACTATTTATTTATTTATTTATTTATTTATTTATTTATTTATTTATTTATTTATTTAGTCATATACATAGATTATAAAAATACGGGTAATTTTGTGATTTGCATACCCCATTTTGAGGACATAAGCTCATTTATAACAAGGAGTGCAGTCCAAATATGTTGAAAAAATATCGCCTTTAAAAATATTGTCGATTGATCATTTATGTCGCCTCTTTTTGCACTTTTTAACTTGCAAGGTGCAGGAACTCTTCATTTGTGAGTCTGCGCTATAACAATTTTGGTGGATTGAATTATTCAATGGCGAACAGTTTATTTTTCTTCATAAATTAAAATTGTCCCAAAAATATGTCCAGATCATGCGCATAGCAGCGCCAATGTTCATTACTGATATTAAAATCCATTTAATTTAATTTAATTTAAATGGTATTAAAAATAAAAATAAAACGGCTTGTTCGACACAAAAGTCAAAGGCAACTCCTATTTAACGACATAGTTTTGTTGTAAGCCCATTTCAACCAGAATCTACTACTTTTTTTTTGGATTTTTGTCTAATATGGTTTGGTTCACAACCAAAAACAATAAAATCAATGTAAAATTCATTTACCGAAGTACTTACACCCAAGTACTTACACTCAAAATTTTCGAGTCCTAGTAGATTCTGGTTGAACCATTTCAACAACAAAACTATTTCGTTAAATGAATTTTTACATTGATTTTATTGTTTTTGGTTGTGAATCAAACCATATTAGAAAAAAATCCAAAAAAAAAGTAGTAGATTCTGGTTGAAATGGGCTTACAACAAAACTATTTCGTTAAATGAATTTTTACATTGATTTTATTGTTTTTGGTTGTGAATCAAACCATATTAGACGAAAATCCAAATAAAAAAAATCGGACCTTAAGTACTTACACCCAAAATTTTCGAGTCCTAGTAGATTCTGGTTGAAATGGGCTTACAACAAAACTATTTCGTTAAATGAATTTTTACATTGATTTTATTGTTTTTGGTTGTGGATCAAACCATATTAGACAAAAATCCAAAAAAAAAAAATCGGACCCCAAGTACTTAAACCCAAAATTTTCGAGTCCTAGTAGATTCTGGTTGAAATGGGCTTACAACAAAACTATTTCGTTAAATGAATTTTTACATTGATTTTATTGTTTTTGGTTGTGAATCAAACCATATTAGACAAAAATCAAAAAAAAAAAATTCGGACCAATAGTGCTTACACCCAAAATTTTCAAATAGTAGGAGATTCTGGTTGAAATGGGCTTACAACAAAACTATTTCGTTAAATGAATTTTTACATTGATTTTATTGTTTTTGGTTGTGAATCAAACCATATTAGACAAAAATCCAAAAAAAAAAAAAATCGGACCCCAAGTACTTACACCCAAAATTTTCGAGTCCTAGTAGATTCTGGTTGAAATGGGCTTACAACAAAACAATTTCGTTAAATGAATTTTTACATTGATTTTAGTGTTTTTGGTTGGGAATCAAACCATATTAGACAAAAATCCAAAAAAAATTGGACCCCAAGTACTTACACCCAAAATTTTCGAGTCCTAGTAGATTCTGGTTGAAATGGGCTTACAACAAAACTATTTCGTTAAATGAATTTTTACATAGATTTTATTGCTTTTGGTTGTGAATCAAACCATATTAGACAAAAATCCAAAAAAAAAAAAAAAAATTCGGACCCCTAGTGCTTACACCCAAAATTTTCGAGTCCTAGTAGATTCTGGTTGAAGTGGGCTTACAACAAAACTATTTCGTTAAATGAATTTTTACATTGATTTTATTGTTTTTGGTTGTGAATCAAACCATATAAGACAAAAAACCAAAAACAAAATCGGACCCCAAGTACTTACACCCAAAATTTCGAGTCCTAGTAGATTCTGGTTGAAATGGGCTTACAACAAAACTATTTCGTTAAATGAATTTTTACATTGATTTTATTGTTTTTGGTTGTGAATCAAACCATATTAGACAAAAATCCAAAAAAAAAATTCGACCTCAATTACTTACACCCAATATTTTCGAGTCCTAGTAGATTCTGGTTGAAATGGGCTTACAACAAAACTACTTCGTTAAATGAATTTTTACATTGATTTTATTGTTTTTGGTTGTGAATCAAACCATATTAGACAAAAATCCAAAAAAAAAATCGGACCCCAAGTACTTACACCCAAAATTTTCGAGTCCTAGTAGATTCTGGTTGAAATGGGCTTACAACAAAACTATTTCGTTAAATGAATTTTTACATTGATTTTATTGTTTTTGGTTGTGAATCAAACCATATTAGGCAAAAATCCAAAAAAAACAATCGGACCCCAAGTACTTACACCCAAAATTTTCGAGTCCTAGTACATTCTGGTTGAAATGGGCTTACAACAAAACTATTTTGCTAATGAATTTTTACATTGATTTTATTGTTTTTGGTTGTGAATCAAACCATATTAGACAAAAATCCAAAAAAAAAATCGGACCCCAAGTACTTACACCCAAAATTTTCGAGTCCTAGTAGATTCTGGTTGAAATGGGCTTACAACAAAACTATTTCGTTAAATGAATTTTTACATTGATTTTATTGTTTTTGGTTGTAAATCCAACCATATTAGACAAAAATCCAAAAAATAATAATTCGGACCACAAGTATTTACACCCAAAATTTTCGAATCCTAGTAGGTTCTGGTTGAAATGGGCTTACAACAAAACTATTTCGTTAAATGAATTTTTACATTGATTTTATTGTTTTTGGTTGTGAATCAAACCATATTAGACAAAAATCAAAAAAAAAAAATCGGACCCCAAGTACTTTCACCCAAAATTTTCGAGTCCTAGTAGATTCTGGTTCAAATGGGCTTACAACAAAACTATTACGTTAAATGAATTTTTACATTGATTTTATTGTTTTTGGTTGTGAAACAAACCATATAGTAGATTCTGGTTGAAATGGGCTTACAACAAAACTATTTTGTTAAATGAATTTTTACATTGATTTTATTGTTTTTGGTTGTGAATCAAACCATATTAGACAAACATCCAAAAAACAAAATCGGACCCCAAGTACTTACACCCAAAATTTTCGAGTCCTAGTAGATTCTGGTTGAAATGGGCTTACAACAAAATTATTTCGTTAAATGAATTTTTACATTGATTTTATTGTTTTTGGTTGTGAATCAAACCATATTAGACAAAAATCCAAAAAAAAAATTCGGACCAATAGTGCTTACACCCAAAATTTTCGAGTAGTAGAAGATTCTGGTTGAAATGGGCTTACAACAAAACTATTTCGTTAAATGAATTTTTACATTGATTTTATTGTTTTTGGTTGTGAATCAAACCATATTAGACAAAAATCCAAAAAAAAAAAAAATTCGGAACAATAGTGCTTACACCCAAAATTTTCGAGTAGTAGGAGATTCTGGTTGAAATGGGCTTACAACAAAACTATTTCATTAAATGAATTTTTACACTGGTTTTATTGTTTTTGGTTGTGAATCAAACCATATTAGACAAAAATCCAAAAAAAATTGGACCCCAAGTACTTACACCCAAAATTTTCGAGTCCTAGTAGATTCTGATTGAAATGGGCTTACAACAAAACTATTTCATTAAATGAATTTTTACACTGGTTTTATTGTTTTTGGTTGTGAATCAAACCATATTAGACAAAAATCCAAAAAAAAAAATATCGGACCCCAAGTACTTGCGCCCAAAATTTGCGAAACCTAGTAGATTCTGGTTGAAATGGGCTTACAACAAAACTATTTCGTTAAATGAATTTTTACATTGATTTTATTGTTTTTGGTTGTGAATCAAACCATATTAGACAAAAATCCAAAAAAAAAATCGGACCCCAAGTACTTACAACCAAATTTTTCGAGTAGTAGGAGATTCTGGTTGAATTGGGCTTACAACAAAACTATTTCGTTAAATGAATTTTTACAATGATTTTATTGTTTTTGGTTGTGAATCAAACCATATTAGACAAAAATCCAAAAAAAAATCGGACCCCAAGTACTTACACCCAAAATTTTCGAGTCCTAGTAGATTCTGGTTAAAATCGGCTTACAACAAAACTATTTCGTTAAATGAATTTTTACATTGATTTTATTGTTTTTGGTTGTGAATCAAACCATATTAGACAAAAATCCAAAAAAAAATCGGACCCCAAGTACTTACACCCAAAATTTTCGAGTCCTAGTAGATTCTGGTTGAAATGGGCTTACAACAAAACTATTTCGTTAAATGAATTTTTACATTGATTTTATTGTTTTTGGTTGTAAATCAAACCATATTAGACAAAAATCCAAAAAAAATTGGACCCCAAGTACTTACACCCAAAATTTTCGAGTCCTAGTAGATTCTGGTTGAAATGGTCTTACAACAAAACTATTTAGCAAATGAACTTTTACATTGATTTTATTGCTTTTGGTTGTGAATCAAACCATATTAGACAAAAATCCAAAAAAAAAAAATCAGACCAATAGTGCTTACACCCAAAATTTTCGAGTCCTAGCAGATTCTGGTTGAAATGGGCTTACAACAAAACTATTTCGTTAAATGAATTTTTACATTGATTTTATTGTTTTTGGTTGTGAATCAAACCATATTAGACAAAAATCCAAAAAAAAAATCGGACCCCAAGTACTTACACCCAAAATTTTCGAGTCCTAGTAGATTCTGGTTGAAATGGGCTTACAACAAAACTATTTCGTTAAATGAATTTTTACATTGATTTTATTGTTTTTGGTTGTGAATCAAACCATATTAGACAAAAATCGAAAAAAAAATCGGACCCCAAGTACTTACGCCCAAAATTTGCGAGTCCTAGTAGATTCTGGTTGAAATGGGCTTACAACAAAACTATTTCGTTAAATGAATTTTTACATTGATTTTATTGTTTTTGGTTGTGAATCAAACCATATTAGACAAAAATCCAAAAAAAAAATCGGACCCCAAGTACTTAAACCCAAAATTTTCGAGTAGTAGGAGATTCTGGTTGAAATGGGCTTACAACAAAACTATTTCGTTAAATGAATTTTTACAATGATTTTATTGTTTTTAGTTGTGAATCAAACCATATAAGCCAAAAATTCAAAAAAAAAAATCGGTCCCCAAGTACTTACACCCAAAATTTTCGAGTCCTAGTAGATTCTGGTTGAAATCGGCTTACAACAAAACTATTTCGTTAAATGAATTTTTACATTGATTTTATTGTTTTTGGTTGTGAATCAAACCATATTAGACAAAAATCCAAAAAAAAAAATCGGACCCCAAGTACTTACACCCAAAATTTTCGATTTCAAGTAGATTCTGGTTGAAATGAGCTTACAACAAAACTATTTCGTTAAATGAATTTTTATATTGATTTTATGTTTTTGGTTGTGAATCAAACCATATTAGACAAAAATCCAAAAAAAAAAAATTCGGACCAATAGTGCTTACACCCAAAATTTTCGAGTAGTAGAAGATTCTGGTTAAAATGGGCTTACAACAAAACTATTTCGTTAAATGAATTTTGACACTGATTTTATTGTTTTTGGTTGTGAATCAAAGCATATTAGACAAAAATCCAAAAAAAAAAAAAAAAATCGGACCCCAAGTACTTACACCCAAAATTTTCGAGTCCTAGTAGATTCTGGTTGAAATGGGCTTACAACAAAACTATTTCATTAAATGAATTTTTACATTGATTTTATTGTTTTTGGTTGTGAATCAAACCATATTAGACAAAAATCCAAAAAAAAAAAAATCGGACCCCAAGTACTTACACCCAAAATTTTCGAGTAGTAGGAGATTCTGGTTGAAATGGGCTTACAACAAAACTATTTCGTTAAATGAATTTTTACATTGATTTTATTGTTTTTGGTTGTGAATCAAACCATATTAGACAAAAATCCAAAAAAAAAAAAATTCGGACCAATAGTGCTTACACCCAAAATTTTCGAGTAGTAGAAGATTCTGGTTGAAATGGGCTTACAACAAAACTATTTCGTTAAATGAATTTTGACACTGATTTTATTGTTTTTGGTTGTGAATCAAAGCATATTAGACAAAAATCCAAAAAAAAAAAAAAAATCGGACCCCAAGTACTTACACCCAAAATTTTCGAGTCCTAGTAGATTCTGGTTGAAATGGGCTTACAACAAAACTATTTCATTAAATGAATTTTTACATTGATTTTATTGTTTTTGGTTGTGAATCAAACCATATTAGACAAAAATCCAAAAAAAATTGGACCCCAAGTACTTACACCCAAAATTTTCGAGTCCTAGTAGATTCTGGTTGAAATGGGCTTACAACAAAACTATTTCGTAAATGAATTTTTACATTGATTTTATTGCTTTTGGTTGTGAATCAAACCATATTAGACAAAAATCCAAAAAAAAAAATTCGGACCCATGGTGCTTACACCAAATATTTTCGAGTCCTAGCAGATTCTGGTTGAAATGGGCTTACAACAAAACTATTTCGTTAAATGAATTTTTACATTGATTTTATTGTTTTTGGTTGTGAATCAAACCATATTAGACAAAAATCCAAAAAAAAAATCGGACCCCAAGTACTTACACACAAAATTTTCGAGTCCTAGTAGATTCTGGTTGAAATGGGCTTACAACAAAACTATTTTGCTAATGAATTTTTACATTAATTTTATTGTTTTTGGTTGTGAATCAAACCATATTAGACAAAAATCCAAAAAAAAAAATCGGACCCCAAGTACTTACACCCAAAATTTTCGAGTCCTAGTAGATTCTGGTTGAAATGGGCTTACAACAAAACTATTTCGTTAAATGAATTTTTACATTGATTTTATTGTTTTTGGTTGTGAATCAAACCATATTAGACAAAAATCCAAAAAAAAATAATTTGGACCCCAAGTACTTACACCCAAAATTTTCGAGTCCTAGTAGATTCTGGTTGAAATGGGCTTACAACAAAACTATTTCGTTAAATGAATTTTTACATTGATTTTATTGTTTTTGGTTGTGAATCAAACCATATTAGACAAAAATCCAAAAAAAAAATCGGACCCCAAGTACTTTCACCCAAAATTTTCGAGTCCTAGTAGATTCTGGTTGAAATGGGCTTACAACAAAACTATTACGCTAAATGAATTTTTACATTGATTTTATTGTTTTTGGTTGTGAATCAAACCATATTAGACAAAAATCCAAAAAAAAAAATCGGACCTCAAGTACTTACACCCAATATTTTCGAGTCCTAGTAGATTCTGGTTGAAATAAGCTTACAACAAAACTACTTCGTTAAATGAATTTTTACATTGATTTTATTGTTTTTGGTTGTGAACAAACCATATTAGACAAAAATCCAAAAAAAAAATCGGACCCCAAGTACTTACACCCAAAATTTTTGAGTCCTAGTAGATTCTGGTTGAATGGGCTTACAACAAAACTATTTCGTTAAATTAATTTTTACATTGATTTTATTGTTTTTGGTTGTGAATCAAACCATATTAGACAAAAATCCAAAAAAAAAAATCGGACCCCAAGTACTTACACCCAAAATTTTCGACTCCAAGTAGATTCTGGTTGAAATGGGCTTACAACAAAACTATTTCGTTAAATGAATTTTTACCTTGATTTTAGTGTTTTTGGTTGTGAATCAAACCATATTAGACAAAAATCCAAAAAAAAAAATTCGGACCAATAGTGCTTACACCCAAAATTTTCGAGTAGTAGGAGATTCTGGTTGAAATGGACTTACAACAAAACTATTTCGTTAAATGAATTTTTACATTGATTTTATTGTTTTTGGTTGTGAATCAAACCATATTAGACAAAAATCCAAAAAAAAAAAATTCGGACCAATAGTGCTTACACCCAAAATTTTCGAGTAGTAGGAGATTCTGGTTGAAATGGGATTACAACAAAACTATTTCGTTAAATGAATTTTTACACTGATTTTATTGTTTTTGGTTGTGAATCAAACCATATTAGACAAAAATCCAAAAAAAAAAAAATCGGACCCCAAGTACTTACACGCTAAATGAATTTTTACATTGATTTTATTGTTTTTGGTTGTGAATAAAACCATATTAGACAAAAATCCAAAAAAAATTGGACCCCAAGTACTTACACCCAAAATTTTCGAGTCCTAGTAGATTCTGGTTGAAATGGGCTTACAACGAAACTATTTCGTAAATGAATTTTTACATTGATTTTATTGCTTTTGGTTGTGAATCAAACCATATTAGACAAAAAAACAAAAAAAAAAAATTCGGACCCCTAGTGCTTACACCCAAAATTTTCGAGTCCTAGCAGATTCTGGTTGAAATGGGCTTACAACAAAACTATTTCGTTAAATGAATTTTTACATTGATTTTATTGTTTTTGGTTGTGAATCAAACCATATTAGACAAAAATCCAAAAAAAAAATCGGATCCCAAGTACTTACACCCAAAATTTTCGAGTCCTAGTAGATTCTGGTTGAAATGGGCTTACAACAAAACTATTTCGTTAAATGAATTTTTACACTGATTTTATTGTTTTTGGTTGTAAATCAAACCATATTAGACAAAAATCCAAAAAAAAAAATCGGACCCCAAGTACTTACACCCAAAATTTTCGAGTACTAGTAGATTCTGGTTGAAATGGGCTTACAACAAAACTATTTTGTTAAATGAATTTTTACAATGATTTTATTGTTTTTGGTTGTGAATCAAACCATATTAGACAAAAATCCAAAAAAAAAATCGGACCCCAAGTACTTACACCCAAAATTTTCGAGTCCTAGTAGATTCTGGTTGAAATGGGCTTACAACAAAACTATTTCGTTAAATGAATTTTAACATTGATTTTATTGTTTTTGGTTGTAAATCAAACCATATTAGACAAAAATCTAAAAAAAAATCGGACCCCAAGTACTTACACCCAAAATTTTCGAGTCCTAGTAGATTCTGGTTGAAATGGGCTTACAACAAAACTATTTCGATAAATGAATTTTTACATTGATTTTATTGTTTTTGGTTGTAAATCAAACCATATTAGACAAAATAAAAAAAAAAAAAATTCGGACCCCAAGTACCCAAAATTTTCGAGTCCTAGTAGATCCTGGTTAAAATGGGCTTACAACAAAACTATTTCGTTAAATGAATTTTTACATTGATTTTATTGTTTTTGGTTGTGAATCAAAGCATATTAGACAAATATCCAAAAAAAAAACAAAATCGAGTATATAGTACACAATACAAGTACATACAAGCACAATACAAGTATATACAAGTGCAACCAAGTACTTACACCCAAAATTTTCGAGTCCTAGTAGATTCTGGTTGAAATGGGCTTACAACAAAATTATTTCGTTAAATGAATTTTTACATTGATTTTATTGTTTTTGGTTGTGAATCAAACCATATTAGACAAAAATCCAAAAAAAAAAATCAGACCCCAAGTACTTACACCTAAAATTTTCGAGTCCTAGTAGATTCTGGTTGAAATGGGCTTACAACAAAACTATTACGTTAAATGAATTTTTACATTGAATTTATTGTTTTTGGTTGTGAATTAAACCATATTAGACAAAAATTCAAAAAAAAAATCGGACCCCAAGTACTTACGCCCAAAATTTTCAAGTCCTAGTAGATTCTGGTTGAAATGAGCTTACAACAAAACTATTTCGTTAAATCAATTTTTACATTGATTTTATTGTTTTTGGCTGTGAATCAAACCATATTAGACTTAAATAAAAAAAATAACAAATTCGGATCCCTAGTGCTTACACCCAAAATTTTCGAGTAGTAGGAGATTCTGGTAGAAATGGGCTTACAACAAAACTATTTTGTTAAATGAATTTTTACATAGATTTTATTGTTTTTGGTTGTGAATCAAACCATGTTAGACAAAAATCCAAAAAAAAAATCGGACCCCATGTACTTACACCCAAAATTTTCGAGTCCTAGTAGATTCTGGTTGAAATGGGCTTACAACAAAACTATTTCGTTAAATGAATTTTTACATTGATTTTATTGTTTTTGGTTGTGAATCAAA
>CAKOBK010000578.1:0-17500 GCA_932526605.1 Nephrotoma flavescens
AAAAATAGATTTTTCGGTTTTTTTTCGCGATTTTCTTTTTGCGAGGATGAAAATAAAAATTTTGATTTTGGGAGGTCAGTTTGAGTTTGGCGATCATTTCGGGCGTGAGACATAAAATCGAAAATATAAAAATAATTTTGCAAAAATAAAATAAGAATAAAAAAAAGTATAATGAGATGTTTTGAAGTTTCGGTATGGAATTGGTATATCATTAGTGTAATTTAATGAAAGTATATGTAACTGATTAAAAATAAGACTATGTTTAAGTGAAACGTGAAATTAGAAATTACGAAAAATAAGTGATGTGAAAAAAAAACAGTTTAGATAATTTCTGAAGAGACATTTTATTTTGTGGTAGTGAACAAACTAGACTTTTCGTGAAATTTCATTTTTTTTGAGTGTGATACGTTACTAAAAAAAAAAATAAAAAAAAAACAACAAAAAAAAAATAATTATTTGCTACCTAATTTTAAAAGGCATCCACGCCAAACGAAATGAAAAAAAAATATTAAACTAAAACCACAAACAAAATACCAATCAGACCTGCAAACCAATAGTAACTTTATGTGTAAATCAAATTCTCGATGTCGTTACAAATGGAAAAATATTTCGAGCGGCTGTTAGTAGAAATGCTTAGCTAAAACTCAAACCCTATGTGCTCAATATACATCTCGCTCAATATATTTATTCAACGCGCGCGACAAAATAATTTTTTTTTATTTGTGTGTACAGTATAAAAGAAACAAACGGAAAAATACAAATTCAACGTGTTTTTTATTTTCGTTTGAAAATACCCTTTCTCTTATTGTATGTTTTAAATTTAATAAAACAGAATGTTTTGAAAACTAAAACGCACGTATTATGTATATACTATGCATATACTAGATGTATATACATATGTACTATTTAAAATAAAATGTGTGCACGATCGATAATTTCTTGTCGTTTAGGTATATAAAATTTAAAAAACATGTGATCATGAAAAGAAAGAGGATCTATTTTCGATGCATGTATGTATGTATATATGTACGTATATACGTTGTATGTACGTATATATATACGTATATACATTGATTATGGTTTGGTGTGCTGCATGAAATATAGTTTATAAAAAAGAAACAAATATTTGGAGGAAAGGATACGAAACATCAGAAATTTATGAACGAAAGGGAAAATATTATAATTAAATTGTTTTTTACTGATCGCAGTAAACATTACTACACATTTTATATTTGTGTTTAGTTACATTATGTATATTTTATATGCCTATCTATACTGATTGGTCGAAATTAAATACATACATTCATTACTTAATTTTTCCTAAGTGTACTATAAGGATGATTGATATATGTTCTAAATTCAATAATATTAAAATTTGAGAAAAATAATAAAATCAGCTTAGAGCGGAAAGATGCCTTAGGGAGGATGTACTATGTATTTGGATTTGCATCTAAAAAATTGGTCAAGCATATATAGTACATTTTTGTTAACACTTTCCCCTTATTCCATATTATCTGAAGCATAGTATAGTATTTGAATTGTTTCAAATAAAAGCTAGTTATTGATTTTAACCAAATTTGCAAAAACATTAATATTTCGAACTCGGTTGTGATATATAGAATTATGAGTATACACAATATCCTTGGAATTCCATTTTTAAACTTCTAACCCCAAGTAAAAACCATCCTAAGGTTTAATAATGAAAATAAATAAATTTCGTTTTTTGTTATTTTCAACCGAGTTACAAGCTTACATTATAAGTACACTGCAATTTTTCAGATACCAACCACCACTTATCATGAAAACTACCCCAAATTTCTCTAGAATAAATGGCCACTTTTTTGACAATTTCAAAAATAGACATTTCAATATCGGATATTGGGTATCGCTTTATAATCCTCATCAGAAGTGCAATTCGATTTTTAAGTTGTAACTTGGAACTTTAAATCATGGAAACAAATTTATTTAGCCACCCACTTTATTTATTAGGTATATAACTTAATTTCTACAGATGTTTTCACGGTATTCTGTGGTTTTTGTAGGATCGGACGCAAGGTTTCAGAACAACGAACGACAAGTTTACGTGAGTTACATAACCTCTCAGAATAGCAGAGTTTACGATTACGACTGATAAAAAGCACATTCGGCACTGCATTCTATACGAATTCCAACAAGGAAAAAAGGCTTCTAAGGCACGGGAATCAATTTGTAGTGTTCTTGGTGCCGACCTTGTGTCTTATGAAACGTGTAATTATTGGTATAAACGTTTTAGAATTAGTGATTTCGATCTTAGTGACAGCCTCGAAAGTTTGAAGATGTGCGAGCTAACCATGGAATCTACAACAGCAACAGGCATAACTCAGAAAAAACGAATATCTAAATAACATACTGCCTAATAATTGGTTTCATCTAAGATTTCAATTCCTAAAAATCATAAATAACTATCAAATGTTTAAATTCTCCTAAACTTCTGAAAATTTAAATAAATTTTAAGAAATATGTACTACGGACTTGGAGCAAAATATTTTCTGAACAGTTATTTTTCAGTAATTATCTTCTCCTGTACTAAATATTTATTACATTAATATGCCCAGCACCAAGTGAATTTTCTGAAACTGGTGGTTATGTAAATGTATTTAATTAATGTGTAGTAATCTATCACCATACCATACATGACATACTTTAGTCATATATAGTCTACTGAGATTGTCACAGATTTTAGTGAGGCCTCATTAAACCTTTTATGAAACATGTCTTTGTTTTTGGTAAGACTTCAGTAGGCTGAACTTGCTCGACATGTTTAAAGAGTTCGTAGTATAAATATTTTTTGTATAAGGCCTCCTGCCTGATGACATAAATCAAAGATAAGATCACGAACACCGCACGGAAGTCCAGAAAATACTCGAACTCAATTCAAATAAAATTAATTAATTTAAAACGAGTTCATAATTTTGAATTACAATAGAACAAAGAAAAATATTTAATAATGCTTGAATATGATTGTGGCCATGTGGCTGGTGCGTAGATGGCGCAATCTGCATGTCCAATTTTCACACACTTTTCGCAGCAAGCGTAGACAAGTGACTTAACATATCCCCAAAGAAAATAATCTAATGGAGTTAGATCACACGATCTCGGTGGCCAATTAACAGGACTATTATGTTGAATTAGTCTTTCATCAAATGTTTCTTTGAGTAAATTAATTGTATTCCGCGTTGTGTGGCTTATGGAACCGTCCTGTTGGAACCACATATCAGCAAGATTAATGGCAGCCAATTGGGGTACAAAAAAGTTAAAAATCATGTCTCTATACCGTTCACTGTTAGATTCCACCCATCATCGTTTTTGAAGACATATAGACCAGAGAGTCCGCCGGCCCATAAAGCGCACCAAACAGTGATTTTCTATGGATATAATGGTGTTTCAAAGGCAAAGGCTTCTAGATTATCTTCACTCCAAATCCAATTCTGTTTATTCACGTACCCATTCAACAAAAATTGAGCTTCATCGTTGAACAAAATTTTGTTTGGGAAATCAACATCAATAGAATTAGTGCTTCAGCCGATTGGCCGATTTGGCAAGCAGTGCTATGGCGTAAGTTTATTCATTATGAAATGGCAAATCAAACTAATGACAAAGCAAATGTTAGCTGTAAACTCGGCTGTCAAACAAAACAATGTTGCAAACTTAACGATGTGAAGCTATAAAACACACCCTTTACTGATTGAATAAGGAATTCATGAGACAAACACTTTTAATATTTCGATCAATGAATTGCATAATTTTCCTTCTAAGCAAAATGTACAAATGTAATTCTTCACGATACAAGCTCCATTTAAACCTATATACTGATATAGAAAATGAGTCAGCGTCTACACTCAGAAAAAATATGATAAACACATGATTGCCTTTACCATATTATAATAATAGAAATCATTATAAAATTATTGTGATATTCCCTATCATACAATAATAAGAAATACTATTTGTTTAATTATGTCAATCATTGAAAACGGAGCTTATTATTATTATGATACATGTAATCATATTCATCTCCCATGATTAGTGTAATCAGAATGCATGATTAAATTTTGATTCGCTTAATAATTTTTAAGGTATTTATAAAAATTCGCTATCTCAATGGGTGATTAATTCGTATGTGAACACTAAATATTTAGAGTTGCCTTAAAATGCCTCAACCAGTCACGCACGACTTAGGTTAGGAGCTTAAGTTACACGCCGGTTGCACCACTTCGGTTAGTGCTACAATCACCAAAATTGTATAGGCTTCTTGTCACAAATAAACAACAGGGGCGGTATGTTGTATCATCATCACTTCGAATCGAATTCGAAAAAATTCGCGTCAAAAAAGTGAAAGTTGTATCATTTTTGCTTTTCGAAAATAATACAACATACCGCCACCGCCACTCGACTTTTTTCGGATTTCGATTCGAAGTGATGGTACAACATACTGCCCTGGACCTGTAAAATTTTTGGTGGTCGTACCGCTCCCCTAAGTGGTCCAAACGGAGCACAACTTAAGCTCTTAAGTTTGGACTGCCTGAGGTTTTTAATTTGTAGTTGCATGGCTGCAATAAGCCATGTGGTGTGATTACCATATATATATATATATATATATATATATATATATATATATATATATATATATATATATATATATATATATATATATATATATATATATATATATATATATATATATATATATATATATATATATATATATATATATATATATATATATATATATATATATATATATATATATATATATATATATATATATATATATATATATATATATATATATATATATATATATATATATATATATATATATATATATATATATATATATATATATATATATATATATATATATATATATATATATATATATATATATATATATATATATATATATATATATATATATATATATATATATATATATATATATATATATATATATATATATATATATATATATATATATATATATATATATATATATATATATATATATATATATGTATATATATATATATATATATATATATATATATATATGGTAATCACACCACATGGCTTATTGCAGCCATGCAACTACAAATTAAAAACCTCAGGCAGTCCAAACTTAAGAGCTTAAGTTGTGCTCCGTTTGGACCACTTAGGGGAGCGGTACGACCACCAAAAATTTTACAGGTCCGGGGCGGTATGTTGTACCATCACTTCGAATCGAAATTCGAAAAAAGTCGAGTGGCAGTGGCGGTATGTTGTATTATTTTCGAAAAGCAAAAATTATACAACTTTCACTTTTTTGACGCGAATTTTTTCGAATTCGATTCGAAGTGATGATGATACAACATACCGCCCCTGTTGTTTATTTGTGACAAGAAGCCTATACAATTTTGGTGATTGTAGCACTAACCGAAGTGGTGCAACCGGCGTGTAACTTAAGCTCCTAACCTAAGTCGTGCGTGACTGGTTGAGGCATTTTAAGGCAACTCTAAATATTTAGTGTTCACATACGAATTAATCACCCATTGAGATAGCGAATTTTTATAAATACCTTAAAAATTATTAAACGAATCAAAATTTAATCATGCATTCTGATTACACTAATCATGGGAGATGAATATGATTACATGTATCATAATAATAATAAGCTCCGTTTTCAATGATTGACATAATTAAACAAATAGTATTTCTTATTATTGTATGATAGGGAATATCACAATAATTTTATAATGATTTCTATTATTATAATATGGTAAAGGCAATCATGTGTTTATCATATTTTTTCTGAGTGTAGACGCTGACTCATTTTCTATATCAGTATATAGGTTTAAATGGAGCTTGTATCGTGAAGAATTACATTTGTACATTTTGCTTAGAAGGAAAATTATGCAAATCATTGATCGAAATATTAAAAGTGTTTGTCTCATGAATTCCTTATTCAATCAGTAAAGGGTGTGTTTTATAGCTTCACATCGTTAAGTTTGCAACATTGTTTTGTTTGACAGCCGAGTTTACAGCTAACATTTGCTTTGTCATTAGTTTGATTTGCCATTTCATAATGAATAAACTTACGCCATAGCACTGCTTGCCAAATCGGCCAATCGGCTGAAGCACTAATTCTATTGATGTTGATTTTCCAAACAAAATTTTGTTCAACGATGAAGCTCAATTTTTGTTGAATGGGTACGTTAATAAACAGAATTGGATTTGGAGTGAAGATAATCTAGAAGCCTTTGCCTTTGAAACACCATTATATCCATAGAAAATCACTGTTTGGTGCGCTTTATGGGCCGGCGGACTCTCTGGTCTATATGTCTTCAAAAACGATGATGGGTGGAATCTAACAGTGAACGGTATAGAGACATGATTTTTAACTTTTTTGTACCCCAATTGGCTGCCATTAATCTTGCTGATATGTGGTTCCAACAGGACGGTTCCATAAGCCACACAACGCGGAATACAATTAATTTACTCAAAGAAACATTTGATGAAAGACTAATTCAACATAATAGTCCTGTTAATTGGCCACCGAGATCGTGTGATCTAACTCCATTAGATTATTTTCTTTGGGGATATGTTAAGTCACTTGTCTACGCTTGCTGCGAAAAGTGTGTGAAAATTGGACATGCAGATTGCGCCATCTACGCACCAGCCACATGGCCACAATCATATTCAAGCATTATTAAATATTTTTCTTTGTTCTATTGTAATTCAAAATTATGAACTCGTTTTAAATTAATTAATTTTATTTGAATTGAGTTCGAGTATTTTCTGGACTTCCGTGCGGTGTTCGTGATCTTATCTTTGATTTATGTCATCAGGCAGGAGGCCTTATACAAAAAATATTTATACTACGAACTCTTTAAACATGTCGAGCAAGTTCAGCCTACTGAAGTCTTACCAAAAACAAAGACATGTTTCATAAAAGGTTTAATGAGGCCTCACTAAAATCTGTGACAATCTCAGTAGACTATATATGACTAAAGTATGTCATGTATGGTATGGTGATAGATTACTACACATTAATTAAATACATTTACATAACCACCAGTTTCAGAAAATTCACTTGGTGCTGGGCATATTAATGTAATAAATATTTAGTACAGGAGAAGATAATTACTGAAAAATAACTGTTCAGAAAATATTTTGCTCCAAGTCCGTAGTACATATTTCTTAAAATTTATTTAAATTTTCAGAAGTTTAGGAGAATTTAAACATTTGATAGTTATTTATGATTTTTAGGAATTGAAATCTTAGATGAAACCAATTATTAGGCAGTATGTTATTTAGATATTCGTTTTTTCTGAGTTATGCCTGTTGCTGTTGTAGATTCCATGGTTAGCTCGCACATCTTCAAACTTTCGAGGCTGTCACTAAGATCGAAATCACTAATTCTAAAACGTTTATACCAATAATTACACGTTTCATAAGACACAAGGTCGGCACCAAGAACACTACAAATTGATTCCCGTGCCTTAGAAGCCTTTTTTCCTTGTTGGAATTCGTATAGAATGCAGTGCCGAATGTGCTTTTTATCAGTCGTAATCGTAAACTCTGCTATTCTGAGAGGTTATGTAACTCACGTAAACTTGTCGTTCGTTGTTCTGAAACCTTGCGTCCGATCCTACAAAAACCACAGAATACCGTGAAAACATCTGTAGAAATTAAGTTATATACCTAATAAATAAAGTGGGTGGCTAAATAAATTTGTTTCCATGATTTAAAGTTCCAAGTTACAACTTAAAAATCGAATTGCACTTCTGATGAGGATTATAAAGCGATACCCAATATCCGATATTGAAATGTCTATTTTTGAAATTGTCAAAAAAGTGGCCATTTATTCTAGAGAAATTTGGGGTAGTTTTCATGATAAGTGGTGGTTGGTATCTGAAAAATTGCAGTGTACTTATAATGTAAGCTTGTAACTCGGTTGAAAATAACAAAAAACGAAATTTATTTATTTTCATTTTTAAACCTTAGGATGGTTTTTACTTGGGGTTAGAAGTTTAAAAATGGAATTCCAAGGATATTGTGTATACTCATAATTCTATATATCACAACCGAGTTCGAAATATTAATGTTTTTGCAAATTTGGTTAAAATCAATAACTAGCTTTTATTTGAAACAATTCAAATACTATACTATGCTTCAGATAATATGGAATAAGGGGAAAGTGTTAACAAAAATGTACTATATATGCTTGACCAATTTTTTAGATGCAAATCCAAATACATAGTACATCCTCCCTAAGGCATCTTTCCGCTCTAAGCTGATTTTATTATTTTTCTCAAATTTTAATATTATTGAATTTAGAACATATATCAATCATCCTTATAGTACACTTAGGAAAAATTAAGTAATGAATGTATGTATTTAATTTCGACCAATCAGTATAGATAGGCATATAAAATATACATAATGTAACTAAACACAAATATAAAATGTGTAGTAATGTTTACTGCGATCAGTAAAAAACAATTTAATTATAATATTTTCCCTTTCGTTCATAAATTTCTGATGTTTCGTATCCTTTCCTCCAAATATTTGTTTCTTTTTTATAAACTATATTTCATGCAGCACACCAAACCATAATCAATGTATATACGTATATATATACGTACATACAACGTATATACGTACATATATACATACATACATGCATCGAAAATAGATCCTCTTTCTTTTCATGATCACATGTTTTTTAAATTTTATATACCTAAACGACAAGAAATTATCGATCGTGCACACATTTTATTTTAAATAGTACATATGTATATACATCTAGTATATGCATAGTATATACATAATACGTGCGTTTTAGTTTTCAAAACATTCTGTTTTATTAAATTTAAAACATACAATAAGAGAAAGGGTATTTTCAAACGAAAATAAAAAACACGTTGAATTTGTATTTTTCCGTTTGTTTCTTTTATACTGTACACACAAATAAAAAAAAATTATTTTGTCGCGCGCGTTGAATAAATATATTGAGCGAGATGTATATTGAGCACATAGGGTTTGAGTTTTAGCTAAGCATTTCTACTAACAGCCGCTCGAAATATTTTTCCATTTGTAACGACATCGAGAATTTGATTTACACATAAAGTTACTATTGGTTTGCAGGTCTGATTGGTATTTTGTTTGTGCTAAAACTAACTATATTCTTGTACATATAGTTGCTAAAAAAAAACAAAACAAGGTGATGTGTATTTCTTGCGGTTGGATAAGCCACCGTTCAATAAAATTATGAATTCAGTGCTAACGACAATTTTATATGCAAGCCTATATGTTATCAAATAATATGATTTAAAAACAATAAAAAAAAAAAGTAACTATAATACTTATAGTAATACACATATCTTGAAATTATAATATTAATAATAATAACCATTAAACAATAAAGAAAATCTTGAAAAGAAAGGCCAACATATATATTTCCAATCGAATCGTAATATTACCCAGCAGCAGCATTCAACACATCTTCAATTTTTTTGTATTGGACTCATCACGCAACAACAACAATCAACACTGTAAGAATTTTATTTATATATTTTTTTTATTACGTAAATTCATTAAACAAATAGATTTTTTTTTTTTTTGCTATAATTGAATAATCTGGGATTAGTTTAGTTGGTGTTGGTTAATTAAGATTTAGTTAAGTTGGGTAGGGGTTTTAGTTATAGCTAGTTAGTTTTTAGAATTATTTTTGTTTTTTTTTTTTTTTTTGAATTTCTCAATTATATTTTTTTTTTTAGTTTTTCCTTATTTTTATTTCTTTATACTTTTTATTGGTGCAATAAATTTATTTTATTAATGGTATTGCAAAAATTCAATTTTTATGGTGTTCTAATTTCATAAATATGAGAAACATCTAAATCATAATTTGAGGATGAACTAGGGTGAGTGTAACGGTCGGTATGTCGGTATATAGGTAATTAGTATTTCCTAATAGCGGTTAACCCTGGCCTACTCATACTCTTATACCCACCCCACTCCCCTGACGCTCAGCCGCGCAACAACCGCTTGAGTCCCTGAGTAGGTCAAATCTATAGCAAGCATGGTGTGGACGGTATTTATTTATTTTTTTTTCGGTCTCCTTCATTTGTTTGCCTTTACTAGAATTTTCCTTTCATTTTATTATTTATATTTTTTTTTGTTGTTGTTTGAATTGAATTTTTTTTCTTTTTCAACCCAACAAATACCCTCCATTGCATGCTAAACGCTACAGTGGCGCCCAAACTAAAACGGCTTTTTATTTAATTTTTTTTTTCTCTTCCCTTTATCAATTATTCCATTTAATTTTTTTTATGCTTCTATATTCTGTCTAAAATCTGAATTTTTTTTTTTGTTGATCTAGACGTTCAATATAGATGTTAAATTTTTTTTTCTCTTTTCATAACATTATTAAATTTTTCTAATTCCGTTAATGTAAAATTGCTTTGTCAAATCAGAAATGATATGTTTCCGCCATTGATGTTGATTTTTACTATCTTTTCTGGTTTTCGAAATCAATTTCAATTAACAGTTGTCGTATTACTTCGGATTTGATACATTTTCCTCTGCAAAGAGTTTGATTTGTAGTCCCAGGTGATTCGACCTGCGACGGTTCCCGCGAGACATTATCAACCCAGCCTTTTGCAGCGGACTGCTTCGACAAATCCCGATCCTTCCTTAAACAAACCTTGGAGGATGAACAATTCGAGGTAAACTCAGAAGCTTCCAATTGTTCCTTTCATTCTGCCGAATCATATCCTAATTCAAATACACCTGTTCAGAAGTATCAACATTCTAGTGGTAATTGTGGTACACGGTGCTCTTCTTCCGTCAAGGTACCCGATTTATTAACTTCTTCTGAATGTTTACAAGATTCTGCAGAAAACGTAAAACACTCTTCCAATCTAGTAAATAATAAACGACAATACAATTTAAAACATCGATCGCGCAGCAGAAATTACTGGCAATCAAGAAGAAATATTAAGTCTAATATAATATCTTCGATAATCAACAATGATCCTTGTGATAAACGGCCGTACGCGCAAGTCTCGGTAAATGGTATTGTATATAATGGTCTTTTGGATAGTGGAGCCACCATCAGTATTTTAGGAGCTGGTTCAGAAAAATATTTGTGCAATTCTACCAATAAATTTCACAGGTTTCCGGGGGTTGTTAATACAGCAAGTGGACAACCGCAACGAATTTTTGGTTACATTACTGCTCAAATAGTATTTAACGGCCGTGAAAAGCGAATGCGATTATACATAGTTCCATCATTAGAGCAACCTCTGTATTTAGGTATTGACTTCTGGAACTTGTTCGGAATCACGCCAAATATCGCATCGTTAGCTTCTGTCTCCACCACCAATGACGTAAAACTTGACGCTTATCAGTTCCACAATCTCTCGTCTGAAGAAGACTTAACACTGAAAGCAATTACGGAGCAATTTCCGTCATTTGCACAACTCGGTCTCGGCAAAACCAATCTTGTCACGCACTCCATCGATGTAGGCACAGCTAAACCTATCAAGCAACGTTTCTATGCTATATCGCCAGCTGTTCAGACTCGCATGTACGCAGAGTTAGACAGAATGATCTCTTTGGGTGTCATTGAGGAATCCCAGAGCTCTTGGTGTTCGCCGGTCACCCTTGTATCGAAGGCAAATGGTAAGGTTCGTTTGTGTTTGGATGCCCGTGAATTGAACAAAGTTACCGTCAAGGATGCGTATCCATTACCGCTTATCGATGGATTGTTGGGTCGGTTGGATCAAACAAGATTTATATCAAGCATCGACTTGAAAGATGCCTTCTGGCAGATCCCGCTTGACCCACAATCCAGAGATAAGACGGCATTTACGGTACCTGGGCGGCCTTTGTATCAATTCACGGTCATGCCTTTCGGTTTGTGCAACGCACCACAAACGATGTGCCGCCTCATGCACAGGGTGATCCCGCATCAATTACACGATCGTGTGTTCGTCTATTTGGACGATCTACTAATAACCTCTGCCACTCTTGGAGATCATTTTGCCCTTCTTCGCGAAGTTGCGAATCTTCTGAAAAAAGCCGGATTAACGATAAACGTTGAAAAAAGTAGGTTCTTGCTTAAGGAGGTGAAATATTTGGGATACGTGGTAGGAGATGGCTGTCTTCGGACTGATAACGAGAAAGTCAAAGCAATTGTGGATTACCCAGTACCCAAGACCACTAAACAAGTTAGGAGTTTTCTAGGAATGTGTGGCTGGTACCGGCGTTTTATCCGAAACTTTGCCACCATGGCCGCTCCATTAACCGACCTTACAAAGAAAGGTACTAAAATTAAATGGTCCGAGACTGCGGACAAATCCTTTAGTTTGTTAAAACAATCCTTGACATCTGCGCCCGTCTTGGTAAATCCCGATTTTCAGAAACCCTTCTACATACAATGTGACGCCAGTACCGTTGGTGTAGGAAGCGTGCTATTCCAACTGGATTCCGCTGGAAATGAACACCCTATAGCTTTTGTATCACAAAAGTTGAATGCCGCGCAAAAGAACTACTCCATTACGGAACTGGAGTGTTACGCAGCGGTACTGAGCGTCAAAAAGTTTAGACCGTATGTAGAAGGGTATTCGTTCACGATTTACACAGATCACGCGAGTCTTCGGTGGCTTATGTCCCAAAAGGATTTGTCGGGAAGGTTAGCTCGATGGAGTTTAAAGCTCCAAGCCTTCGATTTTGAAATTGGCTATCGTAAGGGTTCCGTTAACGTGGTACCAGACGCATTATCGCGAGCGTTCTCTGAAGAACCAGTTTCTTCGCTGAGTCTTGTTGCTTCATTGGAAGCTCTCAAGAAAAAAGAAATGGACGGAAACTACGAAAATATGGAACCTCTGCACATAAATTTGGATGATCCTGCTTTTGATAGCGATGAGTATCAAGAACGAATTAAAAACATCCAAGAAGTAGGATCTAGTTGCACCAATTTTTGTGTCAAAGATAATAAATTATTGTATTTGCCTTCCTTTGGTACGCGGTACGATGCCACAGATTTACCCACTTGGCGCTTGGTTATTCCCGTGGAGCTTTCGCGATCGCTAATAGAACAAGCACATGCCCCTCCAACATCAGCTCACATGGGTGTAGCTAAAACACTGGAGCGACTTCGCAGACAATTCTTTTGGAATCGAATGGCTCTCGACGTCAAAGACTTCATTGCAAAATGTAAGTCATGTAAAATGAATAAAGCGGTAAATTATAGAACCAAGCCTGAAATGGGGCATCAGTTTACCTCCGAACGCCCGTTTCAAAGAATTTATGTAGATCTGTTGGGTCCGTATCCCCGATCAAAACGTGGAAATACGTACATTTTCATTATATTAGATCACTACTCCAAATTTGTCCTCGTATATATATATATATATATATATATATATATATATATATATATATATATATATATATATATATATATATATATATATATATATATATATATATATATATATATATATATATATATATATATATATATATATATATATATATATATATATATATATATATATATATATATATATATATATATATATATATATATATATATATATATATATATATATATATATATATATATATATATATATATATATATATATATATATATATATATATATATATATATATATATATATATATATATATATATATATATATATATATATATATATATATATATATATATATATATATATATATATATATATATATATATATATATATATATATATATATATATATATATATATATATAATATATATATATATATATATATATATATATATATATATATATATATATATATATATATATATATATATATATATATATATATATATATATATATATATATATATATATATATATATATATATATATATATATATATATATATATATATATATATATATATATATATATATATATATATATATATATATATATATATATATATATATATATATATATATATATATATATATATATATATATATATATATATATATATATATATATATATATATATATATATATATATATATATATATATATATATATATATATATATATATATATATATATATATATATATATATATATATATATATATATATATATATATATATATATATATATATATATATATATATATATATATATATATATATATATATATATATATATATATATATATATATATATATATATATATATATATATATATATATATATATATATTATATATATATATATATATATATATATATATATATATATATATATATATATATATATATATATATATATTGTATATATATATATATATATATATATATATATATATATATATATATTGTATATATATATATATATATATATATATATATATATATATATATATATATATATATATATATAAGTTACGAATTTTAATTCGGAGCGATTAAAAAAAATGAAATTTATTTTAATCTTTATTGTTACAATTCCAAACTAAAACTAAAAACTTAAATCTAACAAAAGTTTCTATATTCAAAAATTTGCAGTAAGCAAATTTTTTATGTTAATAATTTTTTATATTAATAAATTTATAGTAAGCAAAATAAAATAATCCAATTTCTTGTAATTATGCCGGATACTCGTGCAACTTGATGTTTCGCTGATGTGAATTAAGTGGCACGTTGCAAATCTAAAGGCACGTTGTAAAGATTCAGCATTTTTATAACCAGGCCGGATGTTCCTTATCGTTAACTCCTCCCTCTTTAAAGATCCACGACCCGTGGATCAGAATTCCAAGTTAATTGGATGAATCTCGATTTGTTTGATGGGTTCTGGTTGATGAGTTGATCTGTTCCTCCTTATTTTATACTGCTGACTGGTCTTTTTGATTGAGAAGATAAATATAGCTATACAAATCACAGCTATAACTCCAAGGTCCATAAATCCTGATATTTTATGCTTTGCGAATAGATTTTGAAGATGCTTTACGTTGTTTAGGTGTAAATCGTGGAGGTATTCTGTGTCTATTTTCATGCCTTTTTCCGTTATATTGGGCTGGAGTACTGATGGTAGGACTTGGGAGGTTCTAATTTCTTGGTTGGTGAATGTTTGGTTGTCGATTTTTATGATTTCGTTGTTATATTGTATTAGGAAGTTTCCTTTCAGTTGTTTGTTCGTGTTGTTATTACTAACGGACCCATTAAAATTGCTTAGATAGATGGTATTTTCGTTCAAGGCCTCGATTATTTGGTTTTTGTTAAATCTGTAATCACATTTAGCGTGCGTTCCTTTTATTAGCTGACTGATGCAATGGTCGTCTTTATCTCCTTTATGTGGTTCATCTCGCAAATGGTGGTTTCACGGAAAGAGTTGCATGCTCCAATGATTCCAAATAATTCGTGTTGGTTAATGAGGAGCTCTTTGAACTCTAAGTATATTTGTTTGTTTTGTTTAACCGTTGATCTAATGATGACATGATTATATTCCTGGCTGCTTGTTTATATTCCTGGCTGCTTGTCTTAGGTATCGATATTACATATAAGATGGTAGAATCTTTTACAAGCATCATCGGTTCCGCGTACTCTATTGCCTCTACTTCATTTGAGTATGGAAGTGTTTCGATTTCCGCCACTAACCGTCCGATTTCT
Source organism: Nephrotoma flavescens (assembly GCA_932526605.1). NCBI lineage: Eukaryota > Metazoa > Arthropoda > Insecta > Diptera > Tipulidae > Nephrotoma > Nephrotoma flavescens. The sequence continues at coordinate 15,721 of CAKOBK010000578.1, forward strand.
ACTTTGTCTAGTAAATTTGTATTAATTATTTTACCTTTTGCCAGTTGAGCGGCTCGAATTATTTCCTTGATTTCTTCTTTGACAATAGTGAGCCTGTTGAATAATATTTGTTTGTGATTCGTCCTTCAGAGTCTTCGTGTAGTGAGTCGACAATTTTGTTGTATTCATTAAGAATTTTTTCTGCAGTGTTCATCAAAACGGTATTAATTTGATATTGCTCATTATTATTGTTGATTATTTCATTTTGACTGCTGACAAGTTTGTCCCAGTCTGTAGCATCTGGTGAACCCGCAATCCATTTCCACGCTGTCCCAATCCAGTCGATTGATCGTCTGGTTCGTATATTCTGACCTTTGAGTTCCGATAATAATTGGTTAATTTGTTCAACTTGGTGAATCAGTTGGGGTTTAAGGTTGCTGTCTCGATCAATGCGGTTGATTTCAGGTGAAATTCTATCTATTATTTCTTCATAGCTGGTCAAGTTGATGATGTGAATCAGCTTGAATTTCCCATTGATAATTCTTCCGGTTCCCTGCTTGAGTGTTACAAGTGGGTGATTGTATTCGTAGATGTTCAGGGATGTTGTTGTTGTCCAAAGACAGGAGCTAAAAATGAGAAAAATAATTTTCATTCAGCTATGTTTTTTATGTGCGTTTTATGTATCTTTTTTCCGGATACAGTTATCACTGTGACATAGTTATTCTTTGCCACAATTTCTTTTCTAAACTTCGCTTTATCTTTCGCTTGGATTTGTTTTATTGCGACGTATATCGTGTCTCCAATCTTGTATGTTTTTGGTTCTGGTTTCCCCGAATTTTCGTTTTGTAGCTTAGTTTGTTGAGAATTTCGAATTCGTTGGATTACATCAGCGTTTACCTTATCCTTATAGTTCAACATATTTTGGAGATTGATGCGATTGGTTCGTCCAAAGAATACATCGCTGGGTTTTCTTCCAGTGACTGAATGAATCGTATTATTGTATCGATCCACAGCGATGTTTACTTGCTCTTTTGTGGGGAGATCCTTAAGTTCATTTTGTAGACATCTTATTATTTCTATGATTGTCGAATGGACTCTCTCTGCTGTTCCATTTACCTCGCTCTTTTGGGATGGCGTAAGATAAGTTTGTATTCCGAGCGTCTTGATATAATCCGATACCATAGGACTGATAAAACTTGACTCATTGTCCATCACCATTATTTTGGGTGTCGTGAAGTAATGCAAAATTTTGATGATTTTATCTCTTATATGCGGAGCTTTTCTGTCCTTAATATGGAAGAGCTTCGTGAATTTAGAGAACTTGTCTATACATGTGATGAACTTTTCCTTTTTGATGTCAATAATATCTATGTGGATAATCTCTGTTGGGTAGGTCGGTATTGGCGTAGGTTGAAGTTTAACCTTTTCCGGGTGGCGATCATATTTATTGGTGTGGCAAATCTCACATGTTTGAGTGTACTTTTTTATCAAGTTAGCCAAGTGTGGGAAATAATATTTTTCCAGAATTTGTTGCTTATTCTCCTTCCAGTTACGGTGCGCTCTTTTATGCTCTTCTTGAATAATCCTGAATTTATTCTCCTCATTCTTGATGTCTTGCACGACCCTTTGTGTTAGGCGGATTTTGAAACCAGTGAAATGTTCTGTATATAACTCTTGCAAAATTTGAATGTATTGTTCCGGAATCTTCACTCCATTAATTATTGTAGGGTTTAGCCTTTCCTTAAGTGTGTTCATCAGGGCCTCCTTAGTTATCCCTTGTAAACCAATGAAATGCCTGTGG
>CAKOBK010000578.1:22500-85588 GCA_932526605.1 Nephrotoma flavescens
GAGCACAGCTTAAGAACTTAAGGCTGACTGGTTGAGGCATTACATGTCAAAAGTCGAATTGCGCTTCTATGGTGAGGCCAAATCGATCTTCTCTATTATCCGATATTGAGATATCTGTTTTTGAAATTTTCAAAGAAGTGGTCGTTTATGCTTCAGAAATGTGGGGTGGTTTTCATGGTAAAGAGTGGTTGGTGGCTGGAAAATGGTAGTGCACTAGTAATGTAAACTCGTGAATCGATTGATCACAACTAGGGTTAGCAGTTCAAAAATGAAACTGCATGTATACCCTGTACCATAATTCTATACACCACATCGAAGTATTAAGTTTTCGGCAAATTTGGTTAAAATCAATACCGAGCTGTAATTTTCAACATCTTGAAAGATGTGAAAAAGCTAGTCAAAACAAATTTATTACTACCATGCTTCAGATAATATGAAAAGGAAAAATGCTAATAAACAATTGTATGCTGGATCATTTTTTAGAAACAAATCTAAATACATAATACATTCCCCAATGCAATCTTTCCAGTGTGACCTGATTTCATTCATTTTATCCAAACAAAATAATTACGAGTTTTGTTATTTTAATATTCTTAAATTAAAATCACAATCATCCGTATAGTACACGTAGAAAAAGTATGTAATTAATTTATTAATTTGGTAAAATCAGTATAGATAGTTGCGACTATTAGAAAACAACTTTTCCTTTCTATTGATAATTTTACCATTCTTTTCGTATCATACATAAACCTCCAAATATTTTTTCTCAAATTTTTACTTACATTTCATTTTGCACACCACAACATAATATGTATATATATACATATATTCAATTTTAGCCGCACAGACGCTACATACAAATACACAAATAAGCGATCCTTTTCCTTTTCTTGTCATCTTCGAGTATTTAATTTTAATAAATCGAAATGAGAACGAATATTCGATCGTATATGCAAACCAATGCCTTCTAAACTGCTGGCCGCTTACACCAAATGATGACGACACGCTAAGTCGACGTTGTTATTGCTTTCTCTAGTTGCTTTGTTAGTGTAAATATCCTAAAATTATTATTGCGCAGTCTCGGTATAGACTTAAATTGACGTCATGTGCGAAAAATGAGAGTAGTAAAAGGCCAGTAGTATAGAAGGCATTGTGCAAACTCACAATATATTATATATACAAGTATGTAATTATGTATGTATAAACATAATACTCTTTCTCTTACGTACATATTTATATTTAATATAAATACCTATTTACGTAAAAGAAACAGATACTTTCAAACGATCGATAATAATAAACGGGTAGCATCAAAACCAACAACAATTAAAAGCCCTGAACAAAGTCTAAAACGCAGATACCAATATGCAACAAACCACAGAAGATTGTGTTGGTTACACTAACAATCCCATGTTAATTTTTTTCTTTCGCACCACTACTTATTAAACTAGTGCGCACATACAATGTACACATATGTTCTAATACAATTATCTATAGTGCAGTTTTTTCTGTATTTGTCGCATTAGCATGGCTTTATATTGTTGTTGGTTTTGGTAGCATACGTTTTCTTTTTCGTTTGTGTCGTACACAAACGAACATTTAACATATAAAATATTGTTTATGATATTTTACTTTGGTGTGAAAGAGAGTTATATATTAAATAGCTAAACTATCTTATCTCTGCTAACATAAATTCCAAAACCCCTATAATAACAGGGTATGTAAATTAATAATTTTTGTTTCATATACACCGCGGTTGTAGAAAAGATCCACTTCTTTAATTATTAGGTGTGGTAAGACCGCAATAATATTTTGTTAGTAAACATATGTTTTAACAATTTTATTGCTTTATGGTATATACTCATAATTATTCTATCCCTATTTTGTCGTCGGCTTGAAAAATATATCTCAACGGAATATTTTCTCAAATATGTCGATCCTTAAATGTAACATAAATGGTAAACCATAAAAAAGTGTTTAGTTAAACTATAATTATTGTAGATCTGTTCAAACAATCAATCGAAAAATCGACAGATGCAATGTAAATTTCCGTTTTGCTACAGTAACGCAACACGCACAAGAGGACGAAAATGAAACACTTGAATATTTCACCTCGTCATGATTGATTATCACAACACATCATATTTTATATACATATGCATGCACACGCACAGTTCCACACAATCATACATAAATGGCTACAGTACATACAAATATATTACACACAAATATGATATGAAAAGTAAATAAAACATAAAAAGGAAACTTCTCTGATAGTATTATGCATCCATATATACATAGAGAGTGTATCGAAATATTACAACGGCATAGTGCACTACGCATAGAAATATATTCCGTTATAAATATTTCCACTCAGTTTTATGTATATAAACACATTTATTCAACATCACATCACTTTATCACTATTTTATATAATTTAACATCACATTTATTATTATTAATAATTTTATTTATTTAATATTAACACACAAAAAAATATTTAAACTAAATGGAGGAGCTACAACAAAACACGTCTGCTCCGTTTGAAATCCAAACTCCGACCGGTTTCTAAGTTTGGATAATTGTTATGTAACTTAATTGTAATTTGAGAGTCTGGGCTCGTTGGCTTATTTACTAAAAGGGGTTCTGAGTTTGAATGATTGTTTTGCGGTAGATTTGATAATTGATTGGTTATATTATGAGCGTTTGGGCTCTTTTGCTTATGATCTAAATATGTTGAAGGGATATCTAAATTTGGTTGATTGAATTGTGTGTTATAGATTAGATTTTGAGCGTCTTGGCTCGTGTGCTTATGAACTAAGTATGTCGATTTAACGTCTTGAACGATTTGGCTTAGTTTTTTTTGATTGATGAATAAATGGATTCCTTGGCTTTTTAATTATATCTGATGAATGACCTTCTGAATTTGATCGATTTATGTCGTTGGTTTGGATTTGTGTTTGTTTTATATTGTTAGTTTTCAATGGTTTAGTTCTCGTCAGTAAATTTTGATCCTCGTTGTCACTGTAATGTTGTGATGACTGGATTTGAGATACAACAGTGTGGTGAATGTCAGGAATAGCTTGATTTGTGATTATGTTGTATAAATGTTTGAACTGGGTGTTTCCGTTTATTTGGTGAGTATTTTCGCTCAATTAACAGGATTGATGGTTGGTTGTTATTGCTGATTTGTGTGTCAATATTGGTTTTTTTGCTGATTGGAAATCTATTACTTCTTTCTGGAATAACAATTTGGGTTTCTTTGGACTTGTATGTGTAACTTTCTGCCTCGTACTTGTAGTTTCGCGGTTGTGTTGTAAAGTTACTGTTGGCTATTGTTTGAAATTTATTTAATTTTAAGTTTGAGTGTTGATGTTGGTTAAAATTTGGCGTTTCGTTGTAACATTTTCGTTGCTCTGGTATAGCAGGATTGATAAAATGGCTCCAAGTATGTTTTTTTCTCTCTGTGTTTATTCTTGTACGGCAATTGTCCTAAGTATGATTAAATTTTTGACAGTAGTTACATATGATTTGGTACGATCTTGGATATTGTTGTTGACTTTCGATCGCTAGTAGTTCGAGTGCTGATGATTCATTTAGCTGTGTTGTTGGTATGCCTATTACCGAGTTAAACATGTGCTCAGTTTCTTCTGTTTCGTTTATAATTTCGGTGATACTTTCGGCTTTGCTAGTTATTATTTTATTTTTAATTATGGTATTGTATAGTCCTCGTTTGAATGTTTCCACAGCTTGTAATTCTAGATGTTTGTTGTAAATCTGGTCAATATATCCGTATTTGTTTTTAAAACTGGCCTTGTATTGATCGAGTGCATCATAAAGTCTATACCCATAATTTCTGGTTGTTTCTCCATAATTTGTTTCGTTGTCAAAAAATTTCGCTCCAGTTCCGTCATACAATAGTTTGGTGAATAAATTTCAATAAGTCTTTTTCGCAATGTTGGATAGTCGTGTATCTCTCTGTGATAAATTCCCGTGAATGCTTCTTCTGTTAATCGGAGTTTTATTAATTTGTCGAATAATTGCTTTTCTATATTGCTAAGTGTTTTATAAATACTGTCTGCTATGGCCACAAAACGGTTGAGTTCAATTGGTCTGACTTTTGTGCCAGCTCCGCTGAATTCTGGAATAAGAGCGATACATTTTAATATTTAGAGCTGGTCCATTTTGTAGGATTTTGCGGTGTGTCGAAGTTCGGATTTGATAAGAATGCGCGTTATGCTAGCGATGGTTCTGTTTTCATTTTATTATGTTTGGTTGAAGTTGATATGACGTTGATTAGATTTTAAAATGATGTACATTTGAAAATTTTAATATTTTTCACTGTTGAAGAGTTGATATTGTAATTTTTGATGTTGAAAGCTGGTAAGGCTCATTGCATTAGCATTGTTGACATCTTAGTTTTTCTACAGCGTGGTTTAATTGTGAAAGAACGATTGCGAAGATATGTTTTCGCACGCAGGATACTGTCTACAGCGCCAATTTTGTGCTGAGCGGGTTGTGGATAGGGTGTTTCAAAAAACATCATCTTCTTCACTGTTGCGATTACATTTTATTTATTAAAATTAACTTCACATTATAGTTACACTTAAAATAATTTTTGTTGATTACTGCTCTGACTAATACTTTATAACTATATCTATATCTTAAAACTAAAATGTCTTATATAATAAAATTTTGAGGAAATGAAAATGCACAAGCACTACGGAAACAAATGTACATTTTCCGAGGTTGCAAGATTGCATTTTTATTTCTTGTATGCAAATGTGTTTATTTTGTTAAAATTGAACGACCTTACTATTTTATTAACATTGCGGAAACCAAATAAATGAATCGACTTTTCCGGTATAAAACACAAACACAACACATGAAAACATTTTCAAAAGAAAAAAATGTTACAAAACAAACATGTGTAAATGAAAAACATCCTCACTGCAAAATTAAATGTTGTACATATTTACGAGGTGTTTTGATAACTCTCCTCAACATGGTGTTTCATTATTTATATTAGGTAAGGGTAACTCAAAAGTTACTTTCTTTCTGCAATTACCTGTATTTGCATCATTTGATATTAAAATATTTCTATCTTTTGTAACGGTAATTCCGTTCCATCCCTAAATAAATTAATTTCAATAAAATAATAATATTTGGCAGCACTATTAATAACTGAATTTATGGTTAGAGTAATTATGCCACCCACTGTAATTTTAGTTTAATTTTGTATTGCATGTAAACTCTTATGGGTAATTTTATATTTGTATTACAACAATTATTATTGTACGAAATAAGAATAACGAAAAAATATTTAGAAATCAGAACAATGGAGAGGACACGAAATAAATAAAAAAGTAAAAAGATGAGGTGGTCGGAAATAATTGGATCAACGAGTTTTTTTGAGTATCTTCCTGTTAAGCTGGTTTATTTAATTTAGTTTATTTAATTTAGTTTCTGTTTAGCTGGAGTCTTGCCCAACAAAACATCTGAGGTATTCTTTTAGGGTTCGGTGTGATCGTTCCAGAGCCCCGTTTGACATTGGGTGGAATGCTATTGTGCTCAGTTTTTTAATTTTTAACAACTTGCACATTTCTGTGAAAAGTTTACTCATAAAGTTTGTGCCTTGATCAGTGAGGAGGCTGTTTGGAAATCCAAATTTTGTGGAGACTTCAGTGATAATCCCTTTTGCGACTTTATGTGTTTCTTGGTTAGGGATAGGAATCGCACCAGAGTATTTAGTGAGATCATCTTGAAATGTTATGATATATTTATTTTCACTTTCTGATTCTGGTAGCGGTCCTACTATATCAAAAGCTGTTTTCTCGAATACTTGTTTTGAGGTAGTGATTAATTTCATTGGGATTTTGGTGTGTTTATAAATTTTATTTTCTTTACAGAGTTTGCAACTTTTTACAAACTGATATACGTCTTTCAACATTCTCATACTTGGTCAATAACATACCATTCTTAGTCGTTTGAATGTCCTGTAAATACCTGAGTGTCCGCCACAAGAAGCATTGTGAAATTCTTCGAGAATTTTTTGTTTCTCGATATTATTGAGATTATAATTGGGTTCCTGTTAAATATCATTGATGAAGAGGGGTTATTTTCATTTTTCGTCAATTTTGATGGTTTGGCCAAAGAGAAAACTATTGGTTCCTTATCGTCGCTGCTACTGTTTGGTGGTATTGTTTTATCATTTGTATATCTCGTTTCTGTTTCTTCCTTTCGTTTTTGTGCTCTGGTTGTAACGTGGACGTATTCATGTCTTATTCTTGATAGGGCATCGGCATTTGTATTTTTGGAGCCTGACTTGTGTTCTATTGAGAAATCGAATTCCGCTAACTTTAATCTCCAACGTAAAAGACGGGATGGGGTGTTTTAATATCTCCTGTTAATGGTTTGTGATCCGTCACTATTATAAATTTTCGACCGTAGAGGTAGGGGCGGAATTTTTTGCATGGCCCATACTACCGCCAGCATCTCTTTTTCGATTGTGGGGTAGTTTCGTTCAGGTTGGCTGATAGATTGGCTGGCGAAAGCTATTGGCAGATCATCTTGGTTGTACTTCTGACTAAGTACGGCGTCAAGGCTGTAATTACTTGCGTCGGTCGTAAGTATGAATGTTTTATTAAAATCCGGATAAATCAAGATTGGTGAAGTCGTTAGCTTTTCTTTTAAGATTTGAAAAGAGTTTTTGCAATTACCCGACCAATTAAATACAACGTTTTTCCTTAGTAGTGTGTTAATCGGTTCGGCTATTTCTGAAAAATTGGGTATACACTTCCTGTAGTAGTTTGCTAACCCTAAAAATGTTTGGATTTCACGTTTGTTTTTGGGAATGGGGTAGTTGACCACATTTTCAACGGTCTTGGAGTTTGGTTGTATACCTTTTTCTGAAATAATGTGTCCTAAATAATTTATTTCTTTTCTAAGAAAATTACACTTTGCTGGTTGTAATTTTAAGTTGTAACTTCGAAAAGTTTCTAATATTTCTGCGAGCTTTTGGTTATGGTCGTTTAAGTTGTTTCCATAGACTATAACATCATCCAGATATACAAAGCATTTAAGTCCTTGGAAACCTGTCAGTATGTAGTTCATAGTCCTTTGGAAAGTACTTTGGGAATCTTTTAAACCAAAAGGCATTCTATTAAATTCATAAAGGCCATATTCGGTACTAAAAGCTGTCTTGTATTGATCTTGTGGATTCATTTTTATTTGTTGGTATCCACTGGCTAAGTCAAGAGTTCAGAAGTATCTGGAGTAACCCAATTGGTCGAAGATGTCTGTTATGTTAGGGAGGGGGTACGTATCAGCAATTGTCGCGTCGTTCAGCTTCCGGAAATCAACTACGATTCTCCATTGTTTAGAACCACTTTCATCTGTTTATTTAGGGACTGCTAATAGAGGTGAATTAAATGGACTAGTACTATGAGAAATTTTTCCACTGAGCAACTTTTCTTCGACCTGTTCGTTTATTTCTTTCTTTAAAATTTGCGGAAGGCGATACTGTTTTACATTGATGGGAGCTGTATCACTGTATAAATTATTGGGGTGTTCTACTCCCGGGATACATGATAATTTTTCTCCTTTCAACTGGAAGAGTTCTGTGTATTTCGAACCAACTTCGAGAATGGAGCTGCGTTCTTCGAAATTTAAATTTTCATCGAGTTTGTTGTTGATCATGTCAATAACAGTTTGCTAGCGATTGTTGGATTTTTTCGTTTCGTCAGTATTACTTTCGATCTTTCTCGATAGTTTGTGTAAGTTGTAATTTTCAGTCGAATCAATTTTAGGTGAGAATGGCAAAATTTTTACTTCATGATTATTTGAATTAACAATCGGGATTAGTGTTCTATTGTTTTTAGCAACCTTGATACAATTTCCGATAAAAAGTCCAAGTTGGAGTTGCTGGTGTGTAAGATTGAATCAGTATTACTTTTCTAGGTGGGATGATTACTGTATTTTCGTTTGTTGCTAAATGTATGGGTGATATGCTATTGTTATTGTCGTGTGAGATTTTAAGTAATTGTTTACTGTATAGTATATTTATTTTAAAATTATTCAACATGTATCTATACCTAATACAGCATCCTGATTTATAGGAAATTTGTTGGGCACAATGTGAAAACGTTGTACGATACTTTCATTGTTCTCTAATTTAAATATAATATTACATGAACCTAGAGTTAAAATTTCGCCGGACCCTATTCCGCGTAACGAGATCTTAGTATTTGCTAAAATATTGCAATTTAAATATATTGCATTTAAGCAGTTCTGTTTAACTAAGGAAACATTAGCACCAGAATCTATTAATTAATAAATCTATATCTATGGACTCAAACATCGCTCCTTTCTTATACGTTGTTGAGTCCATTGAAGTTTTCCGGATTGGTGTCTTCATTTGTATAGTGGCTAATCTGGCCACTATGTGTATTAGTTGGTTTGTTTAATAAATTTAAACCTTTGAATGCACTAGTGATATTGTCCATCAAAGGACGGGAGGGTTGGTTATGTATGTTTGATTTTTTCATTGGTGTCAAAACCGCTATAGGATCACGCCACGATATTGATTGTGAATGGTGTGGTTGAGGATTTTGTATGTTCGGATAATGCTTGGTTTGTGGGTATTTTAATTGAGGGGGTTGTGAGTTTTGAATATTTTGGTTGTAATGCAGTGGGTACTGCATTTGAGGGTTGTAGGAATTAGAGTTGACATTTTGTCAGGGGTAGGGGTTAAAAAAACTTTGGGTTCCATGTATAGAGGGACTGTTACGAGTATTATTGAGGTGTGGATAGTTTTGATAATTCTGTGAATTAATCCGTGCATCATACATTCTTGGATTTCATGACCGTTTCGCTTGCAATACCTGCAAAACTTTTTGTTTTGCTTTGTAGCTTGTGGAGTTTTGGATAACCCTATTTCTCGGTTCATACCGATTCGGTTAGAACGGTTGCAGTCTTCATACATTATTTTTTCGAAGTTTAATTCTTGCACTGCTATTTCCATGCATTTACTGAGACATTCATTTTAGTGAATCCTCAGGGAGTTTCTTATTTGTTCTGGAAGCCCCATAATGAATTTAGATACTACCCTCTTTTCGGCGATGTTTTTGGCCTTTTCATTTTCAATATTGTATTGCGTTTTCAGCATGTTAAGGTATTTGCTCAACAAATTTTTGGCTTTTAAATAGTACTCTTGTATATTTTCATATAAGGGCTCGAATTTTAGGGATGATATTCTTCTTTCAATATCATCGACGTTTTCTTCTAAACGGTAAAATTTCATTAGATGCGACTTTATGTCAGCCCATGAATCGGGTTTTACACTTGCAATTATTGTGTATACTTTACTTCCTAACTTATACAATATATGGTTTACAAGGAGTGACTTTTCATCGGCTTCTGTACATAAATCGTGCGTCCTGTCTATACAGGAAATGAATTTCGCTAGATCATCGGAGTTGCCATTAAATTCGGAGACAAGTTGGGAAATATGTTCAACTTTTCGGAATTTATCCATTTTTATGGTTGAGTGTTTCTCTGATCCGTCGAAAAATCGAAGATTGCGGTTTCAGGGCTGGCGTTAATAAATGCGCTGGGGCCTATGGGTGGTGAATTAAGTAAAAATGGCGATAGAATTTCGGTTTTTGGACTGAAAATATTATCAAGGTTTAGGGGAGTTGCGGTTTTGGTTCGCTTCACAAAGAGCGGGATAACGAATAGGTCGTTTTTAGATTTTTGAGTGTTTTTTGACATTCATTTACTAATAGTCTTTGTGAGTAAGTTAATTAATTTATAGATTATTAAATTAAGGTTTACAGATAAATTTTGTACAAAGGAAAATCTGCATATCGGTTCAATGAAATGAAGCATAAATGTAAATTAAACTAAATGTTAGTATATTGTTTCATTCTAATTTCAAATTAAATATGTGTACATATATAGAAAAAATTGAATACTTACCTGATTTGGGAACGTATTCCGTTTCGGCTGCGCCAATGTTGTATTCTCTTATTTATTTATATTTATTTGTTTATTCAAGGTTCGCTTATGTATTTATTTTTATATATTATTCGCTTATTTATTAAATCTATTGAACTAATTGAAACTAATAAATGAACTTATGATTTTTTAACACTAGGCTTATTAAAAAAACTACACTTATGTTACATAAAAAGAAACGATTTTAATTCAATGTTATATTCACTTATTTATTTATATTTATTGATTTATTTAATGTTCACTTATGTACTAATTTTTATATATTTATTTTTTATTTATTTATTAAATCTATTTAACTAATTAAAATTAATAATTAAACTTATAATTTCTTTACACTAGGCTTATTTAAAAAAATAAAACTTATGATATAAAGAAAACGATCTTAATTCTATAACCATCAATTTTGTACTCATTTTACTCTTTTACTTTTACTTTTTACGCTATTTGCCGTAAACACACTTATACTTAATAAACACATTTTTATTAATCACTTGTTTTTGTTTCGCAGAATATTTTTCAAAAAGTTTAAAAAATCACTCAATCGATTTCGACTTGTTAGGTCATCATCAGGAGTATCTACTAGAGTAGATACTCCTGATGATGACCTAACAAGTCGAAACCGATCGAGTGATTTTTTTTTTTAACTTTTTGAAAAATATTCTGCGAAACAAAAACAAGTGATTAATAAAAATGTGTTTATTAAGTCTTTTACTTTTTATGTATAATACAAAACATGCGATCGATCATTGCATTTCCTGTGGGGTTAAGGGACTTAGGTAAGCAACATTATTTATTTTTATTTAAAATGTGCAGTTTTGGAAAGTGTGCAGGGTTACTGACTTGGGTATAATGTGCGAGGTAAGGGAACTTGGGTAAGCAACATCAATCAATCCCTGAGCCTAGCCAGCCAATGACGACTGCCTGGACATAAGGACGGTTAATTCTGTTAACGGTCTAGAAGTGATAGATATGAAAACAGCAGTCACTTGTGACCTTGCAAGATTGATCTTATACCCATGACCTCTGGTCCTGTTACAGTGGCGCCCAAGCACAAGTATACCACAAGTATATGCGCAATTGCATCTAGTTTGCACCATGGACTCAATTGTAAAAACATACGTCTGTTTAATATTTTCTTATTTTTATATTATTTTTCAATATAATCATCTTTTTTTTTATTAAATTATTTATTAATCATTGATTAAGTATTTACTGCGCTATTGCTCTATTTCTAAATGTGGATTCTAGTGTGAAATTATTACCTCCCCCCCCCCCCCGTTCATGAAATATATTTGTCTCACGTTTCCGCATTGGTTATCCATTTTTAATGTTGATCACCATGTCAGTAAGAAATGTGACACAATTACATTAAAAGGAAAAAAGAAAATAACATCTCTCATTCGCAAACGCTACTGAAGTCTTTATTTGTTGATTTGTTCTGTTAGGTAATTGAGAGATATTGTTTTTTTTTGCATTCCAATTCATTTATATTTTTCCACTCCCATTTAATTTTTTTGTTGAAAGGAAACCAGCTGCTCCATCAAGGGTGCATTAATACAAGCTTAACCGCTAAACCCATTACCATGGTGTCATCCCGATAATTTGATTTGAATTTTACAATAATCTTATTTCAGTAAACTCTTACATATATTATTAATCATTATTACTATTATTAAATTTTATTTCTTGTATTTATTCGATAACTATACAATATTTTAGCGAGAGCAACATAATTATCAAATTCGAAATATTTTTTTTTATTTAGTAATTATACATCATGATTTAATATTAACTCTTAGTACTTTTGTGGACGTATCAATTCATTTGATTTCATTTTTCCTCTTGGCAACAACTAAAACGTTTCATAATCGAAATGGAACTCGTAATTAGAAGCAAAGATTTAGAATCAGATGAAATAGATGTAGAATGCGAAGTTAGGAACCTTTAATCCAATTTTGCGACAAATTTCCGAACTGCAATCATGTTTCGACAAAGAATTGTAAAATCCCAAATAATTGCCAGTTCAAGCACACTCGCGAGCTGCGAAAGCTCCTCGAAGGGAGGTTTCCGTTTGTACAACTAAATTAAGGTCTCTTCATTCCGAATTACAAAAATTTTTAAAGTCGAATGATGATCCAGATGCAGAGTTGTTTACAATAATGATTTCTCGATTAAGACACGTACAATTACGATTAACTCGAATGTCAGCATCAAAAAGCATTCAAACGTCGGTTACAAATTAATCAGCATCTTGTCAAGCAATTCTAGAACTAATACCCAAACTCCGAGACGCTAATTCACTAGATACATCCTTAGAAACCTTAAATGGCCGTCAGATTGAAGAATATCAAGACGATCAACGGCAATCCATTCAAATTGAAGATTGTAACGAAGAACCCGAATCCATATTATCAGTTGTTAAGACCTTTTTGTTGAGTTGTTGATCTTTTGCTAATGCATCTCAGGTCGCAGTTTGAAATCTACCCCCTATTCAGTCAGGGCCATATGTACCTCCATCATGTGGAGCGGATCAATATATTTTTAGATCACCATTGCCTACGAACTAGCCTATGGCTAGCTCCCAAGAATTAAGGACGTTTGGTCGTGAAAATAAACCAACTCAATTTTCTATGGTCCTACACCATATAATTTGCATAATATGATGCATACATATCTGCCTGAGCCGCCCACTACTTTTCCAACTGGTTATGCTCCGACAATGGGACAAATTCGGCCACCTGTAGATATGGAAAGCTACCAAGAACCAAGGATGTCTAGTCGTGAGAATAAACCAACTCAATATTCATATCAACCTGTCGTTATTCACGCAACTGGGTCGGCCCTAGTTTCAAATGTAAACGGTCCCACGCCAAATAATAATTTTTATAATATGAGGCATACATATCTGCCTGAGCCGCCAACTACTTTCTCAACTAGTTATGCTCCTACAATGGGACAAACTCAGGCAATCCCTGTCGATATCCAAAAGTGGAATATATCCTTAGATGGTTCGATCAACAGTTCTGCTAGTGGTATATCTGTCCAAAAGTTTTTCTATATAGTTGAGCTTATGGCTGCAACTCACGGTATTTCACGTAACTATTTAGTTCATGATATCGGATCTTTATTTCATGAGACAGCTCGAGAACATTGATGGAGCGAAACCCTAGGTGTACATGGAATGAACTAAAAGATGGGTTTTTCCATTGTTTTCAAGATGGTCGAACGGATAATGATATTAAAAATACTCTGGAACATCGAAGACAAAAAAAAATAAATCAACCATTTCTTGATTTTTATTATAATATCTTAAGCTTAGCGCTTTCTTTAAGAACCGCACTAACCGAACTCGAACTCTTAGATATTTTAAGAAAAAACATACGTCCTGGACTCAGAGTTGCCGTGGCTTGAGAAATATTTCCGTCTGTATCGTCTATGGTGAATAGGTGGGTTGCAATTGAGGAGACGTGGAAAAATATGAATTACAATCCTGAGGTTGCTATAGGGCCTGGCTTTTCCCGTAGTATTCATAATATAGTCCCAAAGTCGTACAGTCCCACTCCCCAGGTGAACTACAGTTAATCAGCGCAAAATAGTTCGAACATGCTCAATCTTTTACATCAACTGACAGAAATTCTAGTGTTAATCAAAAATTTCCTCCAGTTCAACATGTTAATTATACACGCGACTTGCCACCTCCAGTACGCTGTTCGAATTGTGGTAAACCCTTGTTTCACCACTTGCCATATTGCCCTAATTGCTATTGGAAGACGGAAAAACTCTCAAATGAGAATGAGAAATTCTGAGAATCCACATTTTCATCATCAAACTTTGATGCCTCCCAGACGGAATACCGAAGACGCGGCGGCGAATACGGATCCCAAGTTTTACAACCTGGTCAAACGCAAGTAAACTTTTTACATACCGCTACCTCAAATCCTGCCTGTTTCCGTAAATCTGACAGTTCAAAGAAACATAAATCAAGATCAATTCAATATTTTCGTAGCTCGAGATTACTATATAAGAAATTAGCTAAAGCCACGTCCGCATCAGTTTTAAACTCAGAAGATCCTACTGACAATTGTCCGTATGCCATAGTTAACATTGCGGGCACAAATATCGCAGGCCTTCTCGATAGTGGCGCTACGATTAG
The DNA here is from genome assembly GCA_932526605.1 of Nephrotoma flavescens. Lineage (NCBI taxonomy): Eukaryota > Metazoa > Arthropoda > Insecta > Diptera > Tipulidae > Nephrotoma > Nephrotoma flavescens. Next base: position 36,671 of record CAKOBK010000578.1, read on the forward strand.
TGCACCAGAAAAAAACGGCGTTAAATTTTTCGAGAAACATAATCTTCCCCTTTATCGTCTAGTTGCTTCGGTTCAAATAGCGAATGGTGCAAAACAATCGGTCCTTGGTTACGTTTATGTGCCAATAACTTATAATGGAAAGTCTCTAAACATGCAATTGTTTGTCATTACTGAATTGAATAAAGAACTGTAGCGGCTAGTTTCTTCAACCATAAGAAACTCCGCACAATTAATTCTCAACGGACAATTCTCCGTTTACTTAATTCTTTATAAATCGACAATTCTCCATCTAAAGAATTATTTCACACACCCAGCATGAACAAAGATTTAACCCTTTGGGCGAAATCGTGTTTATCCTGCCAAAAATGCAAAATACAACGACATACCAAATCACCTTATGGGAATTTTCAAATTCCACCAGGTAGATTTGAACATGTCTATTTGGATATTGTTGGACCACTTCCACCATCCAATGGATTCACATATTTGTTAACCTGCGTTGATCGTTTTACGCGTTGGCCAGAAGCCTACTGCATAAAGCACATCTCCGCACAAACCATTGCAAAAACGCTCGTCGAAAACAACATTGCTAGATTCGGCGTTCCGGTCAACATTACGACCGATATAGGCACACAGTTTTAGTCCAAACTATTCGCCGAGCTTATGAATCTTTTAGGCTCACATCGAATACGGACAACTGCTTATCATCCACAAGCAAACGGTATGGTTGAACGCTTTCATCGCCAACTTAAAACAGCTCTAAAAGCTCGTGCAAATACCGTCAACTGGAGCTCAGAGATCCCAATAATATTGTTGGGAATCCGAGCGACAGTCAAAGATGACCTTAAATGTTCACCAGCAGAACTGGTGTACGGTCAAACCATCAAATGACCTGGGGAATTCTTTGTGGAACATCCACTTACACCCCAAGTTACCACTGACACAGTGATAAATCAATTGCGCTCCACGATGAAAAAACTCATCCCAACGGACACGCGCAAATCTAATCAAATCGACATGTTCGTACCAAAGTCACTGCAAACCTGTGACTACGCTTTCGTACTAATAGATAAAGTTCGGACCGGCCTCACACGACGACTTCGTAAGCACTTTGTATTACAAATAAGAGATAAGCAACAATCTATCTCTATCGATAGACTCAAACCAGTCTATGGAATTTTGAGTTCGCCCGATCAAATATCGGGAGTGAAGAAAACTGTCCGCAATTTCAGATAACACATACTTCACCAAACTCATATATTAACTTGAAACTCCAACCACAAACGCTGGTGAATATATTATATTTCTTCCGACGATCATACATCTTATTGTGACAATGATACATTATCTATCATCAATTCAATTTTCGCTGATAAACCATTTATATCACTTCTACCATTACAATGATCATTCATCATTACAATGGGGGGGGGGACTCACTGCGCGGTGGGTGATGTAGTGGCTAGTTTCTTCAAACATAAGAAACTCCGCACAATTAATTCTCAACGGACAATTCTCCGTTCTCTTAATTCTTTATAAATCGACAATTCTCCATCTAAAGAATTATTCTAAATAATATATAACAATCTTGTATATACAAATAATGTACATAACAACTTGTACATAGTAATCGTACAACAACACTTGTACATGCGAAATTTGTGTAAGCGAAATAGAATTGAAAAATTTTATTTTGGTACACAACAATTTCATGATAATACCTCTACAATCAAATCATTGAGAGATGTATAAACATCGTATTGATTTTGCAAAACCAAAATCATGTAAAACGCATCAACACATACATCAAGCCGTTGCACAAGAGATGGCATTGCAAATATTTATGTTCAGTAAAACATAATTTATAAAGGGTGCATCGGAATATTTTGGCGCCGCATCACTAAAATAGAATACTGGAAAAACCCAGTTTTGAAATTATGTTATAGGCAACGAGGTAACAAATAAATAATTCCTCTATCTATTCAATTTGGATTTTTGCCGGAGCAACACACACAGCGGAGCAGCTCGTCACTCACCAGCAAAATAATAATAATATTAATTTATTTAAATAAATTTTTTTATTAATTTTTAAAATTAAATTAAAGTTTGTTTTATTTATTCATATTATATTATTAAATTAACAAGTGCTCCACTTCACATTCCACCGCATCATCAATACTCAATAGAACTGTATTTGGGTTATGATTTCTGGACGCGTTTTGGAATTAAAACCACGATGATAGTAGAAGTAATTGAGCTTTCTACAAAGTGCCAATGAAGTTTGTCTTAACTTTGTCTTCGATGACGTCATTATATTTATTACAATTTAAGGAAAGACTTTATTCGCCTATATAAGGTAATGAAGTTTTTCCTAAAATTGTAGTACCTTTATAATTATTGTCAATGGATTGGTAGAAATATGTCTTTACTAGGCAAACATTTAGGCGAAATTATTATATATGAATGTAAAAAGTATAATATTTAATTGGGTTAACAACAATTATTGTTTAATAACAAAATGCGATAATGCACCGATAAAATGATACAAATGCGAATGAGTTGGAAGTTCATGATTTACTATAAAAAATCTAGCCTGTGAACCCTATTCTGATATTGATTTTAACTTTAAGTATTAAGTTTTACATGTATTGCCTTAGTTTCATCCTCCTATTTAGGATCCGGGATATAGAGATATGGCAATATGCGATAATACACAGGTAAAATGATTAAAATGCGACTAATTTGGAAGTTCAGGGATTTACTATCAAAAATCTAGCCTGTGAACCCTCTTACTCGTATCACTGATCTTAAATATGAGGATGAAACCAGAGCAATAAATATAAAACTTAATACTTATCGCAATCAATATCAGAATACGACTTTGAAGTTTGTCCTAAATTGTACTAGATTATCTTGTATTGTAAATTTATTAGTAAAACAAAACAATATGTAAACATTCAGGCGCACAAAATAAAATATTATACCAAAAAACATTTACATTAGTGTATTCAATATTCTCTACAAATATGATTGAAATAAATAAAATTCATAATAAAACTCTAATAATTAATTAATCTATCGAGCTTCCGTAATGTTCAAATATAATAAAATGCAAATAAACACCAATGAAATGATTAAAATCCGAATAATTTGGAAGTTCAGGGATTTACTTTAAAAAATCTAGCCTGTGAACCCTCTTCTGATATTGATTTTAACTTTAAGTATTAAGTTTTACATTTACATTTATTGCAATTTATTTAGTTTCATCCTCATATTTAGGATCCGTGATATCCAAATACGGCAAAATGCGATAACACACCCCTAAACTGATCAAAATGCGAATAATTTGGAAGTTCAGGGATTTACTATGAAAAATCTAGCTTGTGAACTTTCCTCTCATATTGATTTTAACTTTAAGTAATAAGTTTTACATTTATTGCCCTAGTTTCATCCTCCTATTTAGGATCCGTGATATCCAGATACGGCAAAATGCGATAATTCACCGATAAAATGATCAAAATGCGAATAATTTGGAAGTTCCGGGATTTACTATATGAAAAATCTAGCCTGTGAACCCTCTTCTGATATTGATTTTAACTTTAAGTATTAAGTTTTACATTTATTGTCCTAGTTTCATCCTTCTGTTTAGGATCCATGATATCCAGATACGGAAAAATGCGATAACACAACGATAAAATGATCAAAATGCGAATAATTTGGAAGTCCAGGGATTAACTATAAAAAATCTTGCCTGTGAACCTTGTTCTGATATTAATTTTAAAATTAAACATTAAGTTTTACATTTATTGCCCAAGTTTCGTCCTCATATTTAGGATCCGTCATATCCAGATACGGCAAAATGCGATAATACACCGATAAAATTATCAAAATGCGAATAATTTGGAAGTTCCGGGATTTACTATGAAAAATTTAGCATGTGAACCCTCTTCTGATATTGATTTTAACTTTAAGTATTAAGGTTTACATTTATAGTCCTAGTTTCATCCTCCTATTTACGATCCGTGATATCCAGATACGGCAAAATGCGATAATACACCGATAAAATGATCAAAATGCGAATAATTTGGAAGTCCAGGGATTTACTATTGAAAATCTAGCCTGTGAACCCTCTTCTGATATTGATTTTAACTTTAAGTATTAAGTTTTACATTTATTGCCCTAGTTTAATCCTCATATTTAGGATCCGTGATACCCAGATACGGCAAAATGCGATAACAAACCGATAAAATGTTTAAAATGCGAACAATTTGGAAGTTCAGGGATTTACTATGAAAAATTTAGCCAGTGAACCCTCTTCTGATATTGCCTGAAGTATGCCTTAACTTTGTCTTAGATGACGTCAATATATTAAATACAATTTTAGGACAAATTTCATTCGCCTATATAAAAGGTAATGAAGTTTTTCCTAAAATTGTAGTACCTTTATAATTATTGTCAATGTATTGGTAGTAATATGTCTTCACTAAGCAAACATTTCGGCGAAATTATTATATATGATTGTGATAAGAATAATATAAAATTTGGTTAATAACAATTATTGTTTAATAACAAAATGCGATAATGTAGCGATAACATGATACAAATGCGAATGATTTGGAAGTTAAGGGATTTACTATGAAAAATCTATCATGGGATCCGTCTTCTGATATTGGTTTTAATTTTAGGTATTAAATTTTACATTTATTGCCCTAGTTTTATCCTCCTATTTAGGGTTCGGGATATCCTGATACGGCAAAATGCGATAATAAACCGATAAAAAGATTAAAACGCAAACAATTTCGAAATTCAGGGATTTACTATAAAAAACTAGCCTGTGAACTTTCTTCTGACATACATTTTAACTTAAGGTATTAACTTTTACATTTAATGCCCTAGTTTCATCCTCCTACTTAGGGCCCGTGATATCCAGATACGGAAAAATGCTATAATACAACGATAAAATGATTAAAATGCGAACAATTTGGAAGTTCAGGGATTTACTATGAAAAATCTAGCCTGTGAACCCTCTTCTGATATTGATTTTAACTTTAGGTATTAAGTTTGTCATTTATTGCCCTAGTTTTATCCTCCTACTTAGGATCCGTGATATCGAGGTACGGCAAAATATTTTAATTTTATTTAGATATTAACTTTTACATTTATTGCCTCAGTTTCATCATCCTATTTTGGATCCGTGATATCCAGATACGACAAAATGCGATAATATACCGATAAAATGATCAAAATGCGAACAATTTGGAAGCTCAGGGATTTACTATGAAAAATCTAGCCTGTGAACCCTCTTCTGATATTGATTTTGAGTCCAGCGTTGTGCGTCTACGCGTATTTTGGAATTTTCGACGTCGAGGCGTCGATAATGCGTCGACAATTGCTTTTGGTGTCGACAATGTAGATAAATGGCGTAGAATATGTCGAGAATTTAGATAATTGGTAGATAATTGTAGAATATTATATTGGCTTATGTTTGTACTTGTATTTTATAATACAAGTACATACATTAGTATTATTGTTCATTATAATAAGGAATGGCGTTTGTTATAAGTTGGCCGTATGACAATGATAATGCACTAGCATTGCCCTTATTAATTTTAATACTTTTATACGAAGTTAAATTGTTGTTGAATTCGGAATAAACTATAAATTGATGATTGTTTTTCTATTAAGCATTAGGGTCCACTATACATTACAAATTCAACCTGAGGAAACTCAGGTATGCCTCAAGCACAATCAAAAACGACTTTGTAACGGCCCTTGTAATGTAATGTAAATTTAATATGATAAAGGCTGCTAACAGAATTATTGCTGTAGCGTATCTTGGTGCGGTCGACATTTTTCCGGCTAAAACTCGTCGGCACGGCGTGGGTGGTCCAAGGCTACAAACAATCTTGAATTAACCGCATTTCTTATCACTAACCGTATTATTTATTTGGAATTACAGTCACACCACATGCAAATCCTCCCCAACCAGATTCAATTTCACTCCCTATCTTTAATTTAACGACTCATGGTTATGAGCAAGCAAAGTCTAACGCGGAGATAAAACATATAGGTTTACAAATCAAAAATGAAAATTAGGAGAAAGAAATAAATAATATGTACCAAGATGAAAATAATATTATGTAATAAAATAAGTAACTTGCCAATCTATAATTCAACGTATGACGAATTGTATCCTATATCAAATAAAAAACCTCTTAACGAGGTAAATGTTCGAGTGACGAAAGCCGAATTCAATTCACAAAACTTCTGATATCAAATTTGTGCCGAAAAAAACAATTGCATTCGATTTGTCAACGATTTTTCGGAATGTTAGTGCATTCGGCGCGTTTGTTTACATTTTGCTTTCTAGCTGTCAAGAATAACGATTGCTAACGATTTTTCGGAATGTTCAACAACAACGCGCTGAATGCATTAACATTCCGAAAAATCGTTGACAAATCGAATGCAATTGTTTTTTTTCGGCACAAATTTGATATCAGAAGTTTTGTGAATTGAATTCGGCTTTCGTCACTCGAACATTTACCTCGTTAAGAGGTTTTTTATTTGATATCCATGATTTTGGCACGGCAAATTGAAAATGAATTGAATTACGATTCGTTTTATTGTTGTCAGTCAAAACAATTCATACACACTCGATAGCACACAAGTGGCCGCTACGTGTTATTGTGCCTTAAGTCATATTCATACGACTGATAAAAATCCGGGATTTTTCTATTCCATCGTTCTAACCAATTGGTTCTAACCAATTACATCACGTAAATTATACAACAGACACGCTTTTTTCATACAAAAAAGTTGAAAAAAAAATCGAGATCGGGATAGAAAAATACGAGATTTTTATCCGTCGTATGAATACGACTTCATACACAGACGCGTGGTATTGAAATTACGAATAGCGAGAGGCGAAGAACGAATTACGCATACTTTGACACAGCTGTCGACTATGTGTTACGGATTCGTTCGTGCATGATTCTTTCTTCTTCTCTCGATATTCGTCACTTCAGTGGCGTGCATCTGTATATGAGGCACAATGCTCTATTCCACACTTGATCTCACAGAAATCATAACTTTCTTCTATTCTTTCCCCGTTTACCTATGATACTGATTTTAATTGCGGCTTAAACAAATTTTCGGTGAAATCACACTAACACAAACAAAAATGAAATAAAAAAGACGGGAAAGGTCGGAACCGAAGTCTATAAGCATTTTTGTTGCCTATATAGTAGCCTACGGTCTGGCGTACGGTTTCTGGTGTATGATAGACGATTCTATTTCTTTATTTTGCATGCATTTTTTCAATCTTCATTTTGTAGTCTTATAGTAGATTTTATTTCAGAATCCTTTACCACATGCCACAAACAGGTCATGCCGGGTGTGATCTTATTACACAACCGGTTCTCGTAGGCTATCGGCTGAACATATGTAGTTTAGGTTTTAGTGCATGTTACAAAGTAGTAAAAATTTAGATCAGATTCATCTGTTTTTGGCAGAAATTCGATTGAGTAATTCAACAATTTTTTGCATGTTTCTTGCTGTTTTGTCACTAACCGAATGCGGATACCATTCATTTTTCATCCCTTAAACAATACAATAAAATATACATATTTTAGTTTGTTAGTTACAAAACAAAAATTAATGGTAGCTACCCTCTCGCTGATATTCCATCTTCATGCGATGGGAGGAGTGGTAAGATCTATTTTTTTAAAGAAATCATCATAAAGATTGAAAAAGTATCGATTTTATGCAAGGAAATTGTTCAATGTTTTTGGTGATTTTTTCGATTACATCAATTTGTCAATTTTTTCATTTTTTTTTTGTTATGAAAAAAGAGTCATTGGTAAAAATTCTCTTAGCAATGATAATAATATGATGTATTTATATTTGTTTCATTGTAATACGTTGATTCACGATCATTATGAACCGCAACGGACGATATTAGGGTGCATTTGAGCCAAAAAATGAAATTTTGCAAAAAATTAAGGTGGCTTTTAAGTTATGGAGGTCAATATCTAAAATATACGAGTTTTCTGGGACAAACGGTTGATGTCATATTGTAGGTGAGATTTGTGGCTAATAATCCTGAAAATATGAACCAAAAGTCTTGGGCTCATTTTTTAGCAATTTGGCCGAATGTTGCCGGCCGATTTCGCATTTTTCATTTTTTTCGCCAAAATACCTCTCTAACATAATTTTTTGAATTCTTTTTCTTGCTATTTGATAGCTCAATACCTTTCCAACGATATGCATATGTCCAAGGTATGTCGAATAGATTCAGCACTGTGGACGTGGCAAAATGGCCAAAAATGGCCGTTCAGGGCCCGGCCGAGGCCAACATGGCGACCAAATCAAAAAGTTGTAGAACAAAAGTTGCTTAGTTTTTTAATTACTACAACCCCTGAAAATATGAGATCAAATAAAAGAGGTACGGACAAACAAACATATATACCAAAGCAAGATTATATGGTGACGTCATAGAAAAATTTAAAATTGTCATAACTTTGGTCAAAATCATCCGTTTTGGACGTTTGAGATGTCGTTGAATTGGTATTAACGCTACAATCATAATTTGCCAGTTAGAAAATAATTGGAGCATTTTTTGGGGCAGTTATACCCGAAAAACTGATTTTTTGGGTCAATTTTCGGAAGGTCATATCTCCACTCAATGTTGGTATAAATTCATGTTTTTATACATTATTTAGGTTTATTTTTCAAGACCTTTCCAATGGTATATAACATGATCCTGGCGGCCTCAAAGGGGATAAGTTCGAAGCTTGCTGTATAATATACTTCGTTCGAATTCCAGCACAGTAGGTGCTTTCGTCACTCGTTTGGACTGCCGTCCAAAGTGATCCCACTGCGTCCTTGGTCTGCAATTACCGCTTTGCTGCAAACTGCGATCGCTCGTGCATACCAGATTTTATTAAGATGTATGTGGTTTCAAAATGTCGTGACACAACAACATAATTTTGTCGGTATTTGTCGAAATGATCAGTAACACCGCTGGATGGAGTTTTATATTTTCTTTACTGATCAACACAATATATGCCACTATAAACCAGCTCATTCAATAACATAATTCGGATTATTTGCCGTACTGTAGATGTTATTGTTGGTTATTTTCACATTGATTAATCTTTCATTCATAAAATTTTATAATTTTTATTATTTTTTTTTTTTGTATTATTTAACAATTGTATGCTAGGGTCACTTTTGATTGATTTACGTTAGTTTAGCTTTAGTTTTAATTTAGGTTTCACTTATATTTTAATTTATATGTATTAGGTTTAATTTATGTTTTATTAATTTATGTATATTATTATTATTCGGCATTTTACTTTAAGCACAACGGTAGCGACAATAACAACCAAATCACTGAATGAAAACACGGCACTTCGCCAAGAGAGAAAATAACGGCAGCAATATATTTTTTTTTTTTTTAACAAAAGAATATGATTTTATTCGATTTTTCTGTATTTTTATTACAAATTAGAATTTATTTCGTTTTCATTGTGTACAACTTCATGTTTCAGGTCTTTAATTAATTACAACGCATAATTTAGAAAGAAACACATAATTTAATTTCATATTGGTACCGCTAATTAATAGAATGTACATTCCCTGACTACCAATATGTTTTTTCTTTCACTTTAATACAAAAAAAACAATAACTTCAAACTAGGATAATCAGGGGTGGGATGTTGTAACATCACTTTTTTCGATATTTATCGAATATTGTAACTCTTTTTCCTAAAATAAAATTGCTTGCCATTTTATATTTCAATTTTTCTTTCAATATTGCGATCGCACCCTATTAGAATAAATTGTTTATTTCTCTCTTTTTTGTTTTTCGATAAAGTATCACTCATAAAATACGTAGGTGATAGAATAAGAGTAGAACGACATAATGTTTTCTTCGATTAGGTAGAGATCGCATTAGAAACAACGTAATTGATAAATGGAAAAACGTTAAATTTTATTCGTGATGAAAGAGATGTAAATTTCGATAGTATCGAAAAAAGTGATGTTACAACATCCCACCCCAGTTCACAATTTCTTATATGATTTTACTTTTGTTTTATATGCTTTAATTTTTTTTTAATGTTAGTATTTAACGACACAAAATTACTAAGTCCGAATTATCATAAAAAAAACCCAAACAAGAAACACTTTTATTGCCCGACACTGTATTGCATTATATTGAACTTATTATTTATTTAACGACCAAAGCTTGACTGATTAATTTGAGTATCTAACGTACTCCACTTGACTACCCCAAATTTCTCAATGCTCGACAATTTATAATTTTTCGTACCATAAAAGTGGGGAAAAAAAAGACAAAAATTGATTGGCAGCTGGGTTAACCATAAACAAGAATAGTAAAGGTATAAAGATGGTATAATGGTATGATACACAGGTGACCAGATTAATGTCACAAATCGTGGGGCGACCCTCCTGAGAAGGGGTCTCATTGGTATCCGGGCTTAAAATCAAACAAATAGCAGACTTAGTACGGATATCTTTTAAGTGATATAATCCTAAAGGTTTTCCATTTTCATCATTTAAATGGTAAGCAACATTGCCGACTTTCTCGCGCACATCGGCTGGTATAAATTTGTGGTGTAATTTAGCGGCCAATTGGTGTGCGGCATCATTCTGCGCGAAAGATCTAACAAAAACTGCTTGTCCTGGATTTAAATTTCTGTTTTGACTTCGTAAATTGTACCTCTCGGCGCTCTTGTTGTATGCTGACTTTAAATATAGCAACACCTTGTTATTAATGGAACCAAGTCGATCGGGTTTAGAGCTGATATTCAAAAAATTATCGCTTGTTCCTTCAAGTAACTCCCTCAGCTTATAATCAGAACCATGTTGTACCATATATTGTCCGAACACCAAAAAATGTGGAGGGTATTTTGTTGTTCCATGTACGCAATTTCGAATTGCTGCAGCAATCTCGTGTACATGAATATCCCAATTCTTATGCGAATCCATTACATAACATCGAATTGCACCCACAATAGTCCGATTCACTCTTTCCGAAGCATTAGCTTGCGGTGAGTAAACGCGTGTACGCAAATGATTCACATCATACTTATGTAAGAGCTCTTGGAATTGTTTGGACACAATCTGTTTGCCGTTATCAGAAACTAGGGTCTCGGGAACAGAAAACATGTTGAAAACTTGATTTTCTACAAATTCACATAGCGCTTTAGTATTTGCATGTCTTAGTGGTTTTAGGAGGATAAATTTTGAGAAATGGTCTAACACAATCAGTAGAAAGCAATGTCCATTTTTCGATCTTGGATATGGGCCTAGAAAATCGACGTATACCCGTTGAAATGGCCTGCATGATTCCGGTTGGTTTCCCATACGTGGTTTCAACAGTTGATTCACAGGTTTATTCATCTTACATTTTTTACATTGAAGAACGAACTGTTTGACATCTACAGCCATACTGGGCCAATAAAACTGACGCTGTCAACGTTCTAATGTTTTTTGCACCCCCATATGGGCCGAAGAAGGAGAACAATGGGCTTGTTTCATTAATTCAGATGTCAGTTCCTCTGGAACTCGAAGTTTCCATTCCGATATATCGGTATCCACGTATTTGGATCCATACGAAAGACACACTAATATTTTGCCATTTCTAACACGATAATTACTGTATTCGGGATTTAAATTTCCAATGTTTTTAATCTGCTCCGCATACGCAGTAGATGAGAAAGCCGCCGAAGTCAAATCAACATGCAACGGTGGTAATTTATCCTCGGGAATCTCATTATTCGAATCAGTTTCTTTCACTTCATCGATTGAGCACAAATAGAAATTAGAGTCGGTGTTAATATTGATATTATAAGGTTTCACCCAATCTAGTAATTCGTCGTGGTTAAGTGCTTCACAGAAAGCCTGGATAGAGAGTCAGCCACAGTGTCTTCCGAACCCTTTCGATAATCGATTTCAAAGTTGTAAGATTGAAGTTTCAAGCTCCATCTGGCGAGTCTGCCTGAGAGCTCCTTCTGTGACATTAGCCAAAGTAATGCAGAATGGTCTGTATAAATGGTAAATTTGTAACCTTCAATATAACACCTAAATTTCTTGACGCTGGTTACGGCTTCTAAGCATTCAAGCTCGGTGACGGTGTAAGTTTTTTGAGCGGCGTTTAGCTTCTGTGAGATGAAAGCTATTGGACGCTCTGCTCCCTCGTCATCGAGCTGAAACAGGACGCTACCAATACCATCTGCACAAGCATCACACTGAATGAAGAAAGGCCGATTAAAATTTGGATTAGCCAGAACCGGTGCAGTAGAAAGAGCGGTTTTAAGGTTATCGAAAGACTGTTGAGTTCGCGGGGACCAAATTAGTTAGTTACCTTTCTTGAGAAGATCAGTTATTGGAGCAGCGAGGATAGCAAAATTTTGAATGAATCTTCTATACCATCCACAAAGTCCCAAAAAGCGCCGTATCTGCTTCACAGTCTTTGGTGTCGGATAATCCAAAATACCCTGAATCTTTCCTGGGTTGACCTTTAAACACCCGTCTCCAGCCACATATCCCAAATATACTATTTCCTTGAGCAGAAATTTACATTTGGAGACGTTTACTGTTAGCCCACCTCGTTTCAATAATTGAGCCACCAGGCTCAACAACCGCAAATGTTCCTCAAGCGTTGCAGAAGTTATAAGCAAGTCATCAAGGTAGGTAAAGATAGATTCATGCAACTCTGAAGGTATTACCTTGTGCATAAGGCGGCACATGGTTTGCGGAGCGTTGCATAACCCGAATGGCATGACCGTGAACTGGTGCAAGGGGCGTCCTGGGACTGTAAACGCCGTCTTGTCGCGGGATTCCAGGTCACCGGTTTCTAACAAATAGTAGACCTTAGACCGTCTCAATTTTATCGAGTGCTTGAAAAAATAGCAGGTAATTCTAAATTAGTAAACAACGATTTGCTCACAAATCTCTGGCTAAAATGTTTGCCAGACGACATACGAGCAATAATGGCGCGGTATATCAAAAATGACATCGAGGAAAACCTACCGGTCACCGACAATATCTGGATTTATGCCCAATCCAGAGCACATAAACCAATTGTTGCTGTCAAGCAGCCATCCACAAGCAAGGCAACTGCTGACGGTGAAGCAGCCTTGCTTTAATGCAAAGACAGCTGGACAAGACGCAATAACAATTGGCAGATCTGAAATCTGCTACTACCACCGTTGTTTCGGTTCACGCGCCCGCAACAGTAATAAACCGTGCAGTTTCCAACCGGTAGCTCATAGAGAAGCTACTTCTAAACAGTTCAAGTTTTCGGAAAACCGCTAGATCCTGCTGTCTATACGGCAAACAGTGCGATTGGTTCGTCTCGCCGCCTTTTCATCAAAGATCACGAAAACAACTTGCAATTTCTGATCTGTTTAGGGGCTGAATTATCTGTGATACCCGTAAACTTCCCCGACATGTTAAAGATACCGTTTGCATTCTTTCCGCAGCAAACGGATCCCCAATTTCCACTTACGGCACAAAACTTTTGAAGGTTAATCTCGGTCTCAGGCGCTCGTCACAGTCCGAGATGGAATAGATTGAATATATCGAGTTAGTATTAAAACGTTTCTCCGCATATGGAATTAATATTAAAGCTTCGAAATGTATTTTCGGCGTGAAGTCTCCTGAGTTCTTGTGCCACACAATTTCGAAAGATGGTATCCTCCCGTCGAAAGACAGGGTTGATGTTATTTTAAATGAGACAGTTCGTTGGTTTGGTGAACTATTACCACCGCTATATACCACGATTAGCCGAACTGTTTTCGCCTATTCACAGGCATTGGGCCACTTTAATCAAGAAAGGCAAAAACAGAAGAAACTTCTCTCGGCCCGAAGATTTTACAGAATCTTTCAATAAAGTCAAGCATTCTCTTGCCGCTGTCACACTTTTGGCACACAAGTTGAACGACGCGCAGTTCTAACGACGCTTTTAATGTAGCAGTTGGAACTGTCTTACAACAACGTAATAAAAGATGTCACAACCATTAGCGTTTTTTTCAAAGAAGCTCTCCACTGCTGAAATTAAATACTCTAATTTCGATAGAGAACTTCTTGCTATGTATTTAGCAATCAAACAGTTTCGCCATTTCGTCGAAGGCCGAAATTTCTCTATATTTATCGACCATAAACCCCTTACAACAGCTATTGCGTCAAAGTCTGAACGTAGTCCCTGGCAATAACGACATCTTGATTACACTGCCCAGTTCACGACTGACGTTCATCACATCAAAGTTAAACACATCGTGGTGAGCGACTGTTTGTCTCGTTCTGGTGAAACACTTCTCACAAAACTCAGTGTCTTTTCCTTCGACACGAAGGAACTACTTTTACAACAACAACGAGACGACGAATTGCAGAAATCAATTTCAGCACGCACACCGAAAACAAGCGTATACCTGCAACGGATCGACTTATCAGACCAGCAGCAAAAATGGTGTGAGACTTTGACAGGTAAAAATCAACCCTACGTTCCTCTCAATATGCGACGGACAATTTTCGATTGTCTACATGGCTTATCACACCCCGGAGACCGTGCTACGCGAAAACTAATTGCTTCAAAATACTTCTGACCAAGAATGAATACTGATATATGTAATTGGGCGAAATCTTGTATCCCATGCCAAATGTTTAAAGTTCACCGCATCACGAAATCAGAACATGGTAAATTCGAGCTACCAAGTGGCTGGTTTGAACACATCCACATTGAACTGGCTAATTCACTGCCCAAAATCGAATGGCTATCATTATAATATAACGATGGTCAACTTATCCGTTGGCCAGAAGCTTATCCAATCCGAGAAAGGACCGCAAAACCCGTAAACAAGGTCTTCTTCAATGGGTTTACCTGTATATATGGTGTCCCACTCTTCATCACGACCGACCAAGGAACACAATTTGAATCAGCGTTTTTCAAAGAGCTCACGAAATCCCCAGGTTCGGACAACTGCATAAAACCCGAAAGCGAATGGTCTTGTCGAACGGTTCTACAAGCAACGAACATCCGCCTTAACAGCTCGATGTAATACATCCCATTGGAGTTCAGAACTTCCAACGATCTCATTGGCTATTCGAACCTCCGTCAAGGAAGACCTCAACTGCACACCAACAGAGCTAGAATATGGTCAACATATCAAGGTTCCCGGTGAATTCTTCATCAACGTCCAAAATTCGAATCCAAACACAGATACTTCGGATTTCATAAAGCAGCTTGGTACTAGCATTAGAGCCTTAGTTCCTACGGGCACACAACATCCAACCAAACAAGCAACATACATTCCAAAAAATTTTGAAACCTCTTTACACGTATTTGTACGTGCGTCTACAGTCAGAGGTCCTTTGAGTACACCCCATTCTGGACCGTATCCAGTGACACGCAAATTTTTTATTGTGGATATAGATGGAAAATCAACAACAATTAGCATCGACTGCACACTTAGAAATCTTGCTGCGATTTATGATGCAACCCTTGCATTAAAGCTTATACGATGCAATCGTGTATCACATTCTGATGCAAAGCATGCATTAAAAATAGTTATGATGCATTTGCATCTAAAATTACTGCAGTAGTGTATTAAAAGAAAATTTCTATATAATCTTGGGGTTGACTATTTTTTTAGCATATTTATTATAATTCGCTAAGGCATTGTGTATATTTTTAATATAAAAGCTTAAAATATTTTTCATATATTTGCTGTGTTAGGAGTTAGGAGTTTAGGACGTCAATTAATTTACGTCAATCCAGTTTAAAGTAAAAAAATTGGAATCTGTGGAATTTGCCTTATAGATTTAGTTTTAGTACAAAATAATATAAGTGTAATACAAGTATTTGGGAATTTCTATTGTAGTGTGCTTTAGAGCACATACACTTAAAGCACTGGGTTATAAAATTTTAATACCACTTACGACAAAAAATGATGCTTCCAAATGGGTATTTTAATTTATTTTTTATGCAATGTACTGTAAAATTTTAATATAACTTTGTATCATTTAATACTTAGGCTGCGGGCCAATTCTAAGGTAAATCTAGGGTAAAAGCCGTTTTTAACAGTGTATGTTGTAAATTTGAATACCGTACTAAAAAGTAGGGTAAAGCGAAGACACAAAAGGTAAATAGTAGTGGTTTTTGTTTTTGCTGTAACAAATCAAGAAAATATGTCGGCCATGTTTCTAGACATATTTTTTTATATACACTAGCATTTCCCATGAAATAAAAATGCGCTTCGATATTTATGAACACAGTTTTATATGTTAAAATGTTTCTTTATTTTTTCAAATAGTTTATTGTGTATATTACGCAACAAATTTGAGAAAATATACAATTTAAATTTATTCGTATAAACAATACGAATAATTGGAATAACGACAATAAAGTTTATGAAATTAGGTCGTGTACCTACATACCAATTTTTGTATATTCCTAGAAACCATGTGTCCCTTTAAGCCGCATTTACCTAATTTTATTTACTAGAGAATTGGAACGATTTGAAAAGTAATTTGTACTAAAATTTCAATTTACTGTACTAATCGATTTACCTGAGAATTGGCCCACAGCCTTAATAAACAAATTTTTATTAATCACTTGTTTTTGTTTCGCAGAATATTTTTCAAAAAGTTTAACAAATCACTCGATCGATTTCGACTTGTTAGGTCATCATCAGGAGTATCTACTACTACTCCTGATGATGACCTAACAAGTCGAAATCGATCGAGTGATTTTTTAAACTTTTTGAAAAATATTCTGCGAAACAAAAACAAGTGATTAATAAAAATGTGTTTATTAAGTATAAGTGTGTTTCGTCAAGTGCCTACGGCAAATAGCGTAAAAAGTAATAACTTTGTATCAATTTTAACAAAATATTCCGTTAAAGTTTAATGTGAACTATACAATAAAAATTAATGCAATTAGCATTAATATCTGATATAATGCAACTTGTGCATTAGTTTGTAATGCAAACTTGCGCTGCACCTATATGTAAACAATTTGCATTACATAGGCTATAATTTTTTCAACTGTGTGGCTTAAGCTGGCATACGGAATACTTGTGGTAAATCCAGTCGAAAAACGTAGTGTTCGAAAAACGGTTACAATTAATTTAAAATACTACGGTTTTTGATCCAGGATGTGAGTAATTTAGCAGCTCAAAAAATCCTTTTCACTTAGTGGCACTTCTCGTAGCAAAACTATTTATACACCGCGCCGCTTTATTACGAGGCATAGCCCGTTTTGCTGAATAGAGCTATTTCGCCACCTACAAAATATATCCCTGAATCGACGATCGATAAATATCGACGGTCAATAAATATCGAGAATGATACAAAAGCCAAGAAACAAAAGAGAATATAGTCGGGTTTTAGAAGTTACAAAGACACAGTCTCATAAAAAGTGAAAGTGCCGAACAGTCGTTCACACACTTAACCATTTTGTGAACTACTATTAAAAATAATATTGTATACTAAAAATTATACATACAGTCCGAAATATAAATTAATAAATAAATAAACAGCTTATTATAATAATAAAATGGTGAGTGTTATTAATAAATCATAAATCCCAATAACACCGCTAAAAGTCCCTTTAGTTTTGGTTAAATTTTTTTTTTGGAAAATCCATGTTTATTTGAAATAACCCTAAAATATATTTTGCAAAACATATAAAACAAAATTATATAATATCTACTAAAAAAATCTCTAACCTTTGATTGCATGGTTTTGTCCACTGTATAATTTTCCTTGCATACCTCGTTCTACTGAAAAACACAGAGTACATACACTTACTTAGAATAATAATAGAAACGACAAATAAAAGTTAAAAGAAAATTTGATTTAAAAAAAATGGAAATTTTATAAAATTTAAATTCGAAACATTTGAAAATATCTATAATGTTGCGTAATATTGGTTATTCTGAATTGAGTGGAGTACTGGTGTATACTCTAAAATACAACAAAATTTTTAAATTTAGATAAAAGGTGAGAATATCTTTTTCTTTATGTGATAATAGCTGCGTTTTTTTGAAAATGCTGCAATAGACCGCAATGAATTATATTTTGATTTTTTAAACAATTTCTATAATTTTAAAATATTTGTGCTTTATTTTCACTGTATCGAATCCTAAAGAACTTATATTAAGTCCATATCATGCATTATATTGTTGAATAAAGTTTATATTTGCTTGTACTCAACAAATCTGATCTACTCTTGATTTTATATAGAGTACAACCGAGTTCATCAAAAAACTTAATAATTCCTGAACTGACGAAACTAGGGAAATTTTTTAGTACACAATTTTTTGATTGTTTCTTACTTCATTTTAGAGACAGAACTGTCATTTTATTTTCATATTTTCTGTTGTATTTGCGGATATGCCGATTGCCGAGTCGGATGAAATATTAATAAGAAATGGGCAAATTTTATGGACAATATGGATATGTCCCGTTTATCCCTATTTTGTCCTGCCTACACAATTGTGTGGGTAAATTGTTATTACTCTATTGAGTAACATTAAAAAATATTTTATAGATAAGTTTAGGACCAACTTACACAATTTTGTATTTCTCTTAAAATATAATACTCAAAATTTAGATGATGTTAATTAAAACCAAACTGGCGCAATTGTGTAACATGGGCTTTTGTTCTGATGAAATTTTATGATGAAAATTAGTTTTCGTAATATACGTATTTACTCACACATTTGTGTGGATTAGACTAAAATTATGATGCAAATAAAAATATTTCTGTTCTTATGGGGAAATTCAGTTTATACCTTACGAATAAAATATAAATTAGAAATGGGTAATAATACGGCATGTTTGATGCTTTCGTGAAAATTTATCGAATTGAAGATATCTCCGGTTTATATCGTTGATTTCATTCCTGAAATGTTTGGCGTTTCTCATGGGGCACTTCAATTTATAACTTACGAAGAAATGAAAACCCCAATATACTGCACATCGAGTAAAATTGGTGGTACATCATTAATTATTGTGTTCAGAACAACACATGTAGTTTACCTGAAATTTTAAAAAATAAAACACTACTGTTGATTAATGGAAATTTCCGGCTTTTTATTAAAATTTATTTTTCATAAATTCGGATTCTCTGGATTCTCAACTTTATGGGGTGACTATAAAAAGAAAAAGTTTTATGCGTTCCACAGATTGTTTAGTAGTACTTCCAATTTTCACCATTTATGCTTTAGCTTTATGTTCTACAGTACCAGTTGGAGCATCCGAACGAACCGAGAGGGAATCAATATTTCAACTAGCTGTTGATACGATAACAAAGGTCGCGTTCCCATTACAACTGGTCCCAATTTCGAGTTAATTTTAGCATCGAGTCGAACATTACGAATTAAAGTCACAACCCAGCAATCTACTTTCTTTGATTCAGTGTTTATTTTATCAACCAACATACTTAAGGTAATGCATTGATGGATTCACGGTTTCCAAAATTTTCACATGTAATTCTTTTTTGTCATATATCAAAAAAAATATTTCAATGCATAATTTGTAGGTTATGTTGTCATCATACATACTTTCTTGTCGCACCAAAATTCCAACAACGGAAAAGTTAAATGCCGATCTAGATATTGGCAGGTTTTTACCGTTAAGTCAAATTTTTCCATCATACGAATTACTGATTTGCCACATACTTCCGTCCAAACGGGATATAACTAGATGGTCCAGACGGGCTCAATACGATTATTGCAATTTTCGTCGACGCATCAGACGGTTGCAATGAATCAATTACGGTTTGGGAGCGTTTAGCACCCGTCACTTATTCGCAACTCTTGCACTTGTTCAATTTCGGCATTTGCATCGTACGCGAATGTCATACGCAGTAGTTCCATCTCTTATGGCTCATCCATTTCAGCTTGGTTATGAAAATCATCACACATAAATCCATTATCACTATCGCTCGTCATCTAAATTTATGTTACTTTCACCTACGGTTAATTGCAGCATTCTGAAATTAAAAAGATCGTTAAGAATCGCTCCCTTACTAGATGTTTCCAGCAAAATACGTACTTATTCATGTCGCACGGCATATCACTAATATTGTATTCCCTAATGATTATAAGAATTCCGTCCAGCCTTTTGTATATCACATAAAATTACTCATTTACAACGGGTGCGTCCTCATTGAGTATAAATTGATTTTGTATATTATCCCAGGACGGATTATCGTAATCAAATAAAATTTCCGAGTTATTCGTTAACAGCGTATTTAGAAAAGCTCGAATCGAACTATTCATATCGCTTAAATTGGATTTTATATCGGCAAATACGGAATCCAAGAAAGGTATTTAGTTTACCATTTATCGTTGCTTTACATTTACACAACACAGCACTCAAATTTTAAACTTAAAAACTTATTAATTAGATTTATTATTTAAATAAAATTTATAAAATATTTTGGTTAAATTTAACAAGTTTATTATTTATTTCATTATTTGTTTTAAACGTCAAAATGATTCACTTGAAGTTAGTTAAAGTTGTTGTACTAAAATGTTCCATCCAAAATTTCCCTGTATTTTATCGCGGTCTCGAACACAAGATTTCAAAAAAACGCAGCAAATATTTTATTTATTTTTATTTAGTACTAGTGTTACATTCACCGCCCCTTTACTGACATTAATCAATGCATTTCTAACTTTTTTGCTTTTATGCGGCGGCCTTGGTACGCAACAGTAAAGCTCAAAACAGAACAAGAGCGAAGGCGTTGAGCGAAATCGCCTGTCATATTACAAAACACAGAAAACATACAATAAAAACACAACCATCGACGACGATTTTTTCGTTGAAATAAATTTAGATTCTATTTCTATTTTTATCGCCGACGAAACAATGTTGCCAACTGTTTTTTTATGTAATGTATAAGATGGTAACGTCCCAACTTCATATGCCAAAAACATCAAACAAACAATTTTTATAATTTTAAATTTTTTATTATCCGAGTATGCTAACTTTTAGAATCGATTTTGACATAAATAAAATATGTCGTCGTTATGTCATTTGTGGTTGTTTTTTATCGCCATATACGCTGGCGCTTTTGTTTTGTTAGCTACAGCGATATCGCGGCGATATTTTTTATTTATTCGTCGACGCTCGCTGTTGTCGCTCTTGTTCTGTTTTGAGCTTAATGGTTTATACAACAATACTTTTATGTTGGGCAAACAACAATTTTTTTGTTTTCTATTGTAGGAGTGGGGATAAATTGTGGATATAAAAAAGCGAAATTTGAGCGGCTCGGCAGAGTGTTTTTTTTTCGAGATAAGACAGTCAGTTAGTTAGTTGGTTATATATTGTTCTGGGTGATAATAATGATTTGAGTGTGAGAAAGGTAAAATAACAAAAATAAAAAAATTATTATAATTCATGAACGCAAATTTTGGATTTTTATCGTGCAATTGTTGGTACAAAAAACTGTATTTAAAAAAAATAAAAAAAAATAAAATCAAAAGCAAATCTCTCAACTCGAGAAAAAAAAATCATAAAGTATAGAACTAAATTAATGTATAATTGATAAAATAATTAATGGTTTTAAAGTGGAACCACCATACATACGAATAATACCTTGGTAACAAATTGCACAAAAAATATTATGCAGTGTGTTAGTGCGTTTCACTCCGGCTACTGATTTGTATAAGTAAATGGATACATTGTAAACGGTGCATACATCCACATTCAACAATCAACTTCACGATGGATACTTCAAACAACAAACCATCAAGTATGTTTTTTTCATTTGTAATTTTTTTTATATTTCGATTTCGCCCAATTTGTTGTATTAATAATCTTCAATAATTCCCATTTAATTAAGTTGGTATTAACAATTCATATTATTTACCAAAATTTAATAATTCTTACTTAGACTTAAGGTTAATTTAGATATAGTGGATAGTAGGTTAGCTAGGGTTTATTGGAGTTTATTAGTTAAGAATCTTTTTTTTCATTTATATTTTATGATTTACCTGATTTTGAAATACAAACTCATTTTAATAATTTTGTTAAATTTAAATATCGATGGGTTTTCTATTTAATTTTTTTTAACGAATTAAATTTCAATTTGAGAATAGGGCAGTAATTTCGTAAGTGATATCAAAGAAGGTGAGGTTGGTGTGGCTCTAGGTGAGTATTCTTTGTCTTCTTCCTTTTTTTTATTAGTTCTTTATCCTTATTCCATAACAATTCGTATCATGCGGTCTATCAAGATTTTTTCATCCTCCAAGAAGACCCACCCCATAGCTCTGAGCTCTAGCTGCGCTTAGCTGACCGCATTGGAGTCTCTGGATTAATAAAAATAAAAATTCGGTTACGGCAGATGTTTTACGAGCTATGTTTCGGCATAGTCATCCACTCACAGACTCAAAACCGTAACAGATGGCACCCAATCAAAATTTGGTCTTATTGTAAACCTACATGTTCATTCCTTATCCTTCATGTTTTTTTAATGCTTCAAATGGAACAAAAAGAAATCTTAACTATTGTAGTTTAGACATTAACTTTGTAACGAAAGGGTGTTCTTTTGTTTGTATAACCTCCATTTCGTTAACAGAATCCCTCTATAACATAAGTAAGCGACTGCAGCACGTTTGCCGGCCAGGTAACAGCGGTGGGTCAGGTTCTTGTCACTTGTTGTATAGAGGGCTTGATGTGCTGCACTGCCAATTGACGAACAAAAAAAAATTAATTACTAAATATGGAACATAATGAGTTTTAGTATTGCACACTTTTACACGGATCTTAAAAAAAAAATTAATAGGTAGTATATAACAAAACTTCACATTTCACGTTAAACAAACTGATAGTTAGCACCATAAAAAAAAGAATCTGTCACAGCCAATTTATGAAGAGTGGTCAAGAAGATAGACCACTTGCGCGCCTCCCGCCCCACTGGCATTATCATGTGCATTTATTTAGATATGCCCCTGTATCATTCTGTGTTAACCCATACTATCCAATCACTTTTAAAGCCACTATTCACTCATAACTTGTTGTTTTAAATCCCTCATAATTTACAGTAACATTAAATCGATGCACAAGGCTAACAGGCTAACCGTGATCCAAAAATCTAGAAAACACACATTAAGAAAATAATTGTAGATATAGCGAGCGAAAGAGATGGCAATATCGTGACCTAAGATAAAGTTCACCGAAGCAGATTAGGTATAGAAAAATTCCAAAATGATTGATTATTTAATCAAGTAAAATTAAGTTGTTACAATATCTTATAAAACTGATTATTATTATGATCATTGTAAAAAAAAAAAAAACAATATAATCTAGCAATATTACATACGGGATCCGCGGACCTTAGAAATAAATTGTACTTTGAGAATTACTTAGATAGTATATATATAATTTACGATTAGGGTTAGTATTAATAATTTTCGTTAGTAATTTAGAAATATAAATATAATTGGAATAAATATCTTAGGTAATTAAATAGTCCCGTCACGATAAGTAACGATAACGGCTTAATAATATAAATATAAAAATGGTATAATAATTTTATCGTATATAAATAAATAATAATTTTCTTTAATAAAAATAAATTAATAAACCTGGGCCATAGTCCAGGATATTAACATGCACTTAGCTTGTAGTGTGTAGTGATACATGTTGCCGATCATTTAATCCGTTACGGTTTATACCCAATTAGTATACTTCCACCGTTTATTGCAACCTTGTTCAATTTTCGCGCCTAGATACCGGATTACGATTTTTGTTTTTACTGCGTTTACTTCACCGACAAAACTTAACTGGATTGTATGGTAATCGTATTCGGCCAATATCCACCTGGTTCTCGTGTATCAATCCGCCCGTTTTAGCGGGAACCAAAAAAAATGAAAGTCGCGGAACGATTGCTTTTAGTACCAAAAAAAAAAAATGAAGTAAACGTAAGTAACACAAAATCCTCGAATAATCTTAAACTTAATTAGTAATAAACAACAAAAAATAGAAAAAATACCTTTTCCGCGACTTTAAACACACTATTATAATTATATGCGCTATGATTATATGCGCGGCCACTATAAATTTGTGTGTTCACATTTATATATAACACACTGACACAGTACACAACTTTTATTAATTTGTTTGTATGGGCACTAAGCACTACTTCACTGTTTATTTACGGCCGATGTCAAAAATTGGAATGAATTAAATAAAACAAACAATTTTTGTTACCTGTAATAATATTTCTTTGCGTTTTTTGTTGTTGTTGGTTGTGATTAATTAGATAAAACAAAAAGGTAGCAGATGTAAATGATCAACCCTATCTATCAGAGAATTACCTATATAAACAATTTATGTAAATCGATAACAATCAACTCATCCGTGTACGATTTCAAACTAATCCCGCGAAGAATTTTATTGTGAATTAATTTTATTTATTTGTTATGAATTTTTTTTTTCTCACGATATCGTCACCTCAAATCAAAAGAACAAACCCGATCATTCAATTCTGAACACCTGTATAGAAGAAGTAAAGCCTGGAACATAGTTAAAATGTTACAATCGTGGGGCAGCCCCACACTCATGAGAGAGTCTTTACAAGCCGGACCTTAACGATATTGTTGTATAACACGCGACAACATTCTTAAACTATTTTAACCTGAGTGAACATACTTTACCAGATAGGAACAATTTATGATAATATCTTACACTTTATTTATCTGATATCCTTATCCCTCGTGATATAACCCCAAACTTCTTCCGGAATTGTCAATTACTTCGTAAATTACAGTGCCTATTTGTTTCGAAATACGTGCTTTGAGGAATTGAGAAGCAAATTTGCCACATAGACCGTCTGTCCAGGAGCGAAGGTTCTTGACGGACTTCGCAGATTGTAATTCGATACATTGCGAGCATAGGCTGCTTGCAGGTTCCGCATCACTATATTTTGAGCTGCAGTTAATCGGTCAACTGGACATGAAATTTTGACACGATTATCGTCTAATGAATTTAATTTTCGTAGGAGCTGATACATTGATCCATGAGATACTTTATGACGTCCGAATACCAAGTAGTGTGGTGAGAATCCTGTTGAAGAATGAACGACATTTTGCAATGCTCCGGCGATTTCATCAAGATGTCTGTCCCAATTTTTAGGCTGATCCTTAATGTACGACCGAATCGCGGACAGAATCGACCTATTAACTCGCTCCGAAGCGTTTGATTGCGGTGAATATAACGCCGTAAATTCGTGTTGTACCCCATATTTACGAAGTAGTTCTGCTAATTGAACTGCTTTAAACTGCGGGCCGTTATCAGAGAATAGAACTTCAGGCACACCGAACATTTGGAAAACTTTCGATTCTAAAAATTGGCATACTTTCGCGGCCGACGCCGAGCGCAATGGTTCGAGTATGGGAAACCGAGTATAATGGTCGAGAATTATCATCACGTGAGTAAATCCATTTGCCGTGCGTGGATATGGGCCTAAAAATCAATATAGAGCCTTTGGAATGGCCGAATTGTCTCTATAAATTTACCCATCTCTGGTCTAGTGGAGAAATTGACTGGCTTGCTGATTTTGCATATTTCACATCCATTTATAAAGTTTTTTACCTGAACTGCCATGGTAGACCAATAAAACTGTCGTCTAAGTAACTCCAACGTCTTAGCAATACCTTGATGAGCAGCTGATGGCGGGTTGTGTGCTTTCTCAATCAGGTTTTGAGTTAGACTAGCCGGCACCACCAACTTCCACTGTGGTATGTCAGTTTCTGCTTGATCCTGTTTCGGGAGTTTAATATAAATCTTACCGTCACTAACTTTAAAGTTGGTTTTTTCATGTTGGTTATCCAATAAAGCTTTGATCTTGTCTTTATACTCAGAGTCCTGGAAGGCAGGAGAATCTAAAGGTAAATGGAGCGGGTTTTCCGAAGTAATTCTAACTTCCTCTACATTAACTCGTGACAAACTATCCGGGACAATATTCTGAGTGCCCTTCCGATACTCCATACTAAACTGGTGTGGCTGTAGTTTCAGGGACCACCTAGCCAAACGGCCTGAGAGGTCTTTCTGGTCCATCAACCATTTTAAGCTGGAGTGATCCGTAATAATGGTGAACCGATAACCTTCGATGTAAGGTCGAAATTTCTTTATACTAATCACGGCAGCTAAACATTCCAATTCTGTGATGGAGTAATTTCTTTGTGCCTTATTCAGTTTTGATGACATATAGGCAATTGGATGTTCCTCATCCCCATCTTTGTGAAAAAGCACGCTGCCAATGCCAGTCGTACTTGCATCGCATTGGATATAGAAATGTTTTTTAAAATCTGGGTTTACTAATATTGGGGCTGTCACAAGTAACCGCTTAAGCTCTCCGAATGCCTTTTGGGCGATTAAGTTCCATTTGGGTTTTACTCCCTTTTTTAATAGATCCGTAATTGGGGCAGCTAGGGTTGAATAATTCGGTATAAACCTTCTGTACCACCCAGTCATCCCCAGGAAGCGTCTAATTTGTTGACTTGTTTGCGGCGCGGGGTATTCGGCCACTGCCTGGACTTTGGACGGATCCACTCTGAGGCACCCATCGCCAATTACATAACCAAGGTATTTTGTTTCCTTGAGCATGAAGTTACTCTTTTCTACATTTATAGTGAGATTCGCCTCTCGCAACAATCTCGCTACTTCAGATAGCAGCATAATATGTTCTTCAAAAGTCGCCAAACGACAAGAAGATCGTCAAGGTAAACAAATACCTGGTCATGCAACTGATGAGGGATAACCTTATTCATAAGTCGACACATCGTTTGGGCCGCATTGCACAGCCCAAACGGCATGACGACGAACTGGTAGAGTGGCCGTCCTGGGACTGTGAAGGCTGTCTTATCCCTTGACTCTGGATCAAGAGGTACCTGCCAAAAGGCATCTTTTAAGTCGACTGAACTAATATATCTCGTTTGATCCAGTCGGCTAAGTACCCCATCGATCAGAGGCAAGGGATAAGCATCAGTCACCGTCACCGCATTTACCTTCCGTGCATCCAGGCAGAGCCGAACCTTGCCGTTAGCTTTATTCACGACACTTACTGGGGATGACCAGAAGCTCTGGCTCTCTTCGATGACACCCAGCGCAAGCATTCGATCAAGCTCTCGATATAGTTCTTGTTGTTTAATGGGCGATATTGCATAGTGCCGCTGTTTAATTGGTTGGGCTTTACCAACATCAATCTTATGTACGGCCAAATGTGTACGACCCAACCCCAACTTTTCACTTGATGGAAATTGATTGATTACGTTAGTCAAAATAGATTGTTGGCGGTGATCTAAGATATGTTTTTGCACATCCGGTGACAAAGGCTGACTGGAAGTATTTTCCAGTTCGTTCACCATCATAGGAATCAAACCAAAAATTTCCCAAAAATCTATTCCGAGGTAAAGTGGTTGGCTTAATCCTGGAGCGATATGAATGCAAAAATGTCTCGTTTTGCCCCCTTATGAGACTTTTGCAATGAAATGTCCCAATACTCGCTGAGTTTCCCCACTAGCTGTCAACAGTGTTGATGGAAGGCTATTAAACTTTAAATTATTGGTACTTAGGAATTCTTCTGCATTGCATCCCAACACAGACACGTTTGCTCCACTATCGAGTAGTCCTTTACATGGTACACCGTTGATCAGAACGTTAGCGTATGGTCTTGAATCAGTGTTCGTTGAAATAGTTGATCCACTTACCATTTTCTGCACCGTTCTTCTCAGCTTGAAATAATGTAAAGAACGACTCAATCTTGTTGTTCTGATAGAAGGTGTCTGTGTGGATTTTGAGCTTGCCTTTACTATTGCTTTTTTTGTGTCTCCGGTTTCCGCTGCAAGATTTTGTAAAACTATGGGTCCGTATTCGTCGCTACCTCCTCTAGGGTCTTTCTGGGCGGTATGTTCCTGACTGTTTGGGAATTCAGAATCCCAGTATTCGTGAAATCCCTCTTTCCGTTTCCCTGCCGATTATTTTTGCATTGATTACATTGAGACTTTAATAAGTTTGGAGTCCCGCAACCAAAACAAAACCTATGTTTAATCGAATGCATACAGTCTTTAAAGAAATGCCCAGTTGCAAAACAGTTCCAACAGGCATTAGGCGTTTGAACGTTATAGAAAGATGGTTTATTTTGACTATATGACGCGTTCGTTTCCGTTGGGGTGACTACTGCACACACAGAATCAACATTCGGTGGCTGCTCAGAATATGCATTATTAAAAGCACCACCAAGTTCACGATCATTGATCACTTCCAGCTCATTGACCTTACGTACGTTTGACTGATGATATGCCTCAGGTGTCAAACCTAACCGGGTCCAAGTATCCTCTACCGTCACACACCGGTTGATCATTTCTGCGATTTGGAAAAATTGATATTCAGCAAATTTCACTTGTAACCCTGCCCTCATATTTCTGGTCAAAAGATGAATTAACTCTATGTCCGGTATGAGCCGCATTAAAGAAAGAGAAAGACTGCGAATAGCGTGGTAAAAATCTAGAAATGATTCATTCGATCTTTGTTTGCGTCTTTCCATGGCTGCCCTAATATCATTGTCGGTTTTCCTGATCTTGAAGCGTTGGGCCATAGCTTCACTGAGGGTCTTCTAATCCACTGCGCCGTAAGTTTCCTGATACTCCCAGTATCAATTCAAAGCTCTACCTTTGAGAAGGACACTGAAATTCGCGGCCAATCTTTGCTCACTTAAACCATTGTCAATGGCCATACGCTGTACTCGGTATAAGAACCTTTCTACTGGAAGTTCATCTCTTTCATCTCCATTATAGACCAGTTTCCAGTTGTATATTTCTAAGTATTCTTTGACCCTACGATCGTTTCAGCTTGGTACGGTCGGATTTGTATTTAGATTAGGTTCAGGCTGCTTTTGATTACTGTTTGGTGGAGGCACAGTAGGATCGAAGTTCACCGGAATCCTTGTGCTGTTATTATCGGTGTATTCAAATATGGGGGGTTTGGTTGAGCTTGATGGTGCAGATCACCTGTCGTTAAGATATGGTGGGACTTGCTCAAAGTTTAACTTTTTAATTATTCTGTCAACAATTACGTCTAATTTGACGTTGAAATTTGTTTCGGGGTAATTGTTATCGATCGTTCTTGGAATCAGATCCTGATCCTTTTCTTGACGGTTGTCATGTTCTTCTTGCTCTCTTTCGTCCTCGTCAGTTTGGCCTTCAACATTTTCCACTGTTATTACATTATCCTTATGTACTCCATTGAATTCATCAAAAACCAGCTTCAATGAGTTTTCCATTTCCTCTGACACTTCCTTTGCTGTTTGAATGTCTTGCAAACAAGTTAATAATTTGTGACAGCTGTTTATCATTTTTGTTGAAATTTCGTTAACTGATTTTGAACTATTGATTCTACTTAGTCTGTCACCCACATGTAAAGTACCCGTAATTAATTCCATGATTTTTGCTTCTGGAACTTCTGTCTTATATATCTCTTGTAACTGACTTTCAATATTCTTCAGTTTGGAGTTGCAAACCTGTATCTCACGTTTCGGAGATTTGAGTGCAGCTTGGTGTGCTCGTACTGGTGGCTCAATTTCGTGTGTCATTTCCTTTTCCAAAACTTCCTGCAACATAGCCATCTTCCTCGAGACGGTACCCGAAATATTTCTTACCGCACATTCTATTGCGAGTTCATCACAATCTAGATATTCTACGTTCATTTTGATGTTCATTAAAAACGTATTTCTAAGATTAAAGTCAAGTTACACTGTGATTTCAGAAAATTCTCGTTATAGAAATTTGAAATTATAATTAAAAAAAAAAATTTAGATAACAATTCAATAATAATGTTTACCTAACGAAAGTATATAAATTTGATTTGTATATTAGTTGTAATTGGATCAGTAGTTATGGGCTAACCTCTTTTTTCGTTAACCTCAATGAATAAAATTGGCTGTAACAAATCTATAGAGTAAGATAAAAATAATTAAATAACAAAATGCACGTACTGTTCCATAGTTTTAAAGTGGACTCGAACCACAGTTCATATGGTAGTGAAATCATGCTGAATGAAACCATTCAACAACACCTACTGGTAGAGTTCACCACCTGAACGGGTTACAAAAAAAAATATATATACTTGATTAGAACCGACAATATAATCATAACCTACTATGGTGAAGGACACTGTTAACCAAAGTAAATAAATAAATCTAACAGAAACTACAAAAAAAAACGATCTAAAAAAAATATGCCTAAAATCACGATTGATAATGCAATCAACATTTCTTACAAATGGAAATTAGCAAAGTATATCGTCCTATATGAATTGTTTGATGATCCGGATCATTTACAAACATTGCAGTCAAAACCCTAAAAGAGGAAAACAACGCGATAACCCAGAACTTCGAACTTGTAAATAGTTTAATTGGAGATAGCAATTAACAACTGAAACTATAAATATGTACAATTATCGTCAATTAGAGTCTTCTAATTTCCCTTATATATGTGAGAAAATTACGATAATGATCTCGATAACTAAAATACTCCTTTGGGCGCCACTGTAACGAAAAAGTGTTCTTTTGTTTGTATAACCTCCATTTCGTTAACAGAATCCCTCTATAATATAAGTAAGCGACTGCAGCATGTTTGCCGGCCAGGTAACAGCGGTGGGTCAGGTTCTTGTCACTTGTTGTATAGAGGGCTTGATGTGCTGCACTGCCAATTGACGAACAAAAAAAAATTAATTAATAAATATGGAACATAATGAGTTTTAGTATTGCACACTTTTACACGGATCTTAAAAAAAAAATTAATAGGTAGTATATAACAAAACTTCACATTTCACGTTAAACAAACTGATAGTTAGCACCATAAAAAAAAGAATCTGTCACAGCCAATTTATGAAGGCTGGTCAAGATGATAGACCACTTGCGCGCCTCCCGCCCCACTGGCATTATCATGTGCATTTATTTAGATATGCCCCTGTATCATTCTGTGTTAACCCATACTATCCAATCACTTTTAAAGCCACTATTCACTCATAACTTGTTGTTTTAAATCCCTCATAATTTACAGTAACATTAAATCGATGCACAAGGCTAACAGGCTAACCGTGATCCAAAAATCTAGAAAACACACATTAAGAAAATAATTGTAGATATAGCGAGCGAAAGAGATGGCAATATCGTGACCTAAGATAAAGTTCACCGAAGCAGATTAGGTATAGAAAAATTCCAAAATGATTGATTATTTAAACAAGAAAAATTGAGTTGTTACAATATCTTATAAAACTGATTATTATTATGATCATTGTAAAAAAAAAAAAAAACAATATAATCTAGCAATATTACATACGGGATCCGCGGACCTTAGAAATAAATTGTACTTTGAGAATTACTTAGATAGTATATACATAATTTACGATTAGGGTTAGTATTAATAATTTTCGTTAGTAATTTAGAAATATAAATATAATTGGAATAAATATCTTAGGTAATTAAATAATCCCGTCACGAAAAGTAACGATAACGACTTAATAATATAAATATAAAAATAGTATAATAATTTTATCGTATATAAATAAATAATAATTTTCTTTAATAAAAATAAATTAAATAAAAATAAATAAACCTGGGCCATAGTCCAGGATATTAACATGCACTTAGCTTGTAGTGTGTAGTGATACATGTTGCCGATCATTTAATCCGCTACGGTTTATACCCAATTAGTATATGGTACTTCCACCGTTTATTGCAACCTTGTTCAATTTTCGCGCCTAGATACCGGATTACGATTTTTGTTTTTACTGCGTTTACTTCACCGACAAAACTTAACTGGATTGTATGGTAATCGTATTCGGCCAATATCCACCTGGTTCTCGTGTATCAATCCGCCCGTTTTAGCGGGAACCAAAAAAAATGAAAGTCGCGGAACGATTGCTTTTAGTACCAAAAAAAAAAATGAAGTAAACGTAAGTAACACAAAATCCTCGAATAATCTTAAACTTAATTAGTAATAAACAACAAAAAATAAAAAAATACCTTTTCCGCGACTTTAAACACAATATTATAATTATATGCGCTATGATTATATGCGCGGCCACTATAAATTTGTGTGTTCACAATTATATATAACACACAGTACACAACTTTTATTAATTTGTTTGTATGGGCACCAAGCACTACTCCACTGTTAATTTACGGCCGATGTCAAAAATTGGAATGAATTAAATAAAACAAAAAAATTTTGTTACCTGTAATAATATTTCTTTGCGTTTTTTGTTGTTGTTGGTTGTGATTAATTAGATAAAACAAAAAGGTAGCAGATGTAAATGATCAACCCCATCTATCAGAGAATTACCTATATAAACAATTTATGTAAATCGATAACAATCAATCAGTCGTTGGCAACAACTCATCCGTGTACGATTTCAAACTAATCCCGCGAAGAATTTTATTGTGAATTAATTTTATTTATTTGTTATGAATTTTTTTTTCACACGATATCGTCACCTCAAATCAAAAGAACAAACAAGATCATTCAATTCTGAACACCTGTATAGAAGAAGTAAAGCCTGGAACATAGTTAAAATGTTACAACTTCCATTCTTAGTTTTACCCAGGTCATCGTGTTGCGTTCCACTATTTAAACGCGTTGATTCCAATGTTAGGTTAAAGCCGAGTGGTAAAATGTTCCCACATATTAGCTATTTTTTTTACTGTAACGCAAATGTTTCTAGCACATTCGTTTGCTGTAGATAAATTTGTCTGGTGTTACAGATGCTTTAGTTTATTTTAGTTTTTTTGTCAAATTTTTATTTTATTGTTTTGTTTCAATTGCATCCAATTTTGAATATTGTTGATTAATTGTCTTTGAAAATGTCTTTCAGAAAAAATAATAATTATAATAATAATTTCACGTTCGATATTAGCAGACGAAGCATACTTTACTATATCAATCATTTAACCATTATATCAGTAACTTACGAAAGCCACACTGATCTCACCTGCTCCTATAATATCCAGTTATTTTGTTGACGAATTCTACCAATTTTCTCTCGATAAATTTTTGTTTTTTTGAAGTGATTATAATTTTTTCTTCGGGGTTATCTCAAACCATTATTATTTAGATATACAAGTTTTTTTTTTTTTTTTTTATCCATGCCATCTGTTTTGGGGCCGAAGCACTCCCTGCTCTTTCGCGGTTTATTTTTTCCGTCTTACTTTACCCATCACCTGCCAAATTGAAGACGTACGGCTATAGGGCCGATTTAAAACCATCTGCACATTGCAAGCTCCATGCCAGCCTATACTGACATGGAAGATGGGTCGGCCCATCAGTTTTGCACTCCGACAGGGGGTTACAGATGTGCTACATTTCATCCCCGATCGTAATCGGTTATGAAATTTTACTTTTGCATCCTGCCCCTATCAGGATTTGAACCCGGTACCTCCCGATCCAAATGCCAAAGCTTTGACCACTGTGCCATTTGGTCGGATATACAAGTTTAAACATTTGTTGAATTATTTTAAATGTTATTTTCGTACAATAGCCAAATTTTGACTTTTGAGTACCTAGCTATAATTATTTCCAAATTTTATTTGTATACATAATTACAACTTGTTCTTACTTATAAAAGTACACGTATGACGAAATTATCAATATTTCCAATCGGATTAATTGTTTTATTGGGGGTACAAATTGAAAATGCGGGATTTTTTTCTATTTTTGAACGTTTATTCTGAAAAAATGGTAACAAATGAATTATTCAAAATATTGTCCATCGCTAGCCACAACTTTTTCCCATCTTTCTGGCAATTTACGGATACCGTCGCGAAAAAATTCGGCCGGCTTGGCTGCTATCCAGTCATCGACCCATTTTTGGGCTTCTTCGTAAGAATGGAAGCGCTGGTCAGCTAAGTCATGTGTCATCGATCGGAAAAGGTGGTAATCGGAAGGAGCAATATCTGGGCTATACGGCGGGTGGGGTAAGACTTCCCATTTCAGCGTTTGTAGGTATGTTTTGACCGGCGCTGCAACATGTGGCCGAGCGTTGTCATGTTGCAAAATTACTTTGTCGTGTCTTTGCTCGTATTGTGGCCGTTTTTCTTTGAGTGCGCGGCTCAAACGCATCAATTGAGTTCGGTATAGTGCTCCTGTGATGGTTTCGTTCGATTTCAATAGCTCATAATACACCACACCCAGCTGGTCCCACCAAATACAGAGCATGAGCTTGGCGCCGTGAATATTTGGTTTGGCCGTCGATGATGATGCATGGCCGGGGTAACCATATGATTTTTTGCACTTCAGGTTATCGTAATGGATCCACTTTTCATCACCAGTGACAATGCGATGCAAAAAACCCTTCCGTTTTTGCCGTTCGAGCAGCAGTTCGCATGCAAAAAAACGGCGCTCGACGTCTCTCGGCTTCAGCTCATACGGCACCCAATGTCCTTGCTTTTGGATCATTCCGAGGGCTTTTATACGATGGGAAATGGCTTGTTGTGTCACTCCTAATGAATCTGCGAGCTCTTGTTGAGTTTGACACGAGTCTTCATTGAGTATTGCCTCCAATTCAGCATTCTCAAACTTTTTCACTTGGCCCGGCCGCTCTTTGTCCTCAACGTCAAAATCACCACTTCTAAACCGCACAAACCATCTCTCGCACGTTGAAACCGATGGAACATGACTCGGATAAGCCTCGGAGACCAATCGATGTGCTTCAGCAGCACTTTTCTTCAAATTAAAGAAGTAAATTAAAACTTCCCGCAAATGCTGTTTTGTTGGCACGAAACTCGACATATTGAGAGCTCAAAAAAACTATGAATTTGACACTGCGACAAATTGACACATACTGAAAATTAAAGCTATAAGACGTAGCTTTGACATGAACATAGTCACAGTACTGCCTGATGCGTATAGCGTTAGTAACGCCATCTGTTATCAATCCCGCATTTTCAATTTGTACCCCCAATACGATTGCCATTAATTTTTTTCTCTCTCTATTCTATTGGGCATATATAAAAATGGCTCTGGCATTCAGTTCAAACGTTATGAAATCGAAGCATTTAGAAACGGACGAATTTCGAGTTGAATGTGAAATACGAGAAATTACGGGTTCTTTAAGAAGGCTATTAAAGAATCTAGATGCTCGTTTAGTAGCAGAACATCAAAACGCTGAAATAATACCTAATAAAGTTCATTTTCATGCAACGGAATTCCCCATGAGGGAGATCTCGTTGTGTGCATTGAAAATTCAGAATATTCATATGCAACTAATGAAAAATTCTTCAAAATTCAAATGTTGAGGAAGAGGAATTCCACACCTTGACTTCGCGACTTGTTCATGTAGAAGGACGGTTGTCTCGAATTCTATTAATAGAAACGGAAAAAAGCCACTCCAAAATTAATTTAACTTACAAAAAAATTTTAGAAAATTTGTGAAAACGTCGTAGGGAACACGATTTAGCTGACGAGTCCCTAATTGAGGTAAATAATGAACTCATCGATACAAACGATTTAGTGGATGGGCTTCTCTCTGAAATATTTGAAAAATCCGAAAATCTCGGCAATGACCAAATTTCTACGCTTAAGAGATCCGAAAACAAAGTTCATGTTGATCGTGAGTAACCAATAAATATCATCGTCCTAAGTAAAAAAAATAAAAGTAAGGAACAGGCCGCTACAACTTCACACGTGGATCGTGCTATTCTACCTAGAGAGCCAATGGGTTTGCCCGAGGTCTTTCTTACAAACCCAAACCATTTAATTTTTCCGCATCCCCCACAATTTAGTAATTTTCCAAATGCTCAGAGTTATAATCCAGTGCAATATTCAATTTTTCAATCGAACTACCTGCCAAGCTATATCTCTATAAACAAGAATTTCAACCCACTTTTACAAACTCAGCCCCGCCAGTCCATCACGGCAAATCGTCTCCCGGAATCTATGCCGGGGTCCTTGCAAGGACATATGGAGAATCCCACCAAGCACAGCGGTTTCACTCTCGGAACCCCTGTTCTTAAGTGGAATTTGAATTTCACTGGACTACCAGGCGGAATTGCGGTGGAGAAATTCATTTTTCGGGTGAAATTCTTGGCTAAAACTAATAATATCAGTAATGAACAATTAGTTAAAGATGTCAGTTTTCTGCTGGATGGTGCTGCTAAAGAGCATTACTGGATGTCACTGGAGAGAAATCCTCATTGTACCTGGATGGAAATACAAACACTATTTCTGCACCGCTTTCAAGATAGAAGAATAGATAGTGATATTCGGCAGCAAATAGAGGCTTGTTGGCAAAAACCTGGGGAAATATTTATGGATTTTTATTACGAAATCTCTAACTTAGCCATACCACTATCGGTTCCTCTTATGGAGCGTGAAGTAATCGAGCTCTTGCGTAAAAACATGCGAGCAGGTCTTAAGGCACATCTCGCTAGACAACTATTTTTTTCTTTACCAACGTTAGTAAGCGGTTGTATATCTACCGAAGACGCATGGACAAATATAAATTACATACCCGAACTTAATATGCGTTCCAGTATCCCTCGATTGCACGAATTAAATTGGAGAGACAACTCACACATGCCATTTTATGATGAAGAAAGTGGATAAATTAATGCAATGAATTATTCCTCGCAGAATCAAGTAGCAGTCCTGTCAAAAAATGAAAATAATACCTCAACAATACCACGTGATTGGAATCGCGGTCACACAGAACATTTCTATACCCACTGCAACTTGCCGAATAATACTACCTCAAAAATACCGCGTTGTAGGAATTGTGATCATCCAGGGCATTTCTATACTCAGTGCAATTTGCTAACAAAAACATTTTGCTATGGTTGCGGAGAGGCAGGAGTAAAACTGCCTCACTGCTTACGTTGTAGTCGTAGATCGGAAAATCGGCAAATGAAAATAGGTGCTACTGGTACTCCTCATTTCCAACCTCGTGTGATGCCTCCACCCAGACCAAACCAGGACGGGAATTCAACCAATCTGAACCAGAAGCCTCGTTCAGCATAAGACAACCTGTTAACAGTAGTCCAAACCAATTTATTAATAATTCTAAATTCAATCGTTCTATTATCTCACCACATATATTTCGGTCGTTGTCTTACTTTCGGGAAAAATGTAAATTTTAGCCGCTATTGCTCAAACAACTATTGAAGAAGTTAACGTAGACGTCGATCAGCGTCCCTATGCTACAACCAAATTGCAGGAAATTGATATTAAAGGACTTCTCGATAGTGGGGCAAGTGTGGGTGCTTTGAGGAAGGGATCTGTTAAGTTTATTCAGAAACACAATTTATTTTTACACTCACTCGCAAGTTGTGTTCAAACTGCTCACAGTACTGCACAGGAGGTTCAAGGTTATATAAGAGCACCTATTTACTATAACGGAAAAACTGCTATCATTAACATCTTAATAGTACCTTCTTTGCAACAACAGCTTTATTTAGGATGTGACTTTTGGAGTGCCTTTGGTCTAAAGCCATTAATGATGTCTGAATTGTTATCTTCTCCTATATCTTTAAATGTTTCTTCGGCTACCAGCGATTTAAACTCGAAGCAACATAGCCTAACGGTCGATCAGCAAGATCGTTTTCAGGTCATAAACGACACCTTGCCCAGCTTTGAGAAATGAGGTCTTGGAAAAACGAATTAACTTAATCACAAAATAGATGTAGGAGCTGCGATGCCGATTAAGCAAAGATACAACGCCGTCTCACCTGCACGACAGCAGCAAATGTACCAAGAACTTGACCGGATGCTTCAACTCGACGTTATCATAGAAAGCCATAGCTCGTGGAGTTCTCCCATGGCTTTAGTCTCAAAACCAAACGGCAAAATTCGATTGTGTCTACACGCCCGCCGACTGAACGAGGTTACCAAAAAGGACGCGTATCCTCTCCCGTTGATTGATGGGCTACTTATTCATCTTGATCAGACTATATACATATCGACTCTGGGTGTAAAGGATGCCTTTTGGGAGACGGAGACGTTGCGGCGATATTACTATTGGCCTAAACTTATGTTTGATGCTCGAAACTTTATGAACCAATGTGATTTGTGCAAACGAAACAAGGCTATGAACATTGCTAGTCGTCCTCTTCTTAGTCCTTTGACTGTAACATATCGACCATGGCAAAGGATTTACCTCGGCTTCCTGTGGCCTTATTCGCGAACTCGAGATAGAAACACTTCGATTTTGATTGCAATGGACCACTTTTCAAATATTTTTACGTTGTTCTTTTACGTTTTTTTACATTTCTATTGTTTTATTGTAATGGTTTTGTTGCACAGAAACAAGAACAACGTAAAAATGTAAAAGTAATTCGTACACAACGAAAAGTTAATTGGAAAAATGAAGTATAGATGGAGAATATGAAGGAATCGAATTCCGTAGACTAGGTAGTAATTCGCTAGTGCTACATATACATGGTATTGTTCTATATATAGACAATATTCCTACGTAAAAATATCAACGTCAGTCTCCGTGGCCTGATTAGATGACTGATTTTTTCAAATCAATTATCTCATTAAGTTCGAAACTGATTGTTGCGATTCTTGCAAATCTTAGATCTATAATTCAAAAGTAAAATTCTAATCCACTTTTCTCAAAGTTCACCTTCACTCAACCTGTCGCATATTTTTGACATTCGGGGTTTCTGAAGTAATTCTGACTGACAACGGTCGACAGTTCGAATCACAAATTGTAAAGGATGTTTGCGAAAAATACGGCGTTAAGCATATTTTTATTCCAAAATACTCCCCGCAAAGCAACGCCTCAAAGCGCGTAAATCGAACGCTGTTAACTGCTATTCGGAGTTTCATAAACGAAGATCACAAGCTATGGGACAAAAACCTTCATACGATAACTCGAAACTGTGTGCACGACATTACCGGATTTTCGCCCCATTATATCGTATTTGGGCAGCATGCTATACTCCATGGGTCGACCTACAAAATTTTAGAACATGGTCATTCTTTCATGGGAAACGACTTTTACTTAAATGACCGATCTGATACCTTCCATAAGGTTCACGAGTTAGTTAAAAGACGGTTGAAAGCAGCCTCTAGAAAATTATTAGGTTCATCTACCCATCTGAGGCTTGGACAGACGATATTCAATTTTGGTCAAAATCTGTACGTTAGGAATTTTGCGCAGAGCAAAGCCTCAGAGCAATATTCTGCCAAGCTTGCACCAAAATTTATTCCCGGTAAAATTGTTCGGCCAATTGGCAGATTGGCCTATGATGTCTGCGATCAGCAGGGTTAATCTTTAGAGATTTACCACCTCATGGATATAAAAGCCTAACTTCACAGAAAGCGGGGAGGGTCGTCCCCACGATTTGTTACGTTCACCGCCCCTTTACTGACATTATACACTGCATTTCTAACTTATTTGCTTTTATAACAACAATTTGTTTTATTTTCTGTTGTGAGAGTGGGGATAAATTGTGGATATAAAAAAGCGAAATTTGAGCGGCTCGGCAGAGCGTTTTTTTCGAGATAAGACAGTCGGTTAGTTAGTTGGTTATATATTGTTCTGGGTGATAATAATGATTTGAGTGTGAGAAAGCTAAAATAACAAAAAAAAAAATATAATTATTAATGCATGCAAATTTTGGATTTTTATCGAGCATGCAAATTTTTGATACAAGAAAGTGTATTTAAAAAAAAAAATTCAAAAAAATCAAAATCAAAAGCAAATCTCTTAACTCGAGAAATAAAATAAATCATATTCTATAGAACTAAATTAATGTATAATTGATAAAATACATATGTATAGTGAGAATTTATTATAATACTATTAATAATTATCATGATTATTATACTTAAAAGTACTGATATTGTGCAAATTTTATAATTTTAAACTGGTGGACATTATGCCTAGAAAGTGACTGCAAGTTTGCAAAAATCAATTCCAAGTTGTTAATTAAAAAAAAAACCCTGAACGTTAGCGAATGAAACTGTTAGTTTAAAATTGTGAACTGGTGTTAATAAGTTCTACCGACCAGGACATTAAAAAACACTGTTTAGTGGCAACCAGTGTGATTTCAATCATATGAACCAAATTTTAATGGAATTACAAAATATCTCGTAAAAAAAATAACCTTGGGCGTGGTTCGACCATAAAAATCACAACGCTGATCACCAAACGCTATTTTGTCGATATAATTATTTGTCCTGTTATAATAAAATCTATGCGGAAATTATAATTTACCGTTAAAAGAAAAAAAATACTACTTAATTAAATAAGTTTATTATTATAATAATTACGAATAAAATAATCTAATAACAACTAATAATAATAATTGTAAAGTCGTACCCTACTTGGATACGAAAATACGCTAAAACGCCACCCTACAAATGCTTGAAATAAACGCAATTTATGTCTGTGAAGTTAGCACGTCAAGTTAGCTCGATATTTGCGATAGCAACACTCTTGTGTTTGAATCATGAATATTGAATTTTTAGTACAAGATAGCACGAAAAATTGTGAAATTTGATATAAATTTATAAAAGTTAGCACAAAAAAAATTTCAATAATTAAATGCTCAAAAAAAATTAAGTGAAAATTTATCAACTTAAATTATGTATACATAATAAAATTTAGCAAGAAAAACGCAACGACTGATAAAAATAATTAAAATAAAACATATGATCAACCTTCATATAAAAGTCCCTTCCAAGCATTTATGAGACATGAAATTTATTTTTTATTGTAGAATCCTTAATAAAGAGAGTTCTTAATAACCCTTAATTAACTTCTTATGCAAATTTCAAAGCAACCGTATGGGTCGAACGGCAGTACCAATGGTTCAAGCTCGCTTCTTCCAAGCATTTGTTGGACATGGAATTAACTTTTTATTGTAGAAGAATCCTTAATGAACTTGTTAGACAAATTTCAAAGCAATCGCATGGGTCAAACGGCAGCGATTAGTACTGCCGTCTGACCAGTGCGATTGCTTTGAAATTTGTGTAAAAAGTTCATTAAGGATTCTTCTATAATAAAAAATTAATTCCATGTCCGACAAATGCTTGGAAGAGGCCAGCTCGAACCATTAGTACTGCTGTCCAACCCATACGATTGCTTTGAAATTTGTCTAATGTCGCGTACATGACATAGGAAATAAATATTTACTTACGCGCTAACTCGCTAACGAATCAAATTATTTGAAATGCTTTATTGCTTTTGCTCAATATAATGGGCAATTCTGAAAGTCATTGTATGTGTCAAAAAAATTGTATTCGATTTTCACTTGATTTTGCTGTCTATCAGAATTTTTTATGGTTTTGTGCTTCTGTGATTTAATATTTTTGTCAATTTCATATTAATAACGTTTCTACTATCAAGCTAGTTCTTGTGTAATTTGTTCAGTAACTTTTTACTATTTCTGCTACTTTTCAATCGGTTTTTTTCAGTTTTAGTTTTCATTTATATTTATTCCCCAAAATGTCTTTTTCAAGACAAATCGCCATTACTATATTCAAAAATAACATTGCTATGTTAAATTTGTTATTAGCAACCCACTTAAAAAGAAAAGTGTTAAATAAAAACCGTCGTCGTCGATGTAGAGTTAACCCAGTTAATCGCCGTAGAGCAGCACAAGGGTTTTACAATAACCTTGTCGATGAAATGAGAATAACAGACACCGAAACGTTCACAAATTTTCATCGTATGAAATTAGAAATATTTGATGAACTGTTAACAATGGTTGGTCTATTATTTGAAAAGGTTGATGTAGGTGAAAGCTCTGTCACTGCGGGTCAACGCCTATCACTAACCCTTCGGTAAGTATGACAAATATTAAATATTTAGGTATTTTAGTTTTAGTTGATATGTTAATCGAAAACTTTAGTTATCTAGCCAGTGGTGATAGCATGATTTCAATTGGACGGTATGGCTATCGAGTGGGCAAAAGTACGGCATCGCTTATCATAAGAGAAACGAGCAAAGCATTGTGGGATGTTTTAAAGGACAAAGTTTTTTCTAAACCATCTGGAAGCACTTGGAAGAGAATAAGCGACGAATTTGAAGAACGGTGGAATTTTCCGCACTATTTAGGAGCAATGGATGGGAAACACGTCCTAATTCAAGTAAGTATTAGTTTCAAATATTCCAAATATTATATGTTTAACATATTTTTATTGATAAGGCATTTGGAAATTGCGACTCTCTCTACAGAAACTACAAACACAGTCATAGTGTTGTACTGTTTGCTATATGTGACGCCGCGTATAAATTTGTGCTAGTCGACGTCGGAGCACCAAGTCACGTTGGTGACAGTAACATTTTCCGACGAAGCGTTTTTGGGCTAGATATCATATGTGGAGGAAGAGAATTGGATTTGCCACCACCAGAAACTTTAAAGGACCGAAAGGAATATCCATTTGTTTTTATTGCAGATGAGGCATTTCCGTTAATGCCAAATCTCTTACGCCACTTTGCTCCTACCGGTGGATAAAAGTGTTTTTAACTACTGATTACCTCGTGCAAGAAGAGTGGTCGAGAATGCGTTCGGCATTCTTGCAAATAGATGGCGGATATACCGGCATCCTATTTTGGCTAGCAAAACGACAGTGCTGAAAATTATAAAGGCAACTGTAGTGTTACACAACTTTCTTCGGGAAAAGAGTGATACAAGCTATGATAATACAAGTTTGCCGTATACCTTTACCGATGCGACGTGGGTACCGGGAACGTGGCGTAATGACGAAATAAATGGTATGCAACAGATCCGAAGAGTAGGCTCCAACAACTCCACTGTAAATGCATACGAAATTAGAGACCAATTTAAAAATTATTTTAATTCGGTGGATGTGTTATCATGGCAACAAGAAAGCATATAATAAAACATAATAAATTAATTTTTCTTTTATCACATTTAATAATCTCACCAAAAATTATATCAATTCGTTTATAAAAGTTCATAAATTCATCATTATCTTATCTTAAAATAAATAACAGTATGTATATAAAAAAACAACGTATATAATTAAAAATCAAAATAACAGCTATAAACTGTAATCAAAATTATTGTCGTGTTGTGTAGCTATTTGGTTATTTTTTTCTTCTATTAAGATTGTTATCTTATGAACAAAGCCGGTTTGTATTGATCTCGGCCCCTTACGAAAATCAGCAGACCACGTTTCCGCGAACAATTTTAACACGCAGTTGTTTTGTTCTGGAGGCGCTGCTGATTGTACAAGGGTTTGCAATAATTGTTGTTGTTGCAATATGGTATCGCAAATCCTTATTACATTGAAATTCTTTGTCTCCCTTTCTCTTTTCAAATTTGGTTGACGGCGAGCTGACCGCTGGGATGGTATTGCTGGCGAGGTGGGTTCTACAGAGTTGGATGGGCCTGGTGTTGGTTCAACCATTCTTTGTGTTGATGTTGTTGGTATTCGTGTTGGTTTTGGGGACGTAGCTGTTGTATGTGATGGTGTCTCATCAATGATCAAATCTGTTGAACAAAAATCTTCGATTATTTCGTCAGCTGTGATGTCAAGCAGATCCTGGAACAATATTGGCCTATTCAAATTTGACCCAAAACCACTGACAGTAGGTCTACAACTAAAAAAAATTAATTAGTACGATTTATAAAAAATAATATATTTATTTAATTAAAATCGATATCCTTTATATCATCTCCCATATCACTTTGTCCTTAAATATTGTTTGCAATAAAACAGAGCTTTTGGACCACAAAAGCCATGAACTGATCCGATGTAAATTAATATCAGAGATACTGATACACCTTACGATGATCACGGAGTCAATAAGAAGCAAATGGTCCAACTGTTTGTA
The DNA here is from genome assembly GCA_932526605.1 of Nephrotoma flavescens. NCBI lineage: Eukaryota > Metazoa > Arthropoda > Insecta > Diptera > Tipulidae > Nephrotoma > Nephrotoma flavescens. The sequence continues at coordinate 80,522 of CAKOBK010000578.1, forward strand.
ATGCATCTAGTCACAAAATAGATAGAAGAGAGAACATAAAATTTCATCGTTGCTAACACCAATAAAATATCTCAATTTTTTGGAATTGCTGCAAATTTAGGAATCATCTAGGCATATACGATATTTAAATACATTAAAACAAACTTACTCAGTAATAATTTCATTTTGTAAAAACTCTAACTCCCTTATCAACCATTTGTCTCGTGAATTCCTAGGTAAGGCAGCACTGCCACTTTTTAATTGCTTATGCAATTTCAGGTATCTGGTACGTAGTGCTTTCCATCGTCTCATGGTTTCTATTGGTGTTGAACCCACTAATGAACCAATTGTACGTCATGTGTTTTATTTAAGGCAGGTGTTACGGTAACTCGCATGTGACAGCATGTATAAATATTCCCTGCCTTCCTTTCGGACTTCTTCGACGATTTTCATGTCCAGATCTAAAAATGATAAAAAATTAGTTCATATGATTTGTTCGAAGTATTAGTAAGATTACATATGTGTAATATAAAATTAATGTTCATAACGCGATTATTTAATGTGAAAAATTAGTATTTCGTAACCTATTTTACTGATTATTCATATTTTGTATACGGAATGAAACTCTATATAAAATAAATGTAAACAATCAGTATTTAGATTCGGACAAGCTTTTAAAATCTAATTTCTTGATTAACACTTACCATTCATATTCATTTTTTTGTTTAAAATATCCGATATGTAAGGAAAAGTTATATGGATGTATTGAAGCGAGATAAACTAAAATTTAATTATAAAAATATAAACAATTGGACACAGTTATAATCACAATAATATTTGTATGTAAATATTTCTATTATATCACGAAAACTTTCGTATAAATTGATAAAACCACAGAACTTTAATAAAACAACGCAAAAGCACTACAAATGAAAAAAAAACAAAAAATATTGACATTTCAAATGAGCTATAAATTTATTTTTCATGCAATATGAGCAATATTTTTTTTTTAGTTATGGTTGGTAACCCTGCGTTAATTGTTTGCTCAAAGATAAAACAATTTCAACTCGAGTTCGTAACTAGTAGGCGTGGTATAAAGCATTTCAAATAATTTGATTGGTTTTGAGCTAGTTAGCGAGTAAGGAAATATTTATTTCCTATGTCATGTACGCGACATAAGAAGTTTATTAAGGGTTCTTAAGAACCCTCTTTATGATTCCATGTCCGACAAATGCTTGCAAGAGGCCAGCTCGAACCATTAGTACTGCCGTCTGACCCATACGATTGCTTTGAAATTTGTGTAAGAAGTTCATTAAGGATTCTTCTACAATAAATATCTATTCCATGTCCGACTCTTGGAAGAGGCCAGCTCGAACCATTAGTACTGCCGTCCGACCCATACAATTGCTTGGAAATTTGTCTAAGAAGTTCATTAATGATTCTTCTACAATAAAAACTTATTTCCATGTCCGACAAATGCTTGGAAGAGGCCAGCTGGAACCATTAGTACTGCCGTCTGGCCCATAAAATTCTTTTGAAATTTGTGTAAGAAGTTCATTAGGAATTCTCCTACAATAAAAAATTAATTCCATGAAACAATTCCAAACGCTTGAAAGAGGCCAGCTCGAACCATAATTACAGCCGTCCGACCCATACGATTGCTTTTAAATTTGTCTTAAAAGTTCAATAAGGATTATTCTACAATAAAAAATTAATTCCATGTCCAACAAATGCATGGAAGAGGCCAGCTGGCACCATAAGTGTTGCCGTCTGACCCATACGATTGCTTTGAAATTTGTGTAAGAAGTTTATTAATGATCCTTCTACAAAAAACAAATAATTCCATGTCCGACAAATGTTTGGAAGAGGCTAGCTCGCACCATTAATACTGCCGTCTGATCCATACGATTGCTTTGAAATTTGTCTAAGAAGTTCATTAAGGATTCTTTTACAATAAAAAATTAATTCCATGTCCGACAAACGCTTGGAAGAGGCCAGCTCGAACCATTAGTACTGCCGTCTGACCTTTACTTGCTTGTTGAAAGATGATTGCTTTGAAATTTCCGATTGTGCGAAATATTTAATTAATAATCTAATACTATAAAATTGAAAATAATAACTTCAAATTAATGAATAATTAAGTTTCTATAATATTTTCTATATATTTATTATATGTTATCCCAAGTATAACAAAACGAAAGTAAAAATTGAGCATAGTATTTTCCTTCGTTTTCATCCAAAATTAACGAAAGTTAAACTTCACATTATAATGATAGTGTTTGTAGCGTATATGTACTGTGTTGTTACTACTGTATACTGTGTTACCGCAATTTTTCTTTCGTAGGAATGTGTATAGCGTGTAATGGTTTGTTTTTATTTTTCATGTTCACGACATGAGTTTGGTAATTTTATAAAATTTTGTTAAAAAAATTGTTAAAAAGATGTGCGTTAATTTAAATAAAATTACATCAAAATATATTTTATATCTATTCAAATATTGTTTTCATAAATTAATTAATTTCTAGTTCAGTTTTAAGTTTTTAGGTAGAAAACAAATGCGAAAATAATAAACTTGATGTGCAATAATCATAGTACCTATTTGGAAAATTATTTAAACTTTTAATATTACAATCAAAGAATAATTTCAAATTGTGTAATAATAAAAAATAATTAAAAAATTAACTAAAATATAATTTAGATTCGTATATAATATGTATATATGCATGTATATTTTTATACCGCAAATTTAATAAAATAAAAATATTCATTTTAACATAAATTTTTATTTTGCTCTCACATTTGGATGCCGCCATCTTTTTCTTCTAACATTTTCAAATATAGCATTTTACATTCATGCACAACCTCGCACCCGCCATTTTGTTTTTTGTCTTTTCTATTCACACATACATGTATACAATTCTCCTTTATTGAGTTTCGTTCAGTTTCGAATAATCGCGACACGTTTCATACGTTTTATTTTAATAAATTGCAACTCAAACTTAGAAAAATACTAGACTAAGTTTAGTACTTAAGTACGAATATCGCCAGGAAAATTGAAAGTAAAAATACTTGGGATGTATGATTAAAATTTCGTGCTAACTCTATCGAATACTCAAACCACTTTTAGAACACAAATCAATTTAATTTTTTAAAGTAATAACACAGTAAGGATTAAAGATGTGGATCTTTCCTACAACCGCGATGTATATGAAACTAAAATTATTAATTTACATACCCTGTTATTATAGGGGTTTTGGAATTTATGTTAGCAGAGATAAGATAGTTTAGCTATTTAATATATAACTCTCTTTCATACTAAAGTAAAATTTCATAAACAATATTTTATATGTTAAATGTTCGTTTGTGTACGACACAAACGAAAAAGAAATCGTATGCTATCCGTTTATTATTATCGATCGTTTCAAAGTATCTGTTTCTTTTACGTACATAGGTATTTATATTAAATATAAATATGTACGTAAGAGAAAGAGTATTATGTATATACATACATAATTACATACTTGTATATATAATATATTGTGAGTTTGCATATACGATCGAATATTCGTTCTCATTTAGATTTATTAAAATTAAATACTCGAAGATGACAAGAAAAGGAAAAGGATCGCTTATTTGTGTATTTGTATGTAGCGTCTGTGCGGCTAAAATTGAATATATATATATATACATATTATGTTGTGGTGTGCAAAATGAAATGTAAGTAAAAATTTGAGAAAAAATATTTGGAGGTTTATGTATGATACGAAAATAATGGTAAAATTATCAATCGAAAGGAAAAGTTGTTTTCTAATGGTCGCAGTGAATAAGCATGTACATATTATACATATAGATATTTGTGTTTACTTTACATTATGTATATACCAACTATCTATACTGATTTTACCAAATTAATAAATTAATTACATACTTTTTCTACGTGTACTATACGGATGATTGTGATTTTAATTTAAGAATATTAAAATAACAAAACTCGTAATTATTTTGTTTGAATAAAATGAATGAAATCAGGTCACACTGGAAAGATTGCATTGGGGAATGTATTATGTATTTAGATTTGTTTCTAAAAAATGATCCAGCATACAATTGTTTATTAGCATTTTTCCTTTTCATATTATCTGAAGCATGGTAGTAATAAATTTGTTTTGACTAGCTTTTTCACATCTTTCAAGATGTTGAAAATTACAGCTCGATATTGATTTTAACCAAATTTGCCGTAAACTTAATACTTCGATGTGGTGTATAGAATTATGCTACAGTGTATACATGCAGTTTCATTTTTGAACTGCTAACCCTAGTTGTGATCAATCGATTTACGAGTTTACATTATTAGTCGAAGCCGCTCGCTATGGCACATTTCAAAACAGGATGTAATAAAACAGTACATCACAAAACAGTACATGGTACGAAACAGGACCGATTAAAACAGTACATCACTAAACAGTACAAAGTACATTAAAGTACATTTTACAGAACAGGACCATTTAAAACAGTACAACACAAAACAGTACATGGTACACTAAAGTACATGGTACGAAACAGGGCCGATTAAAACAGTACAACACAAAATAGTACATGGTACACTAAAGTACATGGTACGGAACAGGACCGATTAAAACAGTACATCACAAAACAGTACATGGTACACTAAAGTACATGGTACGAAACAGGACCGATGAAAACAGTACACCACAAAACAGCACATGGTACATATATATATATATATATATATATATATATATATATATATATATATATATATATATATATATATATATATATATATATATATATATATATATATATATATATATATATATATATATATATATATATATATATATATATATATATATATATATATATATATATATATATATATATATATATATATATATATATATATATATATATATATATATATATATATATATATATATATATATATATATATATATATATATATATATATATATATATATATATATATATATATATATATATATATATATATATATATATATATATATATATATATATATATATATATATATATATATATATATATAT
>CAKOBK010000579.1:0-20414 GCA_932526605.1 Nephrotoma flavescens
GGAAATATAAGTTTTTTTTTGTGAGTTAAATTTAAAATATAAGTTTTTTTGTGTTTTTGATTGTGTAGAATCAGGGTTCTTATTTTTGTTGTGCGTTTAAACTTTATATTAAAGAGTGATTGTAAAAAAACTTGAAAAAAAGGAGAATCTTTTTTTTATCTGAATCATTGGTGTTGTTTTATTTGGTATTTCTATTTTTTTAAACTTTTGTTCCTGTATGCAGTTTTTTTTTTACCGGAAAGTATTGAAGGGAAGGAGTTGACTAACACCTATATAACGAAAGTGGGTTGCTGTTGACAGGGAGTAGAAAGAGATTGAGGACGCTAAGCGTCACATTTCTTTGCTACTGACTTAGATAGCATACCACTATCACCTTAACTCAAGATACTAACGATTATACCTTTTTTTGTGTTGTTTGGCAATGTGCCTTTTTAAATGAGCTGTTAGGGTAGGATAAACTGTCTGACTAGACATATTACCAACACAACCACAGTTGGTTCGGCCCTCGTCATGGGTTGGTAAAGCCAAACCCACTATTTCGGGGTCCGGTACCCCCACTACTCCTTTCCCATTCCTACCCACGTATTTTATTCCGATGCGGTTATCGAGGCCGTTGACGATGCATCCCCATCCCCACGACCAAGTATTAACCTCTCCCGACTAAGCTATGGGTTAATACCGCGGGTGATATAACAACAGGTAACGGCAAACATTTTCTTAGAAACCGGGTTTGCTTTAGCGGCCGCTAAAGTTTAACCCGTTTCAATTTTTCCGTCCTTAATTTTACCATGTTACCAGCCAATTCGAGGACGTACTGCTATAAGTCCGATTTTATCACCATCTGCTAACTTAAAGTCCAATACCTTGAAATGCATCACCCTGCTTTTACAGCCCTTGATATAAAAGATTTGGTTCAGGATCGTAATTGTGGTTTGAACTAAAGAAATCGGTTTTTAAATGTGTCATTCTCACATGTTCACATTGGGTTAGTTTCATGAGACAACTATGCGTCCGAGCGACACAACTACATATACCTTAAACTTCAAATGTTGATAATTTACTTACTCGTTCCACAATTGATTAGCATTAATGTAAGAGGGCAGTGGGTTCAAGAAGATGGCCCACCCGGCGCCCACCTCAAATGATTTTTCTTCTGCAGTTCCTCATTTTCGTTACTTATCATATAACTTTGCAATTTAGTTTTCATTCAAAAACAATACATCTTTTCATTGCAAAATCGTTCGACCGGGAAAAATTTAATTTAGTACTCGAAATTAGTACTCATCGAAACCGATTACAGCATCTAGATTCTGATCAAGTGACAAATGACAATTTTTTGTGACATTGTACGAGTAAAAATGCTGCTACAATTTTGTGACAATAACTCTATTGCATTGGTAAAAGTGGATTACGATTAGGCTTTGGATTTATAATTTTCCAAATCAACAACCATTATCGGATTTAGTTTTTGGCTTCAAAGTTTGTAAGTAAAAATGTTTTTCCTATGTGTATTTGCATATTTCATGATTTTATTAATATTTTAGTTTTATTTTAAATACATAATAATATTTATGTCGATTTTGTAGTTTGAAATATCAGTTATAATATTTTAGTACAAACCTTTAGTACTAAAAATTCGATTGAATTTACGTAGGTTAGGTTAGGTTTCAGTGGTTTACACTTAGGCCATTTTTGGCCCATTGTGATACCACGCATTCATGCTACATCATTAACCCATTCACCTATTCACCTACTCACACAACTACAGTATACCACCTGCACATTGCAAGCTCCATGTCAACCTGTACATTGACATGGACGGTGGGTCGGCGCTGAATTCTGCACTCCATCAGAGGGTCTTAGTTGTGTTTATTAACATCACCGATTGTAATCGATGATGAAAATTCGATTTGCATCTAGCCTCTGATGGGATTCGAACCCATACCTCCCGGTCCAAGTGCCGAAGCTTTAACCACTGCACCACTTGTCCGGTTTGAATTTACGTACATCCAAAATCATTTGGTATTTAGATGAATCCATTTAGGTTGAGTTTTAATGCGATTGTTGTTGTAAATGACCAATGAAATACGGGCCCGTGAAATATTCCATAGATTTTTCCATAGATTAAATTCGTATACGTATACACATCTAATTGGAATTCTGCCAATTCCAATTGGAATTTTAAAGCCTTTCTATGTAGTTGTGTGGAGTACACTGTTATGATTTTTAATTTGCGAAATTCTTAATGAAAAGTAAAATATTATGTTTGATTTTACATTATTTTAAATAGTTTAGAAAGCATAGAACAAATTTTTATATAAATTACAAAATTTATACATAATTTTAATTCAAATCATTGAAATAAAATAAAAGTGAGATAGAAACAAGAGACAGATGTATATTCATTGAATTGATGATATTTAAAAAATAAGCACATCAAGATAAGTTTAATGAAATCGAGCAAATTTTATCAGTATATTTATAAGACGTATATCAAATTGTCTTAATTAAAATGGCAGAAAAATATAGTATCTTATAAATAAAGTAAAAATTAAAATTTTAATTGATAAATTACGGAGAAAAAAATATTACTGTAACATAACCATAAAATATTTAACCAAAATATTGTACTAAAACAGTCGGGACGCAAACCAAATATACTGAACTCAAACCAATTATAAATTTCTCATTGAATTCTAATAAGAAAATTCCAGAGATTTTTCCAGAGATTAAGAAACTACCGAATCAACTTAAGAATTTTTTTACATTTATAAGCAAATAAGAAGGTCCTTTTTACGCAGAAAAACTTAATAAAAAATGGTACCAATCAACTAGAAGCGTGCATTATTAAAACAAGATGCGTTTAGGTAGGTGCCAGATCAACTACTTAACGAATTAGCGAGAACTGAATCACAATATTCAGATATGGTCGTCAATAGCCATCAAAATGTAGTAAAAAAAACAAAAAAATCTACTGACTACTGATAGGTGACTCGGACCTGAATCACAAATATCAGAAATGGCTAATATTGGCCATCTAACTTTGAATAAAATAAAATCAGTACACCGAGAATAAAAAAATTCGTAGCAAAATAACTGAAGCCGAACATTATAAGAACTAGGTGGTTTTGGTTAGGTGACTCGATGACCAACATTGTGTACTAGCCAGACCTAAATCACGATCTCTGGGAATGGCCGAACATGGCCATCCAAATTTGAGTAAAAATGATATCTGAACACCTTGAACATCAAAATTCGTAGCAGTAAACCCGAGGTCGATCATTATTTGCATTAGGTGGTTTTGGTTAGATGACTCAATGACCAACTTCATGTACTAGCCAGACCTGAATCACGATCTCTGGGAATGGCCGATAATGGCCATCCAAATTTGAGTAAAAATGATATCTGAACACCTTGAACCTCAAAATTCGTAGCAGTAAACCCGAGGTCGATCATTATCATTATTTGCACTAGGTGGTTTTGGTTAGGTGACTCAATGACCAACTTTATGTACTAGTCAGACCTGAATCACGATCTCTGGGAATGGCCGATAACGGCCATCCAAATTTGAGTAAAAATGATATCTGAACACCTTGAACCTCAAAATTCGTAGCAGTAAACCCGAGGTCGACCATTATTTGCACTACGTGGTTTTGGTTAGGTGACTCAATGACCAACTTCATGTACTAGTCAGACCTGAATCACGATCTCTGGGAGTGGCCGATAATGGCCATCCAAATTTGAGTAAAAATGATATCTGAATACCTTGAACATCAAAATTCGTAGCAGTAAACCCGAGGTCGACCATTATTTGCAGTAGGTGACTTTGGTTAGTTGACTCAATGACCAACTTCATGTATTAGCCAGACTTAACGCACGATCTCTGGGAATGGCCGATAATGGCCATCCAAATTTGAGTAAAATTGATATCTGAATAACCTGAACATCAGAATTCGTAGCAGTAAGCCCAAGGTCGACCATTATTTGCACTAGGTGGTTTTGGTTAGGTGACTCAATGACCAACTTCATGTACTAGTCAGACCTGAATCACGATCTCTGAGAATGGCCGAAAATGGCCATCCAAATTTTAGTAAAAATGATATCTGAACACCTTGAACATCAAAATTCGTAGCAGTAAACCCGAGGTCGTTCATTATTTGCACTAGGTGGTTTTGGTTAGTTGACTTAATGACCAACTTCATGTACTAGCCAGACCTGAATCTCGATCTCTGAGAATGGCCGAAAATGGCCGTCCAAATTTGAGTAAAAATGATATCTGAATACCCTAAACATCAAAATTCGTAGCAGTAAACCCGAGGTCGACCATTATTTGCAGTAGGTGACTTTGGTTAGTTGACTCAATGACCAACTTCATGTACTAGCCAGACTTAAATCACGATCTCTGGGAATGGCCGATAATGGCCATCCAAATTTGAGTAAAATTGATATCTGAATAACCTGAACATCAAAATTCGTAGCAGTAAGCCCAAGGTCGACCATTATTTGCACTAGGTGGTTTTGGTTAGGTGACTCAATGACCAACTTCATGTACTAGTCAGACCTGAATCACGATCTCTGAGAATGGCCGAAAATGGCCATCCAAATTTTAGTAAAAATGATATCTGAACACCTTGAACATCAAAATTCGTAGCAGTAAACCCGAGGTCGTTCATTATTTGCACTAAGTGGTTTTGGTTAGTTGACTCAATGACCAACTTCATGTACTAGCCAGACCTGAATCACGATCTCTGAGAATGGCCGATAATGGCCATCCAAATTTGAGTAAAAATTATATCTGAATACCCTGAACATCAAAATTCGTAGCAGTAAACCCGAGGTCGACCATTATTTGCAGTAGGTGGCTTTGGTTAGTTGACTCAATGACCAACTTCATGTACTAGCCAGACTTAAAGCACGATCTCTGGGAATGGCCGATAATGGCCATCCAAATTTGAGTAAAATTGATATCTGAATAACCTGAACATCAAAATTCGTAGCAGTAAGCCCGAGGTCGACCATTATTTGCACTAGGTGGTTTTGGCTAGGTGACTCAATGACCAACTTCATGTACTAGTCAGACCTGAATCACGATCTCTGGGAATGGCCGATAATGGCCATCAAAATTTGCGTAAAAATGATATCTCAATATCTTGAACATTAAAATTCCTAGCAGTAAACCCGAGGTCGACCATTATTTGCACTAGTAGGCTTTGGTTAGGTGACTCAATGACCAACTTCATGTACTAGTCAGACCTGAATCACGATCTCTGAGAATGGCCGAAAATGGCCATCCAAATTTGAGTAAAAATGATATCTGAACACCTTGAACATCAAAATTCGTAGCAGTAAACCCGAGGTCGTTCATTATTTGCACTAGGTGGTTTTGGTTAGTTGACTCAATGACCAACTTCATGTATTAGCCAGACATGAATCACGATCTCTGGGAATGGCCGATAATGGCCATCCAAATTTGAGTAAAAATGATATCTGAATACCTTGAACATCAAAAATCGTAGCAGTAAACCCGAGGTCGACCATTATTTGCACTAGGTGGTTTTGGTTAGGTGACTCAATGACCAACTTCATTTACTGGCCAGACCTGAATCACGATCTCTGGGAATGGCCGATAATGGCCATTCAAATTTGAGTAAAAATGATATCTGAACACCTTGAACCTCAAAATTCGTAGCACTAAACCCGAGGTCGACCATTATTTGCACTAGGTGGTTTTGGCTAGGTGACTCAATGACCAACTTCATGTACTAGCCAGACTTGAATCACGATCTCTGAGAATGGCCGATAATGGCCATCAAAATTTGAGTAAAAATGATATCTGAACACCTTGAACATCAAAAATCGTAGCAGTAAACCCGAGGTCGACCATTATTTGCACTAGGTGGTTTTAAATAGGTGACTCAATGACCAACTTCATGTACTGGCCAGACCTGAATCACGATCTCTGGGAATGGCCGATAATGGCCATTCAAATTTGAGTAAAAATGATATCTGAACACCTTGAACCTCAAAATTCGTAGCACTAAACCCGAGGTCGACCATTATTTGCATTAGGTGGTTTTGGTTAGGTGACTCAATGACCAACTTCATGTATTAGCCAGACTTGAATCACGATCTCTGGGAATGGCCGATAATGGCCATTCAAATTTGAGTAAAAATGATATCTGAACACCTTGAACCTCAAAATTCGTAGCAGTAAACCCGAGGTCGACCATTATTCGCACTACGTGGTTTTGGTTAGGTGACTCAATGTCCAACTTCATGTATTAGCCAGACTTGAATCACGATCTCTGGGAATGGCCGATAATGGCCATCCAAATTTGAGTAAAAATGATATCTGAATACCTTGAACATCAAAATTCGTAGCAGTAAACCCGAGGTCGACCATTATTTGTACTAGGTGGTTTTGGTTAGGTGACTCAATGACCAACTTCATGTACTAGTCAGACCTGAATCACGATCCCTGGGAATGGTCGATAATGGCCATTCAAATTTGAGTTTTATTGACATCAGTGTTATTCAAAACATCTAGAAGATCAAAAGTCGTAGCAAAAAAACTGAATTTGTCATTTGATAAGAATAGCTTATTAAGCTTAGTTTTTACCTATGACAATGATAAAAATCTGGATATTTGGAAAAGGGGATAATCATTGTTTAACTCTATAAAAATATTAACTACAGATAAAATATTTTTATCTTGTTCTTATTTGATTTAGAACTAATTAATATATCACATACTCAAACTCTAATCGGCATTTTCAAGTTGAAGTACTGTAACGCCGCGTTGTCCACCACAGCGTTAAATTATAGTACAATCTATAATTGTCGTGACGTAAAATGTACCGTCAACCAAACTTGATTCGTATGAAACATTGCGACATGCATGCTTGCTTCGGCCAGCACCGTTACGACATTTTGATGATAGAGTTGACGAGGAAAATTAAAAATTGAGAAAAGGGGATTAAGTTTTTGATTCTGCTATCGATCGGATCGTTTTATTCAATTGTATTTAATAATTTTAAATTCGAGTTATCTTAGTCGTTCACTAGAAAAATATTTTCTAATATTAAATGGGAATATTTGTGCATTATAATTATATAGATATTTGACGGGTTTTTTTTGGATGCGACCGATCGCGTGATTTGTACAGTTTAACTTTTTGTGATACGAGTTTTTTTTTATTACATAGTGCAAAATTAAATTGAATATGTATATTTACTATATTTAAGTGTATATTTAAACTATATTTAAGTGATAATTCTAGTGATTGAATTTAAATTGATAATTATAAATTAAATGACATGTGCTCGTATTTTATACATTAAAAACGGTGAGAGTGACCTCAAGGACGTGGTTCTAAAAAAAACGGAAAAATTTTAATTGGGTGTGGCTCACAAAAAAAGAACACAGGAAAAAACCCAAATACAGTGAAAATTTATTTAAAACTATAACTAAAACTACTTAAATAATAATAATGAGATAATATTTATAATAACGATAATATTAATAATAATATATTAATAATAATAATAATAAATTTCATATATTACGTTCAGATATTACGTGATAAGCATTCCGCTTCATAAATATTTCAAATGAACTGTAAGTTGCCGTTCAAAATCCAAGTGCTCGTCGAACTGTGTAAAAATATAAAAAAAAAAATATATCACGGTATGTAAATCCCGTGCTCGAAGTGGATTTTTGTGTACAGTGACATAACAATTGTATAATCATCCTACTTAAATATAACATTAAATCACATAAAAAAAAAAAATAATAATCTAAATATTAATAATAACATATACATAACATTTGTGTTCCGGCTGCATCTACATACATATATGCAAACTATAAATTCTTCGCTGCGTTATAATTCAAGTGAATATGCAACAGATTGCACAACGTTTACTGCGCAACCAACATCGTTACCACAATCAACATGTCATCTTTATTCATCATTGCCGTACACATCTCATCTCACCAGGTTTTTCTTATCATAATTTTATATGAACTCAAATTGAATTTAGTAATTAAAATCTAATTTTCCTATTGTTAGTTTAACATTTTTTTTTGTAATTTAGCATAGAATTAGTTAGGCTGTAGCATAGGTTTTTCTTTAGTTTAATTTTGCATATTCGGGAACGGCTTATATTCCTTCATTTTAAATTCATTATGGTTATTTTTTTTTATATTAACTCTTCTTACATCAATTATTATTTTTAAAAATTAATAAACTTATGAATTTATGTTATATTATGCATCGTAAAAATCTAATATTTTCAATTATTATCATCATTATGAGACATTGAACGAAATAATAATGAGGCCAAGGTAGGTTTCGCCATGACAAGCAGAGGTTTCAACATAACTGCTATTGCGATTCTATGATTTAATTATATTCTAGTTCTGATGATTGGTTTTCCTATTTTCTTTTAGTCCCCGCTTCTTGGTTAATAGTTTCGTCCCGGTCAGAATTCATAAATTGAGATATTTCTGTGTCAACTATCAATTTGTCATTTTCCATACATTCTATACATTTTCCATACCGTTAATTACGTGCTATAGTCTTTAATGTCTTAAATCTTTATCATTTCTCTTTTTCGAAATTTTTTTAAACTTCATACTCGCGGTTTAGCCAGACTGATTCAACCCTTAACAAGCCCACCCCTTAACTCCTGAGATCTAGCCGCGCTATACGCGACCGCGTAAGGGCTCTGAATTAGTATTGTACACTTATAAATTTCTATAACAGTGTGTCTCTAAAGTCATTCTGTTACAGTACTTTTAAATTAAATTCGTTTAAGGAGATGTATTTAAAATACAAATATAGGTAGATATAGTAGAACGATCTGATGTTACTGAAATACAAACATACATACGAGTAGTTATATATTTACGCCTCATAAAGCATTAGAAAAATAAATTGATTATATGAGAAAAAGCCTCATGCCATTTTTCGCTTAACTGGCATCTGACGGAATATTTTTAGAACTAGAGCGAATTTCTCAAAAAACTAGTTTTAATATAATATAAACGTCATAGTTGACTGAAGTTCGACATTATATTATAAAAAATGTTTAATTAGTTTACAATTCATGTAATAAAATAATGCTGAAATAAAATAAAATAACATAAGGCTTTTTCTCATATAAACAAATCGCATAGAAAGTGGCGCTAACTAGGCGGCGTTTAAACGATTAATAATCATTTCATCATTGCCGCTATATATGGCCACGATAAAATAAAAAAAATTATTGAATTTGTGTTAGTGTCAGACATACTCGATTACACATTTCCATAGAAAAATATTCCTACTATACGAGATTTTTTGTTAGGCACGTTTAATTTTGATTATGTTTCTTTATATGTTCACGATTTTCTTACAATTTTTCAATAACAAAAAATGTGCTGAAACAGCCATATTAATACTTATGGTAACAATAATTCCGAACAAACTTTTACCCCTCTGATTCGCGAATTGTAACCAATAATATCAAACTGCTAAATCAGTGAAATTCGAGAAAATTTAGAAGTTAAAAAGCGGTAAACAAAGTAATTAGTATAAACATCAAATTTATTATAAGAAGGCAAACTAAGTGGATAGTTAAGCAACGAAGTTGAGTCTGCTTAGTACACACAGATTTAAACAAAATTAAAATAAATAAAACAAAATAAAATATAACCAAAATATCAAACCAGTTAACAACTCAACAACGTAGGAAATCTACGTTGAACTGTTTCAACTCTCTTTAAATGAACCTCATGATAAGGCGACCACAACTAGCTAGTATGCTCGAGCAGGAGAAGAACGAATGTTGAATAAAGAACCTTCGTAAGAAAAGGATCGTCATATTCTTTCGATCAACGCTTGATGAAACCGAGCGCAGAGTTTATTTGATTGATAATACGATCAATGTGACGTCTGAAATTTAATTCGCTGTCACAAATGATACCCAAATCACGGACAGAACTGGCCCTGGTATTGGCATCATTGTTAATATAATAGTCACTTGAAATAAAATATGCACGTTTGAGAAAGTACTTGATTGTTTGACATTTGCCCACGTTCAACTCAAGGTTGATCTTTGCACACCAAGCGGAGAAGTTATTGAGGTCGGATTGAAGTAGGCTCTTTTCGGTGGTGTTTGAAACCCATAAGTAAATCTTCATGCCATCGGGGTTTATAAATATAGATGATGATGATTTTTAATTAAACATTTTTTACTTAATTAACACATTTATTAAACAACTGTTTTTTATTTCGCAGAAAAAATTTTTTTGAATATTTTAATTAAAAAAATTGTCCAAATCTTTAAAAAATCACTCGATCGATTTCGGCTTGTTACGCCATCATCAGGAGTATCTACTGTTTTTGGCTGATGATGGTCTAACAAGCCGAAATTGACTGAGTGATTTTTGAACCTTTTCGGACAATTTTTTTTTTTTTTTTTTTTTACGAAATAAAAACAAGTATTTAATAAATGTGTTTATTAAGTGTAAGTGTTTTTCGCTTTTCTCGACATAAAATCTCAACAGCGCGATCGCGCTACTTGGGACTCAAACTGTTAAAACGCATAGTTTTATAATTTATTCGAAATTCTTGTAAGATAATCCCGGGATTACAGAAAATATTCAAGATTCCAAGATCCAACTATTATACTTAGATATCGTTAACTCACACGAGCAGAAAAAGTTAAATAGGCCATTTTGTCTTCAGCAATGAAATTCAGTGAAATTGAGATCTGCTTAGCACAGATTTGATTGGATTTCAAAAACATATCGTAAATAATAATTACATAATAATGTGTTTTTGTACTTAGAATAAAGAAAAACCTTTAAACGATTTAGAATATACAATATTAACCATAGATCCGTGCACATACAAAAAACATATGACCGTGTTTGTGTCAATTAATTATATTATTTAAAGAATACAAAATAAATTATTTAAAATAAAAATTATAATAATTACGATCTAATTTAAAAAGTTACAAAAATTTTTAAACTGGAGAATGTGTTATTTGGCGTTTGGTCGGAGGTAAATCAGATGACGTTGATGGCACTACACTGAACAGTTCTTCTACTTCCTCGTCGATGGTTATTGCGTCTGCATTTGTCTGGAAGCATTTTTGGCAAACCCGAATATAATGTTTTGAACACGTCGGGTTGATGCAAACATGGCACACTGCAGTAGTTTTTGTATCTCCCTTTGTGCCTTTGCGATTTACTTTACAATCTTCACACCGTTTTGTTGTTTTATTATTTTCTTGAATTGAACCACACAATTTTATGGTTGCCATTGCGAAATCTTTTAGGTTACTTTCTTCGATACGATTTTTGATATGGCAATCAGCAAATTCCACCGTTAAGGCCTTAAGGAAAAATTTCGTCTACTCGATCTAGCCTGAGACCACGACGGATTTGTCAAACTAATTAAATGATATGCTGCTAAAGGTGCTGTGTCGTTTACGTTAAAAAACAATACCATCGATCAGCAATTTATTTTTCTCTTAGACGTGAACGAGTTCACCATCTTATCCGATGTATCAATGCCGCCTTTATTTTTGTTATAGTCCAGAATTATTTTAGGTTTACGTTTGATTTCATCAATCACTCGTGAGACATGCGCCATTGATAGCAGTAATACATTCTTTTTTGTGTTACTTCTGTAGCTAACAAGGCAAGTTGGGGCTGAAAAGCAAAATATTGAGATAAATAGGCCTCGCTTTTTTGGTACATCTGCGTTTGCAAAATCATGTGACAGTTCTGGTTTCTTTGATCTTACTGTTCCCACTAGAGTAGTATTTTTTTAACAAGTTCCTCGGCTAGATGAATGCTGGTGTAAAAATTGTCTATTGTTATATTATATCCGCCATTCAAATAATTATCCGACAATCGCAAGACCAGGTCAGTTGCTACGTGTCTAGTTCGATTCTGAGCCGGTTGCGTTCCAACATAAATTTCACCAGTTATAATGGATAGTTGGTGCACGCGTCAACCAGTCAAACAATTTTTAATCCATATTTGCCTGGTTTACTCGGGATATATTGGCGAAAGGAGCAGCGGCCTCTAGTAGCAACTAGTTGTTCATCAATAGTTATTCATCAATAGTTAGATCTAGAGATGGTTTATACAATCCCTGGAAGTTATCTAAGAACAATTTCCATACGTAGCGGAATGCAGCTAATTTGTCGTCTTTCAGACGCATGGGTCTTGTGCGTGAGTCATCAAATCGAAGGAAACGAGTTAGCTGTTCAAATCGTTCTAATGACATTACAGCACGATAAAATGGCATATTTGTTTTATGAAATAAGTCTTTTGCTGGTACCATCGATGCTTTTTCAGAACCGGCATAAAGAAGAACAGCAATGTAAGCATATATCTCATCCTCGTTTGTGTCATGTCACTTTCTAGCGTTCGGAGTGGTACATGATTGGTAGAACCGCCATGTCTTGCGATTTGTTTCAAACACCACGTTCGAAATAATATTTGGTGTTAGTAAGCATTTAAATGTATTAGCTTTTGAATCGAACGTTTGCTTTACAATTGGAAGGCTGTGTTGCTTTCGTTTCTGTTCTGCTGCAGCAGTACGCTGCTCTTCAGATTCACTCGGTAATGCCCACCACACATGAGGATTATTTTTTTTTCGTGCCACATGTCTTTTTATTGGTCCAAACTGAGCCGATGTCAAATTATTATCCGCTACCACTACTTCCTCCTCATTGCCCGCTGCTTCTTGTAAACCTTCGGCTAAATCCAGTATTCGTGGGTCTATAAGGGTATGTCCTATCGTTGCTGGACCATACATATCCGAATCAGCATTTGCTTGGCCAAAATTTTCATCGTTACTATCAGAATCACTATCGCTTACTGCAGTGTCGCCGATATTCTCTCGGCCGTTATTAACCAATGGCCGTAACGACCCATAAATTGGTTAGTTGTTCTTCCTCTTTTGCTGAAAGTTCTCTTCTGATTTGCAGGTTCAATAATTTTATAATCTCATTGATACTGTTTTGGTTTTCCATTTTACGGCACTACTCGTATGATTTACTTACGAAATAAACGATGTAAACTATCGTATAAAACAAACTACAAAACTAAATAGTGAATAACGTACAAGTATTTATATATGAATATCGAATTCCGTTATAAACGATGGAAAAAACAATTTATTTCTAAAAAAAAACAATTTATTTTTTGGTTTAGTATCGTTTTCAGAGAAAATAGTGCAAAATATATGGGCGCAATTAGAGGCGCTGTATGCTCCATAACACGGTTATGCTAGAAATTTCCTTTACAAGTGTTTACCAAATACTACAACAATCAAGAGAATATGTATTACTTCCGAAACGCTAAAGTAACGATGTGTGACTTTCATAGTAATGTTGTTTCAATACAAATCCACTGCAAAAAACAATTTATTTTCTTTCAAAAATCAATTGGGGCACTGAGTGCACCAAACGCGGTTTTAAGGTTAATCAAAATTGAACGGATGAATTGTATATAAAATTTATATTGTACACAACTTTACCATACGAAATATTTCTTTACCTATTTGACTGTTGTAATATTCTTTCAAATATTTGATTTGTTTTATATCTTTATCTAACCGTATCTTAATTTTTATTTAGAATAACTTCCGACTCCGACTATATTTCAATATGGTTTTTGGGGCTATGTGTGGCTTTGATGTATATGCAAGAATTTACCTTTCTAGTGATTTTATTTTTTGAGTTATTAAGGATATAAATAAATTAAAATTTCGTTTTAACGTTTAATGTTATCTTGTTCACTTGTCGTCAGTTGTTTTATCTTGGGTAAAAAACTGTTTAAAGAATACGATTTGAAAATGGTAAGATGATTTATTGTATAAAATTTTCACCTGTAAAATTAGCTATACCACAACCCATAACAACTTCAACTATTGTTTGTAAACAGATGCTGCTTAGAACAACTTGTATCCATAAAAATAATGTTGAAATTTAAATAGGAACGGTAGTTACGGGCCCTCAAAGTCTAAATGTGAATCTACATAAATCACAAGTGTGTTAACTGTTTTAAATTTTATCCTGAAGTGCAATTAGAGAATGCGAATATTGTTAAAAGGCAAGATAAATTATAGTTTACACGTTTACAAATTATCCTACTGTTTAGAGCATTAAGGCAGTGATTGGCTGAAACGACGAAAAGGTAGAACGGGATAAACGAACCGCGAAAGAGTTGAACTTAGAACTTCAGAACAACTGTGATATGCTTCTGTACATTTTTACTGTGGAAAGTATAAAAAATCGTAAACTTTTTGACATTTGATTTTACTTCGAATATTTTTTCGAAGTTTGAAAAAAACGACAAAAGTGACACCGTGACATAAAATCTAATTACGATAAGATAAGAGAAAAAAGAACACGAACGTCCTATATAGATAATTTTTAATATATGGTTGTACTTCAAATCAAGTGAAATCTTTCAAAAACACTATAACTTTGACACAATTGTGTTGGTTGTACTTCAAATCAAGTGAAATTTTTTATCAAAAACGCCATTACATACAATATTTTTTTTTATTCACACATTTGTGTGGTTTGGACTTAAACTGAGCAATTTTTATTAATTTTATTTTTTGGTTGAAAATGGGATAATGAAACATAATCAAAATTAAACGTGCCTAACAAAAAATCTGGGCTGGGATGTTCTAACATCACCATTTTTCGATATTTTATCGAAGCATACGTCTCTTTCTTCCAGAATTAATTTGACTTCTGTTTCGTTTTTCAATTATTTCGTCTCTATTGCTATCATCACCTACTAGACTATATTTGAACAATATCTATTTCACTTATTTTCATTCTACAACCGAAAAAAAATTATTTGGTGATAGAAACACAGTAAAAACATCACAATATTGTAATCTAGCAGGCTGGTAAATGATATAAAAATTGAAACGGAGATAAATTTTATTCTACAGAAACGAGAAATAAACTTCGATAAATTATCGAAACATGGTGATGTTAGAACATCCCAGCCCTGGTAAAGTAGGAATATTTTTCTATGGAAATGTGTAATCGAGTATGTCACTAACACAAATTCAATAATTTTTTTTATTTTATCGTGGCCATATATAGCGGCAATGATGAAATGATTATTAATCGTTTAAACGCCGCCTAGTTAGCGCCACTTTCTATGCGATTTGTTTATATGAGAAAAAGCCTTATGTTATTTTATTTTATTTCAGCATTATTTTATTACATGAATTGTAAACTAATTAAACATTTTTTATAATATAATGTCGAACTTCAGTCAACTATGACGTTTATATTATATTAAAACTAGTTTTTTGAGAAATTCGCTCTAGTTCTAAAAATATTCCGTGAGATGCCAGTTAAGCGAAAAATGGCATGAGGCTTTTTCTCATATAATCAATTTATTTTTCTAATGCTTTATGAGGCGTAAATATATAACTACTCGTATGTATGTTTGTAATTCAGTAACATCAGATCGTTCTGCTATATCTACCTATATTTGTATTTTAAATACATCTCCTGAAACGAATTTAATTTAAAAGTACTTCAACTTGAAAATGCCGATTAGGGTTTGAGTATGTGATATATTAATTAGTTCTAAATCAAATAAGAACAATTATAAAAATATTTTATCTGTAGTTAATATTTTTATAGAGTTAAACAATGATTATCCCCTTTTCAAAATATCCAGATTTTTATCATTGTCATAGGTAAATACAGGTAAAAACTAAGCTTAATAAGCTATTCTTATCAAATGACAAATTCAGTCTTTTTGCTACGACTTTTGATCTTCTAGATGTTTTGAATAACACTGATGTCAATATAACTCAAATTTGAATGGCCATTATCGACCATTCCCAGGGATCGTGATTCAGGTCTGACTAGTACATGAAGTTGGTCATTGAGTCACCTAACCAAAACCACCTAGTGCAAATAATGGTCGACCTCGGGTTTACTGCTACGAATTTTGATGTTCAAGATGTTCAGATATCATTTTTACTCAAATTTGGATGGCCATTATCGGCCATTACCAGAGATCGTGATTCAGGTCTGACTAGTACATAAAGTTGATCGTTGAGTCACTTAACCAAAACCACCTAGTGTAAATAATGGTAGACCTCGGGTTTACTGCTACGAATTTTGAGGTTCAAGGTGTTCAGATATCATTTTTACTCAAATTTGAATGGCCATTATCGGCCATTCCCAGAGATCGTGATTCAGGTCAGGCCAGTACATGAAGTTGGTCATTGAGTCACCTAACCAAAACCACCTAGTGCAAATAATGGTCGACCTCGGGTTTAGTGCTACAAATTTTGATGTTCAAGATGTTCAGATATCATTTTTACTCAAATTTGGATGGCCATTATCGGCCATTCCCAGAGATCGTGATTCAGGTCAGGCCAGTACATGAAGTTGGTCATTGAGTCACCTAATTAAAACCACCTAGTGCAAATAATGGTCGACCTCGGGTTTACTGCTACGAATTTTGAGGTTCAAGGTGTTCAGATATCATTTTTACTCAAATTTGAATGGCCATTATCGGCCATTCTTAGAGATCGTGGTTCAAGTCTGACCAGTACATGAAGTTGGTCATTGAGTCATTTAACCAAAACCACCTAGTGCAAATAATGGTCGACCTCGGGTTTACTGCTACGAACTTTGATGTTCAAGGTGTTCAGATATCATTTTTACTCAAATTTGGATGGCCATTATCGGCCATTCTTAGAGATCGTGATTCAGGTCTGGCCAGTACATGAAGTTGGTCATTAAGTCACCTAACCAAAACCACCTAGTGCAAATAATGGTCGACCTCGGGTTTACTGCTACGAATTTTGATGTTCAAGGTATTCAGATATCATTTTTACTCAAATTTGGATGGCCATTATCGGCCATTCCTAGAGATCGCGATTCAAGTCTGGCTAGTACATGAAGTTGGTCATTGAGTCACCTAACCAAAACCAGCTAGTGCAAATAATGGTCGACCTCGGGTTTACTGCTAAGAATTTTGAGGTTCAAGGTGTTCAGATATCATTTTTACTCAAATTTGAATGGCCATTATCGGCCATTCCCAGAGATCGTGATTCAAGTCTGGCTAATACATGAAGTTGGTCATTGAGTCACCTAACCTAACCAACGTCACCACCTCGGGTTTACTGCTACGAATTTTGATGTTCAAGGTGTTCAGATATCATTTCTACTCAAATTTGGATGGCCATTATCGGCCATTCCTAGAGATCGTGATTCAAGTCTGGCTAGTACATGAAGTTGGTCATTAAGTCAGCTAACCAAAGTCACCTACTGCAAATAATGGTCGACCTTGGGTTTACTGCTACGAATTTTGAGGTTAAAGGTATTCAGATATCATTTTTACTCAAATTTGAATGGCCATTATCGGCCATTCTCAGAGATCGTGATTCAGGTCTGGCCAGTACATGAAGTTGGTCATTGAGTCACCTAACCAAAACCACCTAGTGCAAATAATGGTCGACCTCGAGCTTACTGCTACGAATTTTGATGTTCAAGGTATTCAGATATCATTTTTACTCAAATTTGGATGGCCATTATCGGCCATTCTCAGAGATCGTGATTCAGGTCTGGCCAGTACATGAAGTTGGTCATTGAGTCATTTAACCAAAACCACCTAGTGCAAATAATGGTCGACCTCGGGTTTACTGCTACGATTTTTGATGTTCAAGGTGTTCAGATATCATTTTTACTCAAATTTAGATGGCCATTATCGGCCATTCTCAGAGATCGTGATTCAGGTCTGGCCAGTACATGAAGTTGGTCATTGAGTCACCTAACCAAAACCACCTAGTGCAAATAATGGTCGACCTCGGGTTTACTGTTTCGAATTTTGATGTTCAAGGTATTCAGATATCATTTTTACTCAAATTTGGATGGCCATTATCGGCCATTCCTAGAGATCGTGATTCAAGTCTGACTAGTACATGAAGTTGGTCATTGAGTCACCTAACCAAAACCACCTAGTGCAAATAATGGTCGACCTCGGGTTTACTGCTACGAATTTTGAGGTTCAAGGTTTTCAGATATCATTTTTACTCAAATTTGTATGGCCATTATCGGCCATTCCCAGAGATCGTGATTCAGGTCTGGCCAGTACATGAAGTTGGTAATGAGTCACCTAACCAAAACCACCTAGTGCAAATAATGGTCGACCTCGGGTTTACTGCTACGATTTTTGATGTTCAAGGTGTTCAGATATCATTTTTACTCAAATTTGGATGGCCATTATCGGCCATTCTCAGAGATCGTGATTCAAGTCTGGCTAGTACATGAAGTTGGTCATTGAGTCACCTAACCAAAACCACCTAGTGCAAATAATGGTCGACCTCGGGTTTAGTGCTACGAATACTGAAGTTCAAGGTGTTCAGATATCATTTTTACTCAAATTTGAATGGCCATTATCGGCCATTCCCAGAGATCGTGATTCAGGTCTGGCCAGTACATGAAGTTAGTCATTGAGTCACCTAATTAAAACCACCTAGTGCAAATAATGGTCGACCTCGGGTTTACTGCTACGATTTTTGATGTTCAAGGTGTTCAGATATCATTTTTACTCAAATTTGGATGGCCATTATCGGCCATTCTTAGAGATCGTGATTCAAGTCTGGCTAGTACATGAAGTTGGTCATTGAGTCACCTAACCAAAACCATGTAGTGCAAATAATGGTCGACCTCGGGTTTAATGCTACGAATTTTGAGGTTCAAGGTGTTCAGATATCATTTTTACTCAAATTTGAATGGCCATTATCGGCCATTCTCAGAGATCGTGATTCAAGTCTGGCTAATACATGAAGTTGGTCATTGAGTCACCTAACCAAAACCACCTAGTGCAAATAATGGTCGACCTCGGGTTTAGTGCTACGAATTTTGAGGTTCAAGGTGTTCAGATATCATTTTTACTCAAATTTGGATGGCCATTATCGGCCATTCTCAGAGATCGTGATTCAAGTCTGGCTAGTACATGAAGTTGGTCATTGAGTCACCTAACCAAAACCACGAAGTGCAAATAATGGTCGACCTCGGGTTTAGTGCTACGAACTTTGAGGTTCAAGGTGTTCAGATATCATTTTTACTCAAATTTGAATGGCCATTATCGGCCATTCCCAGAGATCGTGATTCAGGTCTGGCCAGTACATGAAGTTGGTCATTGAGTCACCTAACCAAAACCACCTAGTACAAATAATGGTCGACCTCGGGTTTACTGCTACGAATTTTGATGTTCAGGTTATTCAGATATCAATTTTACTCCAATTTAGATGGCCATTATCGGCCATTCCCAGAGATCGTGATTCAAGTCTGGCTAATACATGAAGTTGGTCATTGAGTCACCTAACCTAACCAACGTCACCACCTCGGGTTTACTGCTACGAATTTTGATGTTCAAGGTGTTCAGATATCATTTCTACTCAAATTTGGATGGCCATTATCGGCCATTCCTAGAGATCGTGATTCAAGTCTGGCTAGTACATGAAGTTGGTCATTGAGTCAACCAACCAAAGTTACCTACTGCAAATAATGGTCGACCTCGGGTTTACTGCTACGAATTTTGAGGTTCAAGGTGTTCAGATATCATTTTTACTCAAATTTGAATGGAAATTATCGGCCATTCTCAGAGATCGTGATTCAGGTCTGGCCAGTACATGAAGTTGGTCATTGAGTCACCTAACCAAAACCACCTAGTGCAAATAATGGTCGACCTCGGGTTTACTGCTACCAATTTTGATGTTCAAGGTATTCAGATATCATTTTTACTCAAATTTGGATGGCCATTATCGGCCATTCCCAGAGATCGTGATTCAGGTCTGGCCAGTACATGAAGTTGGTCATTAAGTCACCTAACCAAAACCACCTAGTGCTAAGAATGGTCGACCTCGGGTTTACTGCTACGAATTTTGATGTTCAAGGTGTTCAGATACCATTTTTACTCAAATTTGTATGGCCGTTATCGGTTATTTCAATTGATAGTACATGATGTTGGTCATAGAGCCTCCTAAATAAACCATTTAGTGCTTATAATTCTTGACTGGGTTTTTTTTGATAATAAGTTTTATTTTCTATTATTTATTCTAATCGTTTTAAAGTTCTAATATATTTTAATATAAATCTCGATAATTTCAACATAATACGTGTAAGAGTTTGTTGATAAATTTTTATTTTCGAAAATATTATATATTTTTTATTTAAATTGAGGTTTGAGTCATTTTCTAAAAAAGACTCATACTTATATGATTGTACTAAAACTTCCAACATGATTCTTTTTTTTCCTATTAGAATTTGAATTAACAGTGTGATACTCATACATACATAACATCTATGGAAAGTCTGGAATACTTCACACTCGTATGAAATACA
>CAKOBK010000580.1:0-222147 GCA_932526605.1 Nephrotoma flavescens
TTGATTTTATTGCTTTTTGTTGTGTATCAAACCATATTAGGCAAAAATAAAAAAATTAAAAATTTTGACTCCAAGTACTTACACTCCGAAATTTTCGAGTACAAGGAGATTTTGGACGAAATGGGCTTACACCAAAACTATTTCGTTAAATGAGTTTTTACATTGAATTTATTGCTTTTGGTTGTGTATCAAACCATATTAGACAAAAATAAAAAAATTAAAAATTTGGACCCCAAGTACTTACACCCCAAAATTTTCGAGTCCAAGGAGATTTTGGACGAAATGGGCTTACAACAAAACTATTTCGTTAAATGAGTTTTTACATTGAATTTATTGCTTTTGGTTGTATATCAAACCACATTAGACTAAAATAAAAAAATTAAAAATTTGGACTCCTAGTACTTACACTCCAAAATTTTCGAGTCCAAGGAGATTTTGAAAGAAATGGGCCTACAACAAAACTACTTAGTTAAATGAGTTTTTACATTGATTTTATTGCTTTTTGTTGTGTATCAAACCATATTAGACAAAAATAAAAAAATTAAAAATTTGGACCCCAAGTACTTACACCCCAAAATTTTCGAATCCTTGGAGATTTTGGACGAAATGGGCTTACAACAAAACTATTTCGTTAAATGGGTTTTTACATTGATTTTATTGTTTTTTGTTGTGTATCAAACCATATTAGAAAAAATAAAAAAATTAAAAATCTGGACCCCAAGTACTTACACTCCAAAATTTTCGAGTCCAAGTAAAATTTGGACGAAATGGGCTTACAACAAAACTATTTCGTTAAATGAGTTTTTACATTGATTTTATTGCTTTTGGTTGTGTATCAAACCACATTTGACTAAAATAAAAAATTAAAAATTTGGACCCCAAGTACTTACACCCCAATATTTTCGAGTTCAAGGAGATTTTGGACGAAATGGGCTTACAACAAAACTATTTCGTTAAATGAGTTTATACATTGATTTTATTGTTTTTTGTTGTGTATCAAACCATATTAGACAAAAATAAAAATATTAAAAGTTTGGACCCCAAGTGCTTACACACCAAAATTTTCGAGTCCAAGTAGATTTTGGACGAAATGGGCTTACAACAAAACTATTTCGTTAAATGAGTTTTTACATTGATTTTATTGTTTTTGGTTGTGTATCAAACCATATTAGACAAAAATTAAAAAATAAAAAATAAAAAATTTGGACTCCAAGTACTTACACCCCAAAATTTTCGAGACCAAGGAGATTTTGGACGAAATGGGCTTACAACAAAACTATTTCGTTAAATGAGTTTTAACATTGATTTTATTGATTTTTAATGTGTATCAAACCATATTAGACAAAAATAAAAAAAAATAAAAATTTGGACCACAAGTGCTTACACTCCAAAATTTTCGAGTCCAAGTAAAATTTGGACGAAATGGGCTTACACCAAAACTATTTCGTTAAATGAGTTTTTACATTGATTTTATTGTTTTTGGTTGTGTATCAAACCATATTAGATAAAAATAAAAAATTAAAAATTTGGACCCCAAGTACTTACACCCCAAAATTTTCGAATCCTTGGAGATTTTGGACGAAATGGGCTTACAACAAAACTATTTCGTTAAATGGGTTTTTACATTGATTTTATTGTTTTTTGTTGTGTAACAAACCATATTAGAAAAAATTAAAAAATTAAAAATCTGGACCCCAAGTACTTACACTCCAAAATTTTCGAGTCCAAGTAAAATTTGGACGAAATGGGCTTACAACAAAACTATTTCGTTAAATGAGTTTTTACATTGATTTTATTGCTTTTGGTTGTGTATCAAACCACATTTGACTAAAATAAAAAAATTAAAAATTTGGACCCCAAGTACTTACACCCCAATATTTTCGAGTTCAAGGAGATTTTGGACGAAATGGGCTTACAACAAAACTATTTCGTTAAATGAGTTTTTACATTGATTTTATTGTTTTTTGTTGTGTATCAAACCATATTAGACAAAAATAAAAAAATTAAAAATTTGGACCCCAAGTACTTACACTCCAAAATTTTCGAGTCCAAGTAGATTTTGGACAAAATGGGCTTACAACAAAACTATTTCGTTAAATGAGTTTTAACATTGATTTTATTGATTTTTAATGTGTATCAAACCATATTAGACAAAAATAAAAAAAATAAATATTTGGACCACAAGTACTTACACTCCAAAATTTTCGAGTCCAATTAGATTTTGGACAAAATGGGCTTACAACAAAACTACTTAGTTAAATGAGTTTTTACATTGATTTTATTGCTTTTTGTTGTGTATCAAACCATATTAGACAAAAATAAAAAAATTTAAAATTTGGACTCCAAGTGCTTACACTCCGAAATTTTCGAGTCCAAGGAGATTTTGGACGAAATGGGCTTACACCAAAACTATTTCGTTAAATGAGTTTTTACATTGATTTTATTGCTTTTTGTTGTGTATCAAACCATATTAGGCAAAAATAAAAAAATTAAAAATTTGGACCCCAAGTACTTACACTCCGAAATTTTCGAGTCCAAGGAGATTTTGGACGAAATGGGCTTATAACAAAACTATTTCGTTAAATGAGTTTTTACATTGAATTTATTGATTTTGGTTGTGTATCAAACCACATTAGACTAAAATAAAAAAATTAAAAATTTGGACCCCAAGTACTTACACTCCAAAATTTTCGAGTCCAAGGAGATTTTGGAAGAAATGGGCTTACAACAAAATTACTTCGTTAAATGAGTTTTTACTTTGATTTTATTGCTTTTTTGTTGTGTATTAAACCATATTAGACAAAAATAAAAAAAAATAAAAATTTGGACTCCAAGTACTAACACTCCGAAATTTTCGTGTCCAAGAAGATTTTGGACGAAATGGGCTTACACCAAAACTATTTCGTTAAATGAGTTTTTACATTGATTTTATTGTTTTTTGTTGTGTATCAAACAATTTTAGGTAGAAATAAAAATGTTTAAAATTTGGACCCCAAGTACTTACACCCCAAAATTTTCGAATCCAAGGAGATTTTGGACGAAATGGGCTTACAACAAAACTATTTCGTTAAATGAGTTTTTACATTGATTTTATTGCTTTTTGTTGTGTATCAAACCATATTAGACAAAAATAAAAAAATTAAAAATTTGGACCCCAAGTACTTACACCCCAAAATTTTCGAGCCCAAGGAGATTTTGGACGAAATGGGCTTACAACAAAACTATTTCGTTAAATAAGTTTTTACATTGATTTTATTGCTTTTTGTTATGTATCAAACCATATTACACCAAAATAAAAAAAATTTAATTTTGGACCCCACGTAGTTACACCCCAAAATTTTCGAGTCCAAGGAGATTTTGGACGAAATGGGCTTACAACAAAACTATTTCGTTAAATGAGTTTTTACATTGATTTTATTGTTTTTTGTTGTGTATCAAACCATATTAGACCAAAATAAAAAAATTAATAATTTGAACATCACGTAGTTACACCCCAAAATTTTCGAGTCCAAGGAGATATTGGACGAAATGAACTTACAACAAAACTATTTCGTTAAATGAGTTTTTACATTGATTTTATTGCTTTTTGTTGTGTATCAAACCATTTAGACAAAAATAAAAAAATTTAAAATTTGAACCCCAAGTAGTTACACCCCAAAATTTTCGAGTCCAAGGAGATTTTGGACGAAATGGGCTTATAACAAAACTATTTCGTTAAATGAGTTTTTACATTGATTTTTACTGTTTTTGGTTGTGTATCAAACCATATTAGGTAGAAATAAAAAAATTTAAAATTTGGACCCCAAGTACTTACACCCCAAAATTTTCGAGTCCAAGGAGATTTTGGGCGAAATGGGCTTACAACAAAACTATTTCGTTAAATGAGTATTTACATTGAATTTATTGTTTTGGTTGTGTATCAAACCATATTAGACAAAAATAAAAAAATTAAAAATTTGGACTCCAAGTACTTACCCCCCAAAATTTTCGAGTCCAAGTAGATTTTGGACGAAATGGGCTTACAACAAAACTATTTCGTTAAATGAGTTTTTACATTGATTTTATTGCTTTTGGTTGTATATCAAACCACATTAGACTAAAATAAAAAAATTAAAAATTTGGACCCGAAGTACTTACACTCCAAAATTTTCGAGTCCAAGTAGATTTTGGACAAAATGGGCTTACAACAAAACTATTTCTTTAAATGAGTTTTTAAATTTATTTTATTGCTTGTTGTTGTGTATCAAACCATATTAGACAAAAATAAAAAAAATTAAAATTTGGACCCCAAGTACTTACACCCCAAAATTTTCGAGTCCAAGTAGATTTTGGACAAAATGGGCTTACAACAAAACTATTTCGTTAAATGAGTTTTTACATTGATTTTATTGCTTTTTGTTGTGTATCAAACCATATTAGACAAAAATAAAAAAATTAAAAGTTTGGATCCAAGTGCTTACATCCCAAAATGTTCGAGTTCAAGTAGATTTTGGACGAAATGGGCTTACAACAAAACTATTTCGTTAAATGAGTTTTTACATTGAATTTATTGCTTTTGGTTGTGTATCAAACCACATTAGACTAAAATAAAAAAATTAAAAATTTGGACCCCAAGTACTTACACTCCAAAATTTTCGAGTCCAAGTAGATTTTGGACAAAATGGGCTTACAACAAAACTATTTCTTTAAATGAGTTTTTACATTGATTTTATTGCTTTTTGTTGTGTATCAAATCATATTAGACAAAAATAAAAAAATTTAAAATTTGGACCCCAAGTACTTACACTCCAAAATTTTCGAGTCCAAGTAGATTTTGGACAAAATGGGCTTACAACAAAACTATTTCGTTTAATGAGTTTTTACATTGCTTTTATTGCTTTTTGTTGTGTATCAAACCATATTAGACAAAAATAAAAAAATTAAAAATTTGGACCCCAAGTACTTACACTCCAAAATTTTCAAGTCCAACTAGATTTTGGACAAAATGGGCTAACAACAAAACTATTTCGTTAAATGAGTTTTTACATTGATTTTATTGCTTTTTGTTGTG
The DNA here is from genome assembly GCA_932526605.1 of Nephrotoma flavescens. Lineage (NCBI taxonomy): Eukaryota > Metazoa > Arthropoda > Insecta > Diptera > Tipulidae > Nephrotoma > Nephrotoma flavescens. Next base: position 5,051 of record CAKOBK010000580.1, read on the forward strand.
TATCAAACAATATTAGACAAAAATAAAACAAATTAAAAGTTTGGACCCCAAGTAATTACATTCCAAAATTTTCGAGTCCAAGTAGATTTTGGACAAAATGGGCTTACAACAGAACTATTTCGTTAAATGAGTTTTACATTGATTTTATTGCTTTTTGTTGTGTATCAAACCATAAAAGACAAAAATAAAAAAATTAAAAGTTTGGACCCCAAGTGCTTACACACCAAAATTTTCGAGTCCAAGTAGATTTTGGACGAAATGGGCTTACAACAAAACTATTTCGTTAAATGAGTTTTTACATTGATTTTATTGTTTTTGGTTGTGTATCAAACCATATTAGACAAAAATAAAAAAATTAAAAATTTGGACTCCTTGTACTTACACCCCAAAATTTTCGAGACCAAGGAGATTTTGGACGAAATGGGCTTACAACAAAACTATTTCGTTAAATGAGTTTTAACATTGATTTTATTGCTTTTAGTTGTGTATCAAACCACATTAGACTAAAATAAAAAAATTAAAAATTTGGACCCCAAGTACTTACACCCCAAAATTTTCGAGTCCAAGGAGATTTTGGACGAATCAGGCTTACAACAAAACTATTTGGTTAAATGAGTTTTTACATTAAATTTATTGCTTTTTGGTTGTGTACACAAACCATATTAGGTAGAAATAAAAAAATTTCAAATTTGGACCCCACTTAGTAAATCCCCAAAATTTTCGAGTCCAAGTAGATTTTGGACAAAATGGGCTTTCAACAAAACTATTTCGTTAAATGAGTTTTTACATTGATTTTATTGCTTTTGGTTGTGTATCAAACCATATTAGGTAGAAATAAAAAAAATTTAAATTTGGACCCCAAGTACTTACACCCCAAAATTTTCGAGTCCAAGGAGATTTTGGACGAAATGGGCTAACAACAAAACTATTTCGTTAAATGAGTTTTAACATTGATTTTATTGCTTTTTGTTGCGTATCAAACCATATTAGACAAAAATAAAAAAATTAAAAATTTGGACCCCAAGTACTTACACCCCAAAATTTTCGAGTCCAAGGAGATTTTAGACGAAATGGGCTTACAACAAAACTATTTCGTTAAATGAGTTTTTACATTGATTTTATTGCTTTTGGTTGTGTATCAAACCATATTAGACAAAAATAAAAAAATTAAAAGTTTGGACCCCAAGTATTTACACCCCAAAATTTTCAAGTCCAAGGAGATTTTGGACGACATAGGCTTACAACAAAACTATTTCGTTAAATGAGATTTTACATTGATTTTATTGCTTTTAGTTGTGTATCAAACCATATTAGACAAAAATAAAAAAATTAATAATTTGGACCCCAAGTACTTACACCCCAAAGTTTTCGAGTCCCTGTACCCGGACCGTTGCGGCTTTATGTGCCGTACACCACCGATGCGGCCTTGGTGCCGTTGATGGGCGACTCCCCGCCTTGCGCTCGAGCGCTTGCCTGGTTGGGCACTATGTTGCGGGGCCTCTCCCCGATAACTCGTTCAAAAAAATGTTGGGCGAATAAATTTTGCCTCGCCTGGCCACCGTAATAAATTGGGCGTTGTCTCGCCAACCATAAACCAAACTGAATGGCCACGATATTGGCCACCCGTATGTTGCGGGGCCTCTCCCCGATACCACAAAATAGAAATAAAAATGGATCGCTTGTTTATATAAGATAGCCTCGTGTTAGGCTACCTGTTGCGGGGTGATTACTGCGAATGCCCCCGTAAGTTATACGGTACTCATCGTTTTCAGATACGGCACCGTTAGCAAAATGCGTTATCCCGTTGGTTGATATGCGTTTCCGGTGAAAAAAACCAGGGCACCGTTAATAAAATGTGCCACCCCTTCGTACCAATGTGTTATCCAAGGATAAAAGGCAACATCCGTGGATTAATATTCGCTTCGATCGAATTGTGATTTCCACCAGACCACGACAAGAAAGCTCGTAGCCCGCACCCCACTTGAATTCACAATCACTGATAATGCCCACAAACAAAATAATTACGTAAACCACACAATTAGTTCTGGTTATCATTACTTTCACAATGGAGGGTTCAATTTTTTGCCCCAAAAAAAAACTATATTATGAAATAATATGTGTCTTTCGGCTTTATTATATAAACTTCACTAAAAATTTATTATTTTACTATACAAAATCCTTTTGCTTCGCTTACAAAAACTAAACTTATTTTTATATAAAGCAATTATTATTTTAAATGTTAATTATATACACTTTTCATAAAAAGAAACAAATCATTTTTTTTTTGACCCTCAAACTCGACTATCTATCAAAAATCTCAAAGCTCGAATGATTAATCCAAAAAAATTCTCGCACTTCACAAACGACGCGCAAAACATTCCAGAAGAATGTCTTTCTTCTCTGTTTCGCATTTACATCACCTTGCATGGATGTAAACGAGAGGCATATAAGAAAAACATTCTTATGGAATGTTTTGCTTTACACACACACTCGATGCGCATTGTTCTCTCTTTCTCCCATTTTCGTTCAATACCAACCGAACAAACAAAAACATACGAGAATCCATCTACCATGGACCGCGTTCAAACATCAAAAACACGGACGTAAGAAACCGGGCGTAAAATAGAAACACGAAAATCTAAAAATGGGGATGTCATGCGTAAAACGAATATTAGGTCTTGTTACAGACAACACAGTCGTAACAAACGTGGGAACGTCCCACACCCTGAGATGTCTCATAAGCCGGGCTTAAAACAAACAACTTTATAGGAAAAGGAGAGGAACGATTAGACACGGATGTCTTTGCGATGATAAGTACCCAATGCTTTTCCGTTCAAATCTTCGACGGCGTACGCTACTTGTCCGACTTTGCTGGTAACTATCGCGGGTTTGAATTTGCTAGCCAGTTTGGCGGAAAATTTATTCGATGCATCGCTCAAAGCAAAAGATCGTATAAACATGGGTTGTCCAACTCGAAAAGAACGCTTAGTACTACGTAAGTTGTAATGTTGAGCCCCCTTTTCGTGTGCTACGCGTAGATAATGAATGATACGATCTTTTAGGAGATTTACTCGATCTGGCTTAGCCCATACATGGACTTCGCTGGGATCATGTTCATCGAGTAATCGTCGCAGTGAGTAATCTGAACCGTGCATCGACATATGTTGACCGAACACGACATAATGAGGGGAGTAATGTAGCGTATCATGTACAGCATTTCGTAACGCGGCTGCAATTTCTTGCAAATTCTTGTCCCACAAATTATGATCGTGATCGCTCAAATATGATCGAATGCTAGCAATCAACGTTTTATATGCTCGGAGGCGTTGCTTTGCGGAGAATACACCGGCGTGCGAATATGGGTTACACCGTATTAAGAGAGCAAATCCTTAAATAAATTGGAGGTAAATTGCTTCCCGTTGTCAGAGGTAATTATTTCGGGAATCGAGAATAACAGAAATATTTCGTTTTCTAAGAATCGACACAGCAAAAGAGCAGACGCTTCCCGTAGAGGTTTTACAACGTCAAATTTCGAGTAATGATCCAGAACGATAGCAATGCAAGTATTCCCGAGTTTTAAACGTGGATACGGACCCAAAAAATCTATATACAGTTTTTGGAACGGGCGAGTTGACGTAACCTGTGCTCCCATGGCTGGTTGTGTTGAGTAATTAACGGCCTAGTTCATTTTACATTTGGTGCAGCTAGCAACGTACTGTTAAACTAGTTTTGCCATCTGAGGCCAGAAAAGTTGACGCTGAAGGCGCTCGAGAGTTTTGCTGCCGCCTAAATGTGCTGAAGTGGGAGGTACGTGAGCCTGTTCGATTAGTGATTGGGTCAAGCTATTCGGAATAACTAGTTTCCAGTTAGAAAGGTCGGTATCCGTATATTTAAAACCAAACGAAGGGGATATTAACACTTAATAAACACATTTTTATTAATCACTTGTTTTTTAATTCGCAGAATATTTTGAATAATTTTTTCAAAAAGTTTAAAAAAACCACTCGATCCACTCGAACCACTTGAACGTAGATACTCCTGATGATGACCTAACAAGTCGAAATCGATCGAGTGGTTTTTTAAAATTTGTGAAAAAATTATTCAAAATATTCTGCGAAACAAAAAACAAGTGATTAATAAAAATGTGTTTATTAAGTATAAGTGTGTTTCGCCAAGTGCCTACGGCAAATAGCGTAAAAAGTATGGGATATTAACAGTTTATCCTCCTGGATTCTGTAGTTGTGCGAACAATCTTTTAATGAACTGATTTTCGCGATCTGATCGACGTAATCTGGATCTTGGAACGCAACCGAATTTTGATCAACGTGTAGAATGGGGACCGAAGGTACTAACGCATCCACGGAAGGGTCGATATTTTTACTCGACAAGACTGGATCTTCGAATTAGGCACCAGGATCAGGCGTGCTCTTACTTTCGGAATCATCCTCACAAGGAGCGGATTCATCAGGAAAAGCTCGAGACCGTGCATCAGGTACAATGTTAACTGAACATTTTCGGTATCCAATCTGAAAATCCAGCGCTTGGAGTTTAAGACTCCATCTCGCCAAACGTCCAGATAGGTCTTTTTGACTCATTAGCCAGCGCAAACTGGAATGGTCAGTGTAAATGACGAACGGGTGGTCTTCCACGTAAGGACGGAATTTTTGCACGCTGAGGACGGCAGCGTAGCATTCCAGCTCGGTCACCGAGTAGTTTCGGTGCGCCGCATTGAGCTTATGTGAATAAAACTCAATGGGCCGCTCCACCCCCTCGGCGTCCACCTGAAATAAGACACTACCAACCCAAGCGGCACTGGCATCACACTGAATAAAAAAGGGTTTTGTATAATCAGGATGCGTCAAAACTGGGGCAGTTGACAAGGCGGTTTTGAGAGCGTTAAAAGAAGAATCAGCAGATGCAGACCAGCATACTTTAGCGTTTTTACCAGTAAGATCGGTGAGAGAAGAAGCTAAGGAGGCGAAATTTGGAATGAAGCGACGGTACCATCCGCACATCCCCAGAAAACGTCTAATCTGTTTCCTTGTTTTCGGAATAGGGTACTCCAGAATAGCTTAACATTTATCTGGGTTTGTACGGAGGCAGCCATTACCCACAATATAACCTAAATAGTCTACTTCTTTCAACACAAACTTACTTTTGGTCAAATTAATTGTTAAACCAGCGTCCGTCAGATATCCAGCAACCTGTTGTAGCAAATCGAAGTGTTCGGCCAGAGTGGAGGATGTGACCAGAAGGTCATCGAGGTACACAAAGACCTTATCGTGTAGCTGGTACGGGATCACGCGGTCTTATTTATAAAGACCTCGGCGTAAGGCCGAGTGTCACTACCCTCGGAGAACAAAACGGAGGAAATCACGTCATTTCTCATCGCAGCGCGGTGGTTCCAATATTTCTTGGATCATTTTAAACGATCTAACTAAGCTAACGACGGAGAATTATAGAAAAACTTTAGAGCGACAGGAAGGGAAGGGGAATTTGGTAGGGAAGAAGGATCGGGAAAGGAATCATGACTGGCAGACGAGTTTACCTTCAGGTCGGGTTCGATTGAGAGCGGAGTTCCGCGTCCGTATTGCTCGCTGCGTCCTCCTGGATCGGTTTGAGTGGATTTGTCCGTTTTAACATCAGTCTGGGTTGCGATTGTGGTTGTGGTGATTTTCGTGGCCCAGTCCTCCAAGAACCACTGTTCTGGTTTTCCGATGGTTTAGGTTGAACGTTTCTCTCCTCGGCACAACGTCGACAACGCGCAAATATCGTCCCACGCAGCCCACAACGATAACAGAATAATCCGACTGAAGCCAGTTGACAATCCATAAATATGTGTCCCATATCTGAACAATTAAAACACACGATATTTTTGCCGTAATTTCCATGCTGTCTGTAAACTACCCCAGAACTGTCGGCTGGGACTTGTCCGCCCAGACGTCTCGCCGCTGCTGACGGATACCTGCTTCCCGTTTGAATTGCGGATACTGAGTTATCGGGTAGAACATCAGTTAAGGGATAATTCTCATAAGAGTCATTTGCTCCAATATCATCATACGGACCGCCTGATAACTCATTGATCACGCGTCGTGGATGGATTGCAGGATCCGCCGGAGCTTTGAGCCGCCGGAAAGACTCCTCCCAAGCCGAACAGCTTTTGATCAGCTCGTTGATGCTGCTAAATTGACGATCGGTTAGATGGTATTGTAGTGTCGGCTTCATATTGTTCATGAGAATTTGAATGAGCTCTTCATCAAAGTACGGTGTGTGACATTGTAGGGTAAGCGTCCAAACATGATTGTAAAAATCCAGAAAACTTTCGTTGGGTTGTTGTTTCCGAGCTTCAATCATTCTTCGAATTTCGTAACTAGTGTGGCGGTCTTGAAAACGCTCGATCATACCGCTTCGTAGTTCTGACCAGGTAACGTGCGGGTTGTGTTTACGAAATGTCCAGTACCATTGTAACGCTATGTCTTTCAAAATGGTGTGTAACTCTAATAGCAAGATCTGGTCGGACAATCCCCGAGACGACGCGATGGTGTCCACTTGAAATAAAAACATGTCTATGTTGATGCCCGAGGGAGATCCGGTGTAACTTAGTCCACTTCCCGACAGTGAGCGTCGATCGATAAATTTCGGTGGGCCTTGGTGAACTGGTGGAAGCGGAAGGAACCCGTTCTTGAGCGATCGAAATTGGCGTAGCTTGGTTTGACTGGTCCTTTTTGTCCAGCTGCGTTTGAAAGGCGGTTTGTCGCTGGTTCAAACTCACTAACTGCTGCAATACGGTTTCGAATTTCTGCGGCATAGATTCCAACAGGGCCGTCTGTGCATTTAATTGTTGTACCGCCGCGTAATTCGTTTGAATTTGATCGAGAAGATCCTCCAGAGTACTTCTGCGTTCCGCCGGCTGTTGTTTTTCGAAATCGTTCTCGCTACCGAGGTTTCCCACTAGGATCTCGTCATTTTGGTCATCAGGAGGCGGTATTTCCCGCCCGAGCTGTATGCCCTTTGCTCTTTCTATAGACTCGTTCAATTTTTCCTGATCATCCAAGTACATCTGCAGGCTAGAGAGCAATTCGGAACATGCCTGATGTATCTTACGCGCGGACTGCTCGTATTTCGGTGATTTAAATGATCGAATAAGGCGACCGGACAAATGCAGCACACGGGAATAGTAACGTTGAGCCAATAACAAGGGATCCTTCGTAGTCGGACCCAAGCGAGTGATCTCCTCTCGAATCTCCTCTAATTTCCGTTGACATGTTAATATCTCCACACCTGGTTTCTTGGAAGCACTCGTGTGCATTTTGACTGGCACTTCCTTAATCGCGGCCTGCTCACCTCGGATCGCTTCCTCGAGTTGATGCAATGCATCGGATGTGTCGAAGCGAATATCGCAAATGAGACAATCCACCTCCACCTCATCTGGTTGCAGTAAGGTAACGTCCATTTTGGGAATTAGGTAGAGTAAGGGAGTAAGTTCGATTAATTTGACCGAAGAAACGTAGTCTTTATTAATTTATAAAAAAATACAAAAAAAAAATATTTTATTTCAAAATAACGTTACTTGAAACTGAAGGTTTCAGAATAAAGTGAACTTATAATTATTTCCACACCCACTATAACTATATAAAACGTAAAAAAAATTAATAATAAAAGGGATGGTTACCTTGTAAAGTTTGTGGGGCCCGGATTCCCACGATTGTTTAACCCGGCGACGACGAGATACCTTCCAAAGTGGCGCTTTTCGATGAGAACCTAATTTGGAGCGGCTCGTTGAAATTTAAATACAATAACAATTCAATGTATGACTCAAATCGCGATAAATAGCCAGAAAGTTACCCCATGCGTTGGATAATATCTAGTTCGAATATGAGTTCGGTTATCTTCCACTCGATCCCACTGCGTAATACGTTGGATACGAGGTTCTACGTCCGAGTTATCCCACACTGTACGTCTTTGAGGTCTTTCTGGTGTATCCCACGGATTTCGATTCATAACACAATAAAGAAAGATAAAATGCTAATAATAATAATAACGTAAATAATGAAGCTACCAACACACCCAAGTAAGAAGGCAAAGTGGCAACAGAAAATACAAATAAGATAATAATAAAAGAAGAAAGGAATGGATACCTTGTAGTAGTTTGTGGGGCCCGTACTCCCACGATTGTTTAACCACGGATTGGACGAGATACTTCCCAAACTGGCGCTTTTCAATGAGAACCTAATTTGGCAGGGCTCGTTGAAATTTGAAACGATACGAAGGCCAAGAAAAAAAATAAAAGTAAAAAAATCCAAGACTACCAACACACCTCAAGGTATGCAGGCAGAATAAAATAAATTCAAAAAGAAAAACGATAGAGAAAAAAAAGAAAAATGAAGTACTAAACAAACCGGCGTTCAAATACAACCCATAGATCGACAAAATCAAAATCAAAAAAAAATATCGAAATATCAAAAATCAAATCAAATAAAATCGAAGATATCAAAATATCAAAAAAAATCAATTAAACATATCAAAAATAAATTTAAATCAATACAATAATGCGGATGGCATGATGAGGGAGAGGAAGATCCCACTCCGTGTCGGCTAAATAATAAAATAAAAAAAAATAAAAAAAATAATAATAAAATAATAAAGTGTTGTTCTGTTCCTCAAATTTCGGCCAAGAAATTTCAGGGAAGAGAGGAAATGAAGCTAAGACAACTAAACCCCGGACAAATGACATCCGAGCTCCACCACAATGGAACACAACACAGTGGAAATGGGAAGGAGCTCGGAAGTCGGATGTCCGGAGAATAGGGGTATGACACTCTCCATCTACGCGCAATCAAACAGCCCGTGCTGGTTGCGATCGCAGATGGGAAATACCAACCGGGAGATTGGCTTTGGTGTGCGCGTCCAGGCGAAGTCAAACAGTGTGGAACACTGGTTTCGGCGCTGGACACGCACGCAAAAGGGAGTGAAGCTACAAATCATAAAAAAAATCAAAAAAAAATTAAAATTCGCGAAATTTTGAGCGCCACTTGAAACGCCAGCCGCGGTTGCATGTGGCGTTTCCCAACCCTGATTAAAAATATAAAAACTAAATAAATAAAAATTTCCCCGTATTTCAAATAATATTGGGAAATTCGTTCGGCGACCTAGGTTGGACCTCATCTGACTAAAACATTTGCCCCACTCTTTTTGCGAATGGCTATAAATAGCGGCTCCGATTACTGCTCGCTCTCTTTGGTTTGGTCTGCAAATATGGTGAGAACCGATTGAACAAAACAAGAAGTCGGACAGTTTGTTTTAAGTTGTGTAATCTTAATTATGTGCACAGTGATTAAATAGTCAAGAATCCCTGTTAAGATTTTTTTATTTAAAACGCGTGGGGATCGCGTATATCGAAACCTATTTAAGATAAAAAAAAATTAAATTTATAAAACGTGCGTTGTATGCGAATAAATGCCGTGAAGGAATCATTAAATAATTCCGAAACTCAATTGTACATTTGTTTATTGAATAACGCTAAGTGTATAAATTTTAAAGTGCACAATATGTTTAGACGGTACCATGTTTAAAGTTTATTGAAAACTACGGTATCAATATTTTTTTGTGTAATGGTGATATCTTTGATAAATTAACTGTTTATAAAACCTAAAAGCCAGGTCCTACTGTGTTACCGTGAAGAAAAAAAAACTGTATTGGAACCACAAAGGTGATTCGGTGTAAAACGTTTAAGACGTTTACGATAAAAAGCCGTGGAAAAAAATGGCTATTTATTTTATGTGTTCGAAATAATTAATGTTTTATGAGAATCGGAATGATATATATATAGAAATTATTAATGAAAATAAACTTAAAATTATTATAATATATTAAGTTAAATTACAAAATAAGTTAAGCATAAAATTAATGGAATAAAATTAGTGACAATTATTTAATCGTGTATATGCTACATCTAAGAATATTATATAGCTGTTAGTATTGTAAAGGTGTATCTTGCTGTATGTTGCGCAACAGGGATATGCAACACCCATATTTACGTATACAAGCAATTCTTTATTGGTAATCTCTCGTTTGTGCATGCTAAAAACAAACGAATACAAATCATCGATTCAATCTTCGGTTGTATGCATCAAAATTGTATATAATGTACATAGATTGGAATGTACATAAAAAAATAAACAATACATAAAATGGATATTGGTGATCAGCTGTGGAAAACAACCTTGTTGGATTGGACATTAATTTACCACTTCAGGATGAGTTTTTAAAATTTATTTATCTATTTATTTAAAATTTGTAAAATTATTTATTATATGTGTATATTTATGCTACTATTTATTTGCTATTATAAAAATATTTATTCAAAAAAAAAAAAAATTAATTTAATTATTTAATGTAAGAAAGAATTTGTCTGTCTTAAATATTTTCATTTTAATAATTTCAAAGTAAATTTCTTAAATTTCGTAAAATTGCATGTATATAAATGGAGTCAAACCTTAATATAACTTACATACTAATTAAGTTTAAATAATTTAGCTAAGCAAAAGTCCGGACTATCAAAAGAAAAAAAAACTAGAATTATATTGTACATTGGTGAATTTATCTTATTGTAATTACATTTTAATTCGCAAATTTTTTTAGGATAAGTATTTCGATGTTTATTATTGTAATTATTTCTCTTGTAAATGTTTTTTGCTTCACGAATAATTTTTATAGAAATATAAACTAGACTAGTAAGTTTGTAAAATTTAATTTTGTCGGTTTTACATTTTTTTTCCCGGTGGTTATCAATTTGAACATCGCTTAATTTGAACTCCAAATACTACGTTGATGAACCCCAGCTAAATTCGTACTGAGAAACATGATTCGTTGTATTCCCTTCAGCGGTGTATTACAGTATTTTATAAGTTTCTGAAACCCCCACGACCTCCACCGAGAGCACTAGCCGGCTACCAATCACCGCTTCAGAAACCTCTGTATAAAAATTCTGTTAGCAAAACTAGGTTTTGCCACAGTGGCGCCCAAATATGTAAATGGCTATTCCTTTCCTTTATATTAATTTTTCCTTTCCCTCAATCTGTGCATTATTTCATTATTTTTATTTTTAAAGGGTTTAAATTTTTGGCACATTCCTTCAATTTAATTTCCAGGCAAGGTCCTGTTTGATAATCAATGTTTGAATGGACCGAAACGTTAATTCCGGTTTATATCTTATTTGGTCTTGTTCAACGTGTTGTTTCGTTAGACAGTTTTTACGGCAACACTACGGATTCCGCTTTCACGTGTTTGATGTCAGAGTGCATTGCCGTGCAATTGTTGATGAAATAATTCGTTCGAATATTCAATTCATTTTTTTTGTTTTTATTTTCTTTCATTTTTTTTTTTTTTGACAGTAATTTTTGCTGAGTCGTCCCACCGTTTCCGCTTAAAGTGTAGAGTTTGTTTGGGCTACGTTAATCTATATTAATTACTTACTGTTTGTGTAAAATGCCAACTTCAACCTGGATATGTATTTCCAAAAAATTTTTTTTGGGTTGATTACTATGTTTTCGGTTTAAGTTGACAAAGTTAAAGATCTTAAATTGTATTTACTACCAGTTCATTATTTGTTGGCGTAAATTATAAATTTCGGATTTTTTTTTTGTCTCCTCCCCCAAATTTATTTTTTCCCTTCCCCGATTCTTATTCTTTTATGCAACGAATTAACAGTCTTACATATATATTTAACTTAACAGTACGAAAAGCTATACCTGGAACTCATCAGCGTAGTAAACCTATTATGAAAATTTGATTTAACGATTTAAAAGTGGATTTAATTACAAACGTACAATTGATTTTTTTGTTTAATAATATTTTTGTCGCACATATTTGATTATCATTTTGTGTTCGGATTATATTTTTTCCCCCGCTATGCTAATTCTTGTTAGTCTTATAAGTCTTATTATTACAAAAAATTATTTTTTCAATTTTTACCAGAACTTGTTAGACATTTTGTTTCGTTTAATTCTTATAAGTGCTATTATATATATATTTTTTTTTGCTTTTCCCTAAATTTTCCAAAATTTAAAATTTTTGTTGGTCTTAATTGGCGATTACCAACTATTTAAACTAATATTTAGTACAAGATAATAAGAATAGAATCCCAAAATGGATATTTTCGCATTGAAGGCGGACGAGATTGAAATCGAGTGTGAGATACGGAACATTCCCTCGAAATCTCCTGACGCGATAAATTTACTGAAAGACGAAATTGTGAAAGAAAATTCTTCTATTGTGTCAGTTCCTCATAGAATGCATGTACGGGCATCTAAACGACCCGACTTAGAGATCGAAAATTGCAGAACAAAGTTACTGCGGATCCAACAAGACACAGTGGGTTTAAAAACTGTTAGCGCAGAGGAACAACTCACAAAAGCCAAACAGTTGTTTTCCCGTTTATTGCATGTACGAGGTAGGCTTGAAAGAGCTTCCCAATCACCTACCTATTAAAGATGTGCTGCTATTGTGCTAGAACCGTGTACCAAGTTGCGGATAACTATCGAAGATTATTTGAAAGATCAAAGTAATCTGGATGTATTGATTGATGCGTCAAACCAAATTGAAATAGCAGGTTACCACAGATGCTGATGGTTCCAGCAGCAACCTTGCCTGCGGATTCTGTTAATCAGCCAGGATCTTCCTTGATAACTGCAGAGGCGGAAAACAAACAGCTTGATCCAATACAGCTAGATTCCAATACTGAGAAAAGCTCCGTACTACATACAGAAGTTACTCCCTCTAAGCCACTATCCATTTCATCTAAATCGTCCGAAGATAGCTCGATGATGATGGCTACGATGATAGCTCAACTTAGTCAAGTATTTACCCAAATTGAACTGTTAAATAAACGTCAAAATGATCTTCAAGCTCAGCTTAACCAAACTTCTTGTGTTAGGGGTAAATCAAATGAACAATCCTGGCTGTGCATCATCGGAAGTACGGTTTCAGGTGCCTCAGACTCCTGGTAGCGTTCGGACTATATCAATACCAAGTGTTCCTGTGACCACCCTTACTCTCAGTCAAGTTCCATATATGAGCACTTAAAGTGATCCCAGATACACTGCAGGTACCCATCATAATAGTACGTTCATATCAAACAACGGCGCTGGTCAAATTGATCATCAAGAAGAAGGGTGCCAATCTAAATCAAATCCAAATTTTCCATCGCATGGCAATGCCGGAAACGACCGCCGTCGACTTTTCCATAGTGGTATTTCATACACCGGCTCACCTTTAGGTATCCCCGTAGAGATGTTTTTTTCCAGTTGGAAACAGTAGCCTCTTCGATGCGGTTACCTCAAGAGAGCCTGACGATGGAAATAAGTACTGTATTGAAAGATGTCGCCCTTCAATGGTACTGGACCTACCGGCGTCATAACCCCAATGCTTCCTGGTTGAATTTGAAACGGGACTTTATGGAAAGATTTAAGGATCGTAGAACTAATTTTGAGATACATAGGGCGGTTGAAGCGCGTAAGCAGAAACCGGATGAAAGTTTCCTCGACTTTTACCATGACGTCTGGCGATTGAGCCTTCAATGCCACACGCCGTATAGCGATCATGAGTTTATACAGATGCTAATGATTAATATGAAACCTGAATTGCAGTTTCATCTAACCGATCGAAATTTTAGTAATTTGAATGACTTGATAAAAAGTTGCGTTGCATGGGAGGAAACCTTTAAAAGATTGAGAATTTCAGCTGATAATTTAGTAACGCATAAAAGGACCGTTAATGAATTAATCACTATGCAGGACGATGGCCCGATTCAAAACTCGTGGACAAAGTCGAATAATAACTTAGAAACTGAAAACATGAATAACATTTTTCCCCAATCAGTATCAGCTCTTCAGAACCGAGCAAATTCAAGATCTTATCTTATTCACAGAATATCTTAGAAAATTCCGCCAGTACCAGAGCAAGTCGTAACACTTGTAACCTTTTGGTAGGTTACATATATTTTGAAATCATTTACACCTCGCATCACACGTCATTTCTTTACGTACCTAATAATTTTGTCGCGTACTATAGAAACGCAAATAATTTCTCTATAAAACAATATACTGATTGTAGTAGAATTGTTACTAAATTTGATTTATTTGTTAAGAAGAAAACCGGTTTGATTATGGTTCAAATGTTGAGGGGAAATATTATGCAGAAAATAAATTTTTTCTCGTCAATCATAATCGCATCAGTTCAGTTTTGTCACAGCACCCAAATAACTAGCTCGGGTTAAAAGAATTATATAAAAATTTATTTAAAGTGAAAAGTGCAGCTTTTACGTTTGCAACTAAAATAAAATTCTAAAGTTAAAGTTTATAACTTATAGTATTGTTAATTGTGACAAACTATATTATATTTTTCCTGTGGCATTAACGTGGATCGATTGGGAAATTGTTTAAATTCTGTAATCGCTTACCAAGGTAAAATGTACTGTGCTTTTGAAGTGAATCTTGTCATTAATAGATTTTTGTTTCTGTTTTAATTTCTATAAAAATAATCTAGATACAGGTCATACAAATACCCCGAAATTTGTACCAAAACAACCTGTATTTCTTGGTAAGCAAATTTTTTTTTATATAACTCCATTTTACCAATTTATATTTAATAAATAATATACACGGGCTACTACGAAATCCATTCATAACATAAAAAAATAATCTGGGTACAGTAGCATACGAAAGTAATTTCATACATATAAACGCGTGCATGATAACATAATCGCAATAATGAATACCAGTCTCAAAGTAAAATGGACAACTGTTGCGCGATTATTACGGTTCATCTTTTAGTGTAAATTGCGATTTTTCGCATATGATTATTTTATAATATATAGCTAATATTTATTATTTTTTTTTACAATCTATATGTTATTTATATTATTATTGTTATTTATTAAAAACAAAAAATTACAATTAAATTATTAGATTAAAGAGCCATGGTTCAAATAATAAATGAGAAATTCTAGATTTATGGTTTTCTATATTTTTACAATTAAATTATATTAATATATTTATTTACTATATTTATCATCTAATATTAGATTATATTTATTTAATGCACGAACGTACATAACTTTCTTTTTTTTATTTGTTTAAATCCATCATAATTTTGATTCATAATTATTTGAAACTATTTTCTTCCTTGATTGTGTTAAGGGTATTTTACTTCTGATCAGTATATGGTTATCTTTTCTCAGCAACATTTTTAGTGATGTGTGATACGTGGCAACGTGATATTTTGTTTGATTGTGCAAAGTGATTTAAAAATGTGCTATTAATTATAAACGGTACCATGATGGTGAAATTTTAACCGCACTTGGGATTTCGTGTTAACCACGAATATACTTATAGTTATATGGAGGAGCGGGTAAAGACATATGACCGTCACAACCAAGGTCATTCAACTGAGTTGTATTTTAGCTGTGATAGAAAACGGTGTTTTCCATGAGGTAAATATCTGAATTTAGATTGTTTTAGTTATATTTTCTATATTTTGTGAGTGGTCATTAACGTATAAAGGTGTGTGCATAAGTTAAATTTTTAAGCAACATATATCAAGCTCTTGAGACTGGTGGAACGATCCCACCCAAACGACTGCTACCTAGCCGGCGATCTGCTGCTCCGCCACAAGGTTACCAAGAGATCTGCTAACGGTTTAAGGTAATACACGAAAATCTTTAAAATACCAAACACTCCGTTACAGTGGCGCCCAAATTAAAGCAAGTTTTTTCTCATCGGACAGTTATTGACACACCTTGTTTTATTACAAACTTTAGTTTTTTTATCATAACTGGGTTCTCCGATTTATTTTAGTATTTCTTTCCACCAAAGCGTGTTTGACTGGACACTTATAAATGGATCGGATATCCTAATTATAATAATTAATTAATTTATGCTTTTTTATGTTTTGATGTTTCCCTAATTTCATTTAAACATGAAGATTAAATGATTGGTTGTACGGCAGCCTTGACTTTAGAGCTTGCAAATGACTTATACCGATATCTAAATAGAAATTCGAGCATTACTCCCACTAATTTTCCCCGCGTGGTTTTGACTGTTAGTTTGTAGTGGTAATTGAATTTATATTTTTTTTTGTGTTTTTAGTTATGGTCAAAATTTCAGTATATGTTATCCGCTGGCATGCGTTTGACAGTGTACAGTACTGAATTTGAATTTGTTCATTATACTAATGTAGACACTATGTCAGCATTTTCTATAGTATATAATGTTTTATAGTGGAGTTTAATAAAGGCAGTATAATTAAGTAAATCACCATTCAAGTACTTAATTATTTATTGGTCCTTCGAGCAAAACAACATCCAAGTTCGAAAAAATTAAATACAAACCACGAAATAATTAAGTGCACATATACCATCAACTACCATCAAAGTGATTCATAAAACATCAACCAGGCGGTGACATAATGGATAACCTATGCAAGGAACAATAGCAGAGGTTCAAGGAGATACAAACCCTGTAGCGACCGAAATCAAACTTTAGTTTAATTTCAATCCATATCCGTTTACAATTTATTTACAGATTAATTATCCATTTCTTATCTAACCTTCCTGCACCCTACATTATATGTATTATGATTGTCATTTATTATAATACATAATATACAAATACAAAATATCCCGCGCATACAAAATACGTTGTTGCAATTCATTTTTAAATGTGTAGTACAATGCAAATAATTTCGTATTATGTATCTTCTCATTGCGTCATCATATTGATGATGAATTTATTTTGTATTTACCTTTTTACTATTACCTATTTTATATATGTACTTAATAATTGTAATGCTAGTAATATTCAATGGTATGGGTTATTTTTTTTAGTGGGAGATAAATTTGTATATAAGAATATAATTTTACTGTTCGATTTTTGGTTTTAGAAAAATCAATTATCACACAGAGTTGGTATCGATTAGCGAAACAAATTATAAGCTAAACTTAATAAAATAATTTCAAAATATAAAATAAATCTTAAAAATAATAATATATAAAATATTAAAACGAAAATCAAATGTGTTGGCTTTTATTTATAAACAAGCTAGTCAGTGCGTAGTTATTTGTGAAAATAGTTGTGAGTTTCTTGGATCGTCGAGGACGTCCATTTGCCCCTTGGATGTTTATCCAAATCCTACCTCAACAACTATATTGGTGACCGACTCATTTGGTTCTATTTTCGAAAGATTCGAAAAAATTAAATCATTAGATAAATTTTCGTAAGATATATTTTTAAAATATGAAATATATATTACTATTATGTAAACTTATATTTCATTTTCTTATTTTTATTTAACAGTCTTAAATAAATATAAAATTAAATGCAATATTTGGGGGTTTTTTTTTTAGATTAATTTTTTCGCCCGTAAAATCTAAAATTTACAAAACGTGATTTGGGATATTTTTCGGGCTATTTAGTTTGGGCAATTTGAAATTTGAGAAACTGTCTACTAGTTAGTTTTTGATCTAGTCAAAAATAATAAAATTTTCGGGAATACGATGGTATCCCTAGACAAAAATAAAAAAATTAAAAATTTGGACCCCAAGTACTAACACCCCAAAATTTTCGAGTCCGAGGAGATTTTGGACGAAATGGGCTTACAACAAAACTATTTCGTTAAATAAGTTTTTACATTGATTTTATTGCTTTTTGTTGTGTATCAAACCATATTACACAAAAATAAAAAAATTTTAAATTTGGACCCCACGTAGTTACACCCCAAAATTTTCGAGTCCAAGAAGATTTCGGACGAAATGGCCTTACAACAAAACTATTTCGTTAAATGAGTTTTTACATTGATTTTATTGTTTTTGGTTGTGTATCAAACAATTTTAGGTAGAAATAAAAATGTTTAAAATTTGGACCCAAAGTACTTACACCCCAAAATTTTCGAATCCAACGAGATTTTGGACGAAATGGGCTTACAACAAAACTATTTCGTTAAATGAGTTTTTACATTGATTTTATTGCTTGTTGTTGTGTATCAAACCATATTAGACAAAAATAAAAAAATTAAAAATTTGGACCCCAAGTACTTACACTCCAAAATTTTCGAGTCCAAGGAGATTTTGGACGAAATGGGCTTACAACAAAACTATTTCGTTAAATAAGTTTTTACATTGATTTTATTGCTTTTTGTTGTGTATCAAACCATATTACACAAAAATAAAAAAATTTAAAATTTGGACCCCACGTAGTTACACCCCAAAATTTTCGAGTCCAAGGAGATTTTGGACGAAATGGGCTTATAACAAAACTATTTCGTTAAATGAGTTTTTACATTGATTTTATTGTTTTTGGTTGTGTATCAAACCATATTAGGTAGAAATAAAAAAATTTAAAATTTGGACCCCAAGTACTTACACCCCAAAATTTTCGAGTCCAAGAAGATTTTGGACGAAATGGGCTTACAACAAAACTATTTCGTTAAATGAGTTTTTACATTGATTTTATTGCTTTTTGTTGTATATCAAACCACATTAGACGTAAATAAAAAAATTAAAAATTTGGACCCCAAGTACTTACACTCCAAAATTTTCGAGTCCAAGGAGATTTTGGAAGAAATGGGCCTACAACAAAACTACTTAGTTAAATGAGTTTTTAAATTGATTTTATTGCTTTTTGTTGTGTATCAAACCATATTAGACAAAAATAAAAAAATTAAAAATTTGGACTCCAAGTACTTACACTCCGAAATTTTCGAGTCCATGGAGATTTTGGACGAAATGGGCTTACACCAAAACTATTTCGTTAAATGAGTTTTTACATTGATTTTATTGTTTTTGGTTGTGTATCAAACCATATTAGGTAGAAATAAAAAAGTTTAAAATTTGGACCCCAAGTACTTACACGCCAAAATTTTCGAATCCTTGGAGATTTAGGACGAAACGGGCTTACAACAAAACTATTTCGTTAAATGAGTTATAAAAGTTTGTTACTTTTATTATTTATTTATATTTATTTAATTATTATTAATATAAAATATTATTTTATATATTTATTATTTATTAAATTAATATTTAATTTGATTTATTTATCCACCATGTACAATGGTGGATGGCGTGATGTGCAGCATGGTGTGCGGTAGGCGCAAGTGGTATGCGCGACTTGCTTCAGCAGCTGGTGGGAGACGAACTGAATGATAAAAGCAAATTTTGTAAATTTTGTTCGTTCTGTTTTGGTTTCGTCTTCGTCGTGTTGCTGTTACTTTCGTTTGGAATGCTCGTCGTGTTATTTCCGGCTTGCATGTATCTGTGCATCTGTTGATGCATTTACTCTGTTTAGACGTACAGAGTAATGATGAGTTAGCGATGAGTTTGCGAGATGTTTGTAACATGTACGATTTGAATATTGGTTTGCAATATTCTAACCGCTACATCTTCTCCCCCCAGATGAGTCACACAGTGAAGAAGAGTGTCGATCAATGCTATTGCAGTGATACCGAAGGATATTTGTCGATATGCTCAACACGGTAAAGATTGGGCGTCAGTCCGTTGTTGCTGTCATATCTTATCTTTCAGCATCGTATATGATTAGCTGACCGATTCATGACTGAATGATTGCGCGATCGGTTGATTTATTAAGAATTCGAAAAGATATCCGTTCTTTAAGACATTTATCTTTTCGGTATTGATTATTTGTTTGTTAGTCTTAGGCAGTAATTCTTATTCACTGTGAGCTTAAGATGTGCATAAGCTCAGTGAATAGCTGCGAACTCTGTGCCTAATCGGTCGGTGAGTTGACTGATACTCCGAATCTAAAAGTATAGTTTTCGGAGTGTATGAGAAAACCGATCGCGAATTGTAGTTTCCCAGTTTATCGATCATGGCTCATTTGTTGAAATACCGAAAGATATTTGTCCCTTGCGACATCTAATTTCTCGGTATTGGTAAGATGATGTTTAGCCAATCGGTTGAAGACCGCAAAATTGTGCGAGTCATGAAACTGGGTGTGTGAAAGGTGGAGTATTGGGGTCACTGTGTAGGTGGGTGTTGTTGATGCTAACTCATGGATCATGGTTGTTGCATGATCCAAGTAAGAGGAAAGCGACAGTTGGTATGGTTGTGATGTACACAGCACCATGCGCATCGCGAAATTATGGATCATGATAATTGCATGATCCATGCAAGAAAACGAAAAAGGAGACATGGTGGTGGTTTTCACTGCACCATGTGCGCCGCTGGATCATGATAATTGCATAATCAATGGCGACGCTACACGAAAACGAATGTGAACAAGTTGGTTCTTGTTCACAGTATGCGTGCCGCTGGATAATGGGCCTTGGAACTTGCATGGCCCATGTAATAAAACACAAAAGAAATTTTATTTTATTTACACAATAAAAAGAATTTTTTTTTTTTTTTTTAAACTAAAATTTGTTGCAATCGTGTTTTCTTGTTGTTGTTGTTGCTGCTGCACTTTTGTTGTTGCTTCTACCACGATGTCGTGTTTAGTTGCTGTGTGCGTTCTTTTCCTTGCTGTTGTTATTTCGCTGTTGTTGTCGCTGGAGTTGTAGCACTGTTGTTGTTGTTGTAGCCGCTTTTGTCGTCTCCTCTGCTGTTGTTGTTGCCGTTGTCCGGCTCCCTCGTGGGGCGCTATCGCCATAGTGGGGCGCTATCGCCATTGTAAACGCTATCGCGATTGTGGGGCAAATTGGCCCGTATTTTGTTGTTGCGTGGGTGTAGCGGCTTTAATTCGCTCGCCATAAATTTACTGTCACCCACGATGGTGTGGCGGTTAAGGTTGAGCTCACACACAAAAAAAAATATTTTCACCGCACACAAAAAAATGTCCACACACCACAAAATCACGTGCCACAATATTCGTTTATATATTATTTTATTACTTATTATCCGTAAAAACGGACGTCGGGGTCACCACTATAAAAGTTTGTTACTTTTATTATTTATTTATATTTATTTAATTATTATTAATATAAAATATTATTTTATATATTTATTATTTATTAAATTAATATTTAATTTGATTTATTTATCCACCATGTACAATGGTGGATGGCGTGATGTGCAGCATGGTGTGCGGTAGGTGCAAGTGGTATGCGCGACTTGCTTCAGCGGCTGGTGGGAGACGAACTGAATGATAAAAGCAAATTTTGTAAATTTTGTTCGTTCTGTTTTGGTTTCGTCTTCGTCGTGTTGCTGTTACTTTCGTTTGGAATGCTCGTCGTGTTATTTCCGGCTTGCATGTATCTGTGCATCTGTTGATGCACCCCAAGTACTTACACCCCAAAATTTTCGAGTCCAAGGAGATTTTGGACGAAATGGGCTTACAACAAAACTATTTCGTTAAATGACATTTTTACACACCAAAATTTTCGAGTCCAAGGAGATTTTGGACGAAATGAACTTACAACAAAACTATTTCGTTAAATGAGTTTTTACATTGATTTTATTGCTTTTTGTTGTGTATCAAACCATTTAGACAAAAATAAAAAAATTTAAAATTTGGACTCCAAGTACTTACCCCCCAAAATTTTCGAGTCCAAGTAGATTTTGGACGAAATGGGCTTACAACAAAACTATTTCGTTAAATGAGTTTTTATATTGATTTTATTGTTTTTGGTTGTGTATCAAACCACATTAGACTAAAATAAAAAAATTAAAAATTTGGACCCCAAGTACTTACACTCCAAAATTTTCGAGTCCAAGTAGATTTTGGACAAAATGGGCTTACAACAAAACTATTTCGTTTAATGAGTTTTTACATTGATTTTATTGCTTTTTGTTGTGTATCAAACCATAGTAGACAAAAATAAAAAAATTAAAAATTTGGACTCCAAGTACTTACACTCCAAAAATTTCGAGTCCAAGTAGATTTTGGACAAAATGGGCATACAACAAAACTATTTCGTTAAATGAGTTTTTACATTGATTTTATTGCTTTTTGTTGTGTATCAAACCATATTAGACAAAAATAAAAAAAATTAAAAGTTTGGACCCCAAGTAATTACATTCCAAAATTTTCGAGTCCAAGTAGATTTTGGACAAAATGGGCATACAACAAAACTATTTCGTTAAATGAGTTTTTAAATTGATTTTATTGCTTGTTGTTGTGTATCAAACCATATTAGACAAAAATAAAAAAAATTAAAATTTGGACCCCAAGTTCTTACATTACACAAAAATAAAAAAATTAAAAGTGTTCCCAAAATGTTCGAGTTCAAGTAGATTTTGGACGAAATGGGCTTACAACAAAACTATTTCGTTAAATGAGTTTTTACATTGATTTTATTGCTTTTTGTGGTGTATCGAACCATATTAGACAAAAATAAAAAAATTTAAAATTTGGACCCCAAGTACTTACACTCCAAAATTTTCGAGTCCAAGTAGATTTTGGACAAAATGGGCTTACAACAAAACTATTTCGTTTAATGAGTTTTTACATTGATTTTATTGCTTTTTGTTGTGTATCAAACCATAGTAGACAAAAATAAAAAAATTAAAAATTTGGACTCCAAGTACTTACACTCCAAAAATTTCGAGTCCAAGTAGATTTTGGACAAAATGGGCATACAACAAAACTATTTCGTTAAATGAGTTTTTACATTGATTTTATTGCTTTTTGTTGTGTATCAAACCATATTAGACAAAAATAAAAAAAATTAAAAGTTTGGACCCCAAGTAATTACATTCCAAAATTTTCGAGTCCAAGTAGATTTTGGACAACATGGGCTTACAACAAAACTATTTCGTTAAATGAGTTTTTGCATTGATTTTATTGCTTTTTGTTGTGTATCAAACCATATTAGACAAAAATAAAAAAATTAAAAGTTTGGACCCCAGGTGCTTACACACCAAAATTTTCGAGTCCAAGTAGATTTTGGACGAAATGGGCTTACAACAAAACTATTTCGTTAAATGAGTTTTTACATTGATTTTATTGTTTTTGGTTGTGTATCAAACCATATTAGACAAAAATTAAAAAATAAAAAATTTGGACTCCAAGTACTTACACCCCAAAATTTTCGAGACCAAGGAGATTTTGAACGAAATGGGCTTACAACAAAACTATTTCGTTAAATGAGTTTTAACATTGATTTTATTGATTTTTAATGTGTATCAAACCATATTAGACAAAAATAAAAAAAATAAAAATTTGGACCACAAGTACTTACACTCCAAAATTTTCGAGACCAAGTAGATTTTGGACAAAATGGGCTTACAACAAAACTATTTCGTTAAATGAGTTTTTACATTGATTTTATGGCTTTTTGTTGTGTATCAAACCATATTAGGCAAAAATAAAAAAATTAAAAATTTTGACTCCAAGTACTTACACTCCGAAATTTTCGAGTCCAAGGAGATTTTGGACGAAATGGGCTTACACCAAAACTATTTCGTTAAATTAGTTTTTACATTGAATTTATTGCTTTTGGTTGTGTATCAAACCACATTAGACTAAAATAAAAAAATTAAAAATTTGGACCCCAAGTACTTACACTCCAAAATTTTCGAGCACAAGGAGATTTTGAAAGAAATGGGCTTACAACAAAATTACTTCGTTAAATGAGTTTTTACATTGATTTTATTGCTTTTTGTTGTGTATCAAACCATATTAGACAAAAAAAAAAATTAAAAATTTGGACTCCAAGTACTAACACTCCGAAATTTTCGAGTCCAAGAAGATTTTGGACGAAATGGGCTTACACCAAAACTATTTCGTTAAATAAGTTTTTACATTGATTTTATTGCTTTTTGTTGTGTATCAAACCATATTACAAAAAAATAAAAAAATTTAAAATTTGGACCCCACGTAGTTACACCCCAAAATTTTCGAGTCCAAGGAGATTTTGGACGAAATGGGCTTACAACCAAACTATTTCGTTAAATGAGTTTTTACATTGATTTTATTGTTTTTGGTTGTGAATCAAACAATTTTTGGGTAGAAATAAAAATGTTTAAAACTTGGACCACAAGTACTTACACCCCAAAATTTTCGAATCCAAGGAGATTTTGGACGAAATGGGCTTACAACAAAACTATTTCGTTAAATGAGTTTTTACATTGATTTTATTGCTTTTTGTTGTGTATCAAACCATATTAGACAAAAATAAAAAAATTAAAAATTTGGACCCCAAGTACTTACACCCCAAAATTTTCGAGTCCAAGTAGATTTTGGACGAAATGGGCTTACAACAAAACTTTTTCGTTAAATAAGTTTTTACATTGATTTTATTGCTTTTTGTTGTGTATCAAACCATATTACAAAAAAATAAAAAAATTTAAAATTTGGACCCCACGTAGTTACACCCCAAAATTTTCGAGTCCAAGGAGATTTTGGACGAAATGGGCTTACAACAAAACTATTTCTTTAAATGAGTTTTTACATTGAATTTATTGCTTTTGGTTGTATATCAAACCACATTAGACTAAAATAAAAAAATTAAAAATTTGGACTCCAAGTACTTACACTCCAAAATTTTCGAGTCCAAGGAGATTTTGGAAGAAATGGGCCTACAACAAAACTACTTAGTTAAATGAGTTTTTACATTGATTTTATTGCTTTTTGTTGTGTATCAAACCATATTAGACAAAAATAAAAAAATTAAAAATTTGGACTTCAAGTGCTTACACTCCGAAACTTTCGAGTCCCAGGAGATTTTGGACGGAAATGGGCTTACACCAAAACTATTTCGTTAAATGAGTTTTTACATTGATTTTATTGTTTTTGGTTGTGTATCAAACCATATTAGACAAAAATAAAAAAGTTTAAAATTTGGACCCCAAGTACTTACACCCCAAAATTTTCGAATCCTTGGAGATTTTGGACGAAATGGGCTTACAACAAAACTATTTCGTTAAATGAGTTTTTACATTGATTTTATTGTTTTTTGTTGTGTATCAAACCATATTAGACAAAAATAAAAAAATTAAAAAATCTGGACCCCAAGTACTTACACTCCAAAATTTTTGAGTCCAAGTAAAATTTGGACGAAATGGGCTTACAACAAAACTATTTCGTTAAATGAGTTTTTACATTGATTTTATTGCTTTTTGTTGTGTATCAAACCATATTAGGCAAAAATAAAAAAATTAAAAATGTTGACTCCAAGTACTTACACTCCGAAATTTTCGAGTCCAAGGAGATTTTGGACGAAATGGGCTTACACCAAAACTATTTCGTTAAATGAGTTTTTACATTGAATTTATTGCTTTTGGTTATGTATCAAACCATATTAGACAAAAATAAAAAAATTAAAAGTTTGGACCCCAAGTGCTTACACACAAAAATTTTCGAGTCCAAGTAGATTTTGGACGAAATGGGCTTACAACAAAACTATTTCGTTAAATGAGTTTTTACATTGATTTTATTGTTTTTGGTTGTGTATCAAACCATATTAGACAAAAATTAAAAAATAAAAAATAAAAAATTTGGACTCCAAGTACTTACACCCCAAAATTTTCGAGACCAAGGAGATTTTGGACGAAATGGGCTTACAACAAAACTATTTCGTTAAATGAGTTTTTACATTGATTTTATTGCTTTTTGTTGTGTATCAAACCATATTAGGCAAAAATAAAAAAAAATAAAAATTTTGACTCCAAGTACTTACACTCCGAAATTTTCGAGTCCAAGGAGATTTTGGACGAAATGGGCTTACACCAAAACTATTTCGTTAAATGAGTTTTTACATTGAATTTATTGCTTTTGGTTGTGTATCAAATCACATTAGACTAAAATAAAAAAATTAAAAATTTGGACCCCAAGTACTTACACTCCAAAATTTTCGAGTCCAAGGAGATTTTGGAAGAAATGGGCTTAAAACAAAATTATTTCGTTAAATGAGTTTTTACATTGATTTTATTGCTTTTTGTTGTGTATCAAACCATATTAGACAAAAATAAAAAAAATTAAAAATTTGGACTCCAAGTACTAACACTCCGAAATTTTCGAGTCCAAGAAGATTTTGGACGAAATGGGCTTACACCAAAACTATTTCGTTAAATGAGTTTTTACATTGATTTTATTGTTTTTGGTTGTGTATCAAACAATTTTTGGGTATAAATAAAAATGTTTATAACTAGGACCCCAAGTACTTACACCCCAAAATTTTCGAATCCAAGGAGATTTTGGACGAAATGGGCTTACAACAAAACTATTTCGTTAAATGAGTTTTTACATTGATTTTATTGCTTTTTGTTGTGTATCAAACCATATTAGACAAAAATAAGAAAATTAAAAATTTGGACCCCAAGTACTTACACCCCAAAATTTTCGAGTCCAAGGAGATTTTGGACGAAATGGGCTTACAACAAAACTATTTCGTTAAATGAGTTTTTACATTGATTTTATTGCTTTTTGTTGTGTATCAAACCATATTACAAAAAAATAAAAAAAATTAAAATTTGGACCCCACGTAGTTACACCCCAAAATTTTCGAGTCCAAGGAGATTTTGGACGAAATGGGCTTACAACAAAATTATTTCGTTAAATGAGTTTTTACATTGATTTTATTGCTTTTTGTTGTGTATCAAACCATATTAGACAAAAATAAAAAAATTAAAAATTTGAACCCCAAGTACTTACACCCCAAAAATTTCGAGTCCAAGGAGATTTTGGACGAAATGGGCTTATAACAAAACTATTTCGTTAAATGAGTTTTTACATTGATTTTATTGTTTTTGGTTGTGTATCAAACCATATTAGGTAGAAATAAAAAAATTTAAAATTTGGACCCCAAGTACTTACACCCCAAAATTTTCGAGTCCAAGGAGATTTTGGACGAAATGGGCTTACAACAAAACTATTTCGTTAAATGAGTTTTTACATTGAATTTATTGCTTTTGGTTGTATATCAAACCACATTAGACTAAAATAAAAAAATTAAAAATTTGGACTCCAAGTACTTACACTCCAAAATTTTCGAGTCCAAGGAGATTTTGGAAGAAATGGGCCTACAACAAAACTACTTAGTTAAATGAGTTTTTACATTGATTTTATTGCTTTTTGTTGTGTATCAAACCATATTAGACAAAAATAAAAAAATTAAAAATTTGGACTCCAAGTGCTTACACTCCGAAATTTTCGAGTCCAAGGAGATTTTGGACGAAATGGGCTTACACCAAAACTATTTCGTTAAATGAGTTTTTACATTGATTTTATTGTTTTTGGTTGTGTATCAAACCATATTAGACAAAAATAAAAAATTAAAAATTTGGACCCCAAATACTTACACCCCAATATTTTCGAGTTCAAGGAGATTTTGGACGAAA
This sequence comes from Nephrotoma flavescens, assembly GCA_932526605.1. Lineage (NCBI taxonomy): Eukaryota > Metazoa > Arthropoda > Insecta > Diptera > Tipulidae > Nephrotoma > Nephrotoma flavescens. The sequence goes on from CAKOBK010000580.1 coordinate 32,337, forward strand.
TGGGCTAACAACAAAACTATTTCGTTAAATGAGTTTATACATTGATTTTATTGTTTTTTGTTGTGTATCAAACCATATTAGACAAAAATAAAAAAATTAAAAATTTAGACCCCAAGTACTTACACTCCAAAATTTTCGAGTCCAAGTAGATTTTGGACAAAATGGGCTTACAACAAAACTATTTCGTTAAATGAGTTTTTACATTGATTTTATTGCTGTTTGTTGTGTATCAAACCATATTAGACAAAAATAAAAAAAATAAAAAATTTGGACCACAAGTACTTACACTCCAAAATTTTCGAGTCCAATTAGATTTTGGGCAAAATGGGCTTACAACAAAACTATTTCGTTAAATGAGTTTTTACATTGATTTTATTGCTTTTTGTTGTGTATCAAACCATATTAGGTAAAAATAAAAAAATTAAAAATTTTGACTCCAAGTACTTACACTCCGAAATTTTCGAGTCCAAGGAGATTTTAGACGAAATAGGCTTACACCAAAACTATTTCGTTAAATGAGTTTTTACATTGAATTTATTGCTTTTGGTTGTGTATCAAACCACATTAGACTAAAATAAAAAATTTAAAAATTTGGACCCCAAGTACTTACACTCCAAAATTTTCGAGTCCAAGGAGATTTTGGAAGAAATGGGCTTACAACAAAATTACTTCGTTAAATGAGTTTTTACATTGATTTTATTGCTTTTTGTTGTGTATCAAACCATATTAGACAAAAATAAAAAAATTAAAAATTTGGACTCCAAGTACTAACACTCCGAAATTTTCGAGTCCAAGAAGATTTTGGACGAAATGGGCTTACAACAAAACTATTTCGTTAAATGAGTTTTTACATTGATTTTATTGTTTTGGTTGTGTATCAAACCATATTAGACAAAAATAAAAAAATTAAAAATTTGGACTCCAAGTACTTACCCCCCAAAATTTTCGAGTCCAAGTAGATTTTGGACGAAATGGGCTTACAACAAAACTATTTCGTTAAATGAGTTTTTACATTGATATTATTGTTTTTGGTTGTATATCAAACCACATTAGACTAAATTAAAAAAATTAAAAATTTGGACCCCAAGTACTTACACTCCAAAATTTTCGAGTACAAGTAGATTTTGGACAAAATGGGCTTACAACAAAACTATTTCTTTAAATGAGTTTTTAAATTGATTTTATTGCTTGTTGTTGTGTATCAAACCATATTAGACAAAAATAAAAAAAATTAAAATTTGGACCCCAAGTACTTACACTCCAAAATTTTCGAGTCCAAGTAGATTTTGGACAAAATGGGCTTACAACAAAACTATTTCGTTAAATGAGTTTTTACATTGGTTTTATTGCTTTTTGTTGTGTATCAAACCATATTAGACAAAAACAAAAAAATTAAAAGTTTGGATCCAAGTGCTTACATCCCAAAATGTTCGAGTTCAAGGAGATTTTGGACGAAATGGGCTTACAACAAAACTATTTCGTTAAATGAGTTTTTACATTGATTTTATTGCTTTTGGTTGTGTATCAAACCACATTAGACTAAAATAAAAAAATTAAAAATTTGGACCCCAAGTACTTACACTCCAAAATTTTCGAGTCCAAGTAGATTTTGGACAAAATGGGCTTACAACAAAACTATTTCGTTAAATGAGTTTTTACATTGATTTTATTGCTTTTTGTTGCGTATCAAATCATATTAGACAAAAATAAAAAAAATTAAAATTTGGACCCCAAGTACTTACACTCCAAAATTTTCGAGTCCAAGTAGATTTTGGACAAAATGGGCTTACAACAAAACTATTTCGTTTAATGAGTTTTTACATTGCTTTTATTGCTTTTTGTTGTGTATCAAACCATATTAGACAAAAATAAAAAAATTAAAAATTTGGACCCCAAGTACTTACACTCCAAAATTTTCGAGTCCAAGTAGATTTTGGACAAAATGGGCTAACAACAAAACTATTTCGTTAAATGAGTTTTTACATTGATTTTATTGCTGTTTGTTGTGTATCAAACAATATTAGACAAAAATAAAACAAATTAAAAGTTTGGACCCCAAGTAATTACATTCCAAAATTTTCGAGTCCAAGTAGATTTTGGACAAAATGGGCTTACAACAAAACTATTTCGTTAAATGAGTTTTACATTGATTTTATTGCTTTTTGTTGTGTATCAAACCATAAAAGACAAAAATAAAAAAATTAAAAGTTTGGACCCAAAGTGCTTACACACCAAAATTTTCGAGTCCAAGTAGATTTTGGACGAAATGGGCCTACAACAAAACTATTTCGTTAAATGAGTTTTTACATTGATTTTATTGTTTTTGGTTGTGTATCAAACCATATTAGACAAAAAAAAAAATTAAAAATTTGGACTCCAAGTACTTACACCCCAAAATTTTCGAGACCAAGGAGATATTGGACGAAATGGGCTTACAACAAAACTATTTCGTTAAATGAGTTTTAACATTGATTTTATTGCTTTAAGTTGTGTATCAAACCACATTAGACTAAAATAAAAAAATTAAAAATTTGGACCCCAAGTACTTACACCCCAAAATTTTCGAGTCCAAGGAGATTTTGGACGAAATAGGCTTACAACAAAACTATTTCGTTAAATGAGTTTTTACATTAAATTTATTGCTTTTTGGTTGTGTATCAAACCATATTAGGTAGAAATAAAAAAATTTCAAATTTGGACCCCAACACCCCAAAATTTTCGAGTCCAAGGAGATTTTGGACAAAATGGGCTTACAACAAAACTATTTCGTTAAATGAGTTTTGACATTGATTTTATTGCTTTTGGTTGTGTATCAAACCATATTAGACAAAAATAAAAAAATAAAAAATTTGGACCCCAAGTACTTACACCCCAAAATTTTCGAGTCCAAGGAGATTTTGGACAAAATGGGCTTACAACAAAACTATTTCGTTAAATGAGTTTTTAAATTTATTTTATTGCTTTTTGTTGTGTATCAAACCATACTAGACAAAAATAAAAAAAATTAAAATTTGGACCCCACTTAGTAAATCCCCAAAATTTTCGAGTCCAAGTAGATTTTGGACAAAATGGGCTTACAACAAAACTATTTTGTTAAATGAGTTTTTACATTGATTTTATGGCTTTTTTTGTGTATCAAACCATATTAGACAAAAATAAAAAAATTAATAATTTAGAGCCCAAGTACTTACACTCCAAAATTTTCGAGTCCAAGGAGATTTTGGACGAAATGGGCTTACAACAAAACTATTTCGTTAAATGAGTTTTACATTGATTTTATAGTTATTTATTGTGTATCAAACCATATAAGGTAGAAATAAAAAAATTAAAATTTGGACCCCAAGTACTTACACCCCAAAATTTTCGAGTCCAAGGAGATTTTGGACGAAATGGGCTTACAACAAAAATATTTCGTTAAATGAGTTTTTACATTGATTTTATTGCTTTTTGTTGTGTATCAAACCATATTAGACAAAAATAAAAAAATTAAAAATTTGGAATCCATGTACTTACACCCCAAAATTTTCGAGTCCAAGGAGATTTTGGACGAAATGGGCTTACAACAAAACTATTTCGTTAAATGAGCTTTTACATTGATTTTATTGCTTTTGGTTGTGTATCAAACCATATTAGGTAGAAATAAAAAAAATTTAAATTTGGACCCCAAGTACTTACACCCCAAAATTTTCGAGTCCAAGGAGATTTTGGACGAAATGGGCTAACAACAAAACTATTTCGTTAAATGAGTTTTAACATTGATTTTATTGCTTTTTGTTGCGTATCAAACCATATTAGACATAAATAAAAAAATTAAAAATTTGGACCCCAAGTACTTACACCCCAAAATTTTCGAGTCCAAGGAGATTTTAGACGAAATGGGCTTACAACAAAACTATTTCGTTAAATGAGTTTTTACATTGATTTTATTGCTTTTGGTTGTGTATCAAACCATATTAGACAAAAATAAAAAAATTAAAAGTTTGGACCCCAAGTATTTACACCCCAAAATTTTCAAGTCCAAGGAGATTTTGTACGAAATAGGCTTACAACAAAACTATTTCGTTAAATGAGTTTTTACATTGATTTTATTGCTTTTAGTTGTGTATCAAACCATATTAGACAAAAATAAAAAAATTAATAATTTGGACCCCAAGTACTTACACCCCAAAGTTTTCGAGTCCAAGGAGATGTTACAGGCTGGCTACTGTCAACCTGCAGATTTTACTTAAGCTCATGCAAAGGCCTCCACGGTGATATTTTGCTGGCTACGATCTCAGCGAGGGTCGAGGGGTTTGAGGCATGCATGTCTCCTGGCTTATACCGCGATGATACAGATATTTATAAAAATGGAAAAAACCGCAAATAATAATAATACTACCCGAAGTTCCGCCGAAATTCTTCGGCCGGAACCTGAGGAACGAAGAGCCAAAACCAAAAATAAAAAAAATTAATAATCATAATGGTAGAGAGGTGCCCTGGTGCACGCATCCGCCCAAAATCGTACGGTGTTACCCACCGGTTCCGAATCCGGATGCGGGCACCAAGAAACCGCTTACCCTACGCCGACACAGAATGGGAAATCCCCCTCATCATAACCAACCGAGAAAATTTAATAATTCATTTTTTTTATTTAATTTACAAACCAAAAAAAAAAAAAATTAAAACCCAACTTCCCACGAAGAAAAACCGCAAGGAAAGGAGAGAACGAGAGAGAGAAACGAGAGAGAGCGAGAACAATGCGCATCGAGCGCGCACCCGCTGTGCGGCGCTCGATTACAAAAATAAATTTTTGGAAATTGTAATACAATCAAAAAAAAAAATTTAAAATTTATAAGAAAAATAAAACCAAAGAAAAATTAAAAAAAAATAAAAATAAAAATTGTACTTTATTTAAAAAAAAATCGAAAAGTTGCGGCCTTGTGCGGCCGTCATGCCACAAGTACCACCCTGTACCCGGACCGTTGCGGCTTTATGTGCCGTACACCACCGATGCGGCCTTGGTGCCGTTGTTGGGCGACTCCCCGCCTTGCGCTCGAGCGCTTGTCTGGTTGGGCACTATGTTGCGGGGCCTCTCCCCGATAACTCGTTCAAAAAAATGTTGGGCGAATTAATTTTGCCTCGCCTGGCCACCGTAATAAATTGGGCGTTGTCTCGCCAACCATAAACCAAACTGAATGGCCACAATATTGGCCACCCGTATGTTGCGGGGCCACTCCCCGATACCACAAAATAGAAATAAAAATGGATCGCTTGTTTATATAAGATAGCCTCGTGTTAGGCTACCTGTTGCGGGGTGATTACTGCGAATGCCCCCGTAAGTTATACGGTACTCATCGTTTTCAGATACGGCACCGTTAGCAAAATGCGTTATCCCGTTGGTTGATATGCGTTTCCGGTGAAAAAAACCAGGGCACCGTTAATAAAATGTGCCACCCCTTCGTACCAATGTGTTATCCAAGGATAAAAGGCAACATCCGTGGATTAATATTCGCTTCGATCGAATTGTGATTTCCACCAGACCACGACAAGAAAGCTCGTAGCCCGCACCCCACTTGAATTCACAATCACTGATAATGCCCACAAACAAAATAATTACGTAAACCACACAATTAGTTCTGGTTATCATTACTTTCACAATGGAGGGTTCAATTTTTTGCCCCAAAAAAAAACTATATTATGAAATAATATGTGTCTTTCGGCTTTATTATATAAACTTCACTAAAAATTTATTATTTTACTATACAAAATCCTTTTGCTTCGCTTACAAAAACTAAACTTATTTTTATATAAAGCAATTATTATTTTAAATGTTAATTATATACACTTTTCATAAAAAGAAACAAATCATTTTTTTTTGACCCTCAAACTCGACTATCTATCAAAAATCTCAAAGCTCGAATGATTAATCCAAAAAAATTTTCGCACCGCACAAACGACGCGCAAAACATTCCAGAAGAATGTCTTTCTTCTCTGTTTCGCGTTAACATCACCTTGCATGGATGTAAACGAGAGGCATATAAGAAAAACATTCTTATGGAATGTTTTGCTTTACACACACACTCGATGCGCATTGTTCTCTCTTTCTTCCATTTTCGTTCAATACCAACCGAACAAACAAAAACATACGAGAATCCATCTACCATGGACCGCGTTCAAACATCAAAAACACGGACGTAAGAAACCGGGCGTAAAATAGAAACACGAAAATCTAAAAATGGGGATGTCATGCGTAAAACGAATATTAGGTCTTGTTACAGACAACACAGTCGTAACAAACGTGGGAACGTCCCACACCCTGAGATGTCTCATAAGCGAGAGATGTCTCGCCTAAAACAAACAACTTTATAGGAAAAGGAGAGGAACGATTAGACACGGATGTCTTTGCGATGATAAGTACTCAATGCTTTTCCGTTCAAATCTTCGACGGCGTACGCTACTTGTCCGACTTTGCTAGTAATTATCGCGGGTTTGAATTTGCTAGCCAGTTTGGCGGAAAATTTATTCGATGCATCGCTCAAAGCAAAAGATCGTATAAACATGGGTTGTCCAACTCGAAAAGAACGCTTATTACTACGTAAGTTGTAATGTTGAGCCCCCTTTTCGTGTGCTACGCGTAGATAATGAATAATACGTTCTTTTAGGAGATTTACTCGATCTGGCTTAGCCCATACATGGACTTCGCTGGGATCATGTTCATCGAGTAATCGTCGCAGTGAGTAATCTGAACCGTGCATCGACATATGTTGACCGAACACGACATAATGAGGGGAGTAATGTAGCGTATCATGTACAGCATTTCGTAACGCGGCTGCAATTTCTTGCAAATTCTTGTCCCACAAATTATGATCGTGATCGCTCAAATATGATCGAATGCTAGCAATCAACGTTCTATACGCTCGGAGGCGTTGCTTTGCGGAGAATACACCGGCGTGCGAATATGGGTTACACCGTATTAAGAGAGCAAATCCTTAAATAAATTGGAGGTAAATTGCTTCCCGTTGTCAGAGGTAATTATTTTGGGAACCGAGAATAACAGAAATATTTCGTTTTCTAAGAATCGACACAGCAAAAGAGCAGACGCTTCCCGTAGAGGTTTTACAACGTCAAATTTCGAGTAATGATCCAGAACGATAGCAATGCAAGTATTCCCGAGTTTTAAACGTGGATACGGACCCAAAAAATCTATATACAGTTTTTGGAACGGGCGAGTTGACGTAACCTGTGCTCCCATGGCTGGTTGTGTTGAGTAATTAACGGCCTAGTTCATTTTACATTTGGTGCAGCTAGCAACGTACTGTTTAACTTGTTTTGCCATCTGAGGCCAGAAAAATTGACGCTGAAGGCGCTCGAGAGTTTTGCTGCCTCCAAAATGTGCTGAAGTGGGAGGTACGTGAGCCTGTTCGATTAGTGATTGGGTCAAGCTATTCGGAATAACTAGTTTCCAGTTAGAAAGGTCGGTATCCGTATATTTAAAACCAAACGAAGGGGATATTAACACTTAATAAACACATTTTTATTAAACACTTGCTTTTTAATTCGCAGAATATTTTGAATAATTTTTTCAAAAAGTTTAAAAAAACCACTCGATCCACTCGAACCACTTGAACGTAGATACTCCTGACGATGACCTAACAAGTCGAAATCGATCGAGTGGTTTTTTAAAATTTTTGAAAAAATTATTCAAAATATTCTGCGAAACAAAAAACAAGTGATTAATAAAAATGTGTTTATTAAGTATAAGTGTGTTTCGCCAAGTGCCTACGGCAAATAGCGTAAAAAGTATGGGATATTAACAGTTTATCCTCCTGGATTCTGTAGTTGTGCGAACAATCTTTTAATGAACTGATTTTCGCGATCTGATCGACGTAATCTGGATCTTGGAACGCAACCGAATTTTGATCAACGTGTAGAATGGGGACCGAAGGTACTAACGCATCCACGGAAGGGTCGATACTTTTACTCGACAAGACTGGATCTTCGAATTAGGCACCAGGATCAGGCGTGCTCTTACTTTCGGAATCATCCTCACAAGGAGCGGATTCATCAGGAAAAGCTCGAGACCGTGCATCAGGTACAATGTTAACTGAACATTTTCGGTATCCAATCTGAAAATCCAGCGCTTGGAGTTTAAGACTCCATCTCGCCAAACGTCCAGATAGGTCTTTTTGACTCATTAGCCAGCGCAAACTGGAATGGTCAGTGTAAATGACGAACGGGTAGTCTTCCACGTAAGGACGGAATTTTTGCACGCTGAGGACGGCAGCGTAGCATTCCAGCTCGGTCATCGAGTAGTTTCGCTGCGCCGCATTGAGCTTATGGGAATAAAACTCAATGGGCCGCTCCACCCCCTTGGCGTCCACCTGAAATAAGACACTACCAACCCAAACGGCACTGGCATCACACTGAATAAAAAAGGGTTTTGTATAATCAGGATGCGTAAAAACTGGGGCAGTTGACAAGGCGGTTTTGAGAGCGTTAAAAGAAGAATCAGCCGCTGCAGCCCAGCATACTTTAGTGTTTTTACCAGTAAGATCGGTGAGAGAAGAAGCTAAGGAGGCGAAATTTGGAATGAAGCGACGGTACCATCCGCACATCCCCAGAAAACGTCTAATCTGTTTCCTTGTTTTCGGAATAGGGTACTCCAGAATAGCTTAACATTTATCTGGGTTTGTACGGAGGCAGCCATTACCCACAATATAACCTAAATATTCTACTTCTTTCAACACAAACTTACTTTTGGTCAAATTAATTGTTAAACCAGCGTCCGTCAGATATCCAGGAACCTGTTGTAGCAAATCGAAGTGTTCGGCCAGAGTGGAGGATGTAACCAGAAGGTCATCGAGGTACACAAAGACCTTATCGTGTAGCTGGTACGGGATCACGCGGTGCATCAAGCTACAAAGCATCTGTGGTGCGTTGCACAAGCCAAACGGCATCACTTTGAACTGATACAAGGGCCATCCAGGAACCGTAAACGCTGTTTTATTGCGGGATGCTGGGTCGAGTGGGATCTGCTAAAAGGCATCCTTCAAATCAATCGCCGAAATGAATCGGGTGTGTCCCAAACGACCCATCAATCCGTTGATTATGGGCAGCGGATACGCATCCTTGACGGTTGCCTTGTTCAGTTCTCTAGCATCCAAGCACAGACGTACCTTGCCATTGGCCTTACGCACCAACGTGACCGGTGAACACCAGGAACTTTGTGACTCCTCGGTGACCCTTAAAGACAACATCCTATCCAATTTGGCATACATGAGTTTCTGGATAGCTGGGGATACGGAATAAAAACGTTGTTTGACTGATTTTGCGGAACCGACATCGATCATATGAGTGATGAGGGATGTGCGGCCCAAACCTTAAATATCCGTGCTCGGAAAATGTTCGCGAATAAGATCCAATTTACGACGATCATCGGATGTTAAAATATAGAATTTGGGTGTGTTGGTAGTTTCACCTAATTCGTCCGAATTATTTAAGGCGAAGATTTTTGGGGAAATTCCAAAAAGATTCCAAAAATCGATACCCAAATAAAGCGGTTGTTCTAATGAAGGGACAACATGAAAATTCATGGTTTGAGTAATTCCATTAAACTCGACGTTACCTCGTATGTAACCAAATACTCGTTGGACTTGACCACTCACGGTAGTTATCGTGGATGGAAAATTATGAAACTCAACGAATGGATTTGACAAGATTTTCTCCGCTCCATTCCCGAGAACACTGACACTCGCCCCGCTGTCGAGAAGACCCTTAAAAGGGATCTTATTTATAAAGACCTGGGCGTAAGGCCGAGTGTCACTACCCTCGGAGAACAAAACGGAGGAAATCACGTCATTTCTCATTGCAGCGCGGTGGTTCCAATATTTGTTGGATCGTTTTAAACGATCTAACTTAGCTAACGACGGAGAATTATAGAAAAACTTTAGAGCGACAGGAAGGGAAGGGGAATTTGGTAGGGAAGAAGGATCGGGAAAGGAATCATGACTGGCAGACGAGTTTACCTTCTGGTCGGGTTCGATTGAGAGCGGAGTTCCGCGTCCGTATTGCTCGCTGCATCCTCCTGGATCGGTTTGAGTGGATTTGTCCGTTTTAACATCAGTCTGGGTTGCGATTGTGGTTGTGGTGATTTTCGTGGCCCAGTCCTCCAAGAACCACTGTTCTGGTTTTCCGATGGTTTAGGTTGAACGTTTCTCTCCTCGGCACAACGTTTCTCTCCTCGTCCCTCGCAGCCCACAACGATAACAGAATAATCCGACTGAAGCCAGTTGACAATCCATAAATATGTGTCCCATATCTGAACAATTAAAGCACACGATATTTTTGCCGTAATTTCCATGCTGTCTGTAAACTACCCCAGAACTGTCGGCTGGGACTTGTCCGCCCAGACGTCTCGCCGCTGCCGACGGATACCTGCTTCCCGTTTGAATTGCGGATACTGAGTTATCGGGTAGAACATCAGTTAAGGGATAATTCTCATAAGAGTCATTTGCTCCAATATCATCATACGGACCGCCTGATAACTCATTGATCACGCGTCGTGGATGGATTGCAGGATCCGCCGGAGCTTTGAGCCACCGGAAAGACTCCTCCCAAGCCGAACAGCTTTTGATCAGCTCGTTGATGCTGCTAAATTGACGATCGGTTAGATGGTATTGTAGTGTCGGCTTCATATTGTTCATGATAATTTGAATGAGTTCTTCATCAGAGTACGGTGTGCGACATTGTAGGGTAAGCGTCCAAACATGATTGTAAAAATCCAGAAAACTTTCGTTGGGTTGTTGTTTCCGAGCTTCAATCATTCTTCGAATTTCGTAACTAGTGTGGCGGTCTTGAAAACGCTCGATCATACCGCTTCGTAGTTCTGACCAGGTAGCGTGCGGGTTGTGTTTACGAAATGTCCAGTACCATTGTAACGCTATGTCTTTCAAGATGGTGTGTAACTCTAATAGCAAGATCTGGTCGGACAATCCCCGAGACGACGCGATGGTGTCCACTTGAAATAAAAACATGTCTATGTTGATGCCCGAGGGAGATCCGGTGTAACTTAGTCCACTTCCCGACAGTGAGCGTCGATCGATAAATTTCGGTGGGCCTGGTGAACTGGTGGAAGCGGAAGGAACCCGTTCTTGAGCGATCGAAATTGGCGTTGCTTGGTTTGTCTGGTCCTTTTTGTCCAGCTGCGTTTGAAAGGCGGTTTGTCGCTGGTTCAAACTCACTAACTGCTGCAATACGGTATCGAATTTCTGCGGCATAGATTCCAACAGGGCCGTCTGTGCATTTGATTGTTGTACCGCCGCGTAATTCGTTTGAATTTGATCGAGAAGATCCTCCAGAGTACTTCTGCGTTCCGCCGGCTGTTGTTTTTCAAAATCGTTCTCGCTACCGAGGTTTCCCACTAGGATCTCGTCATTTTGGTCATCAGGAGGCGGTATTTCCCACTCGAGCTGTATGCTCTTTGCACTTTCTATAGACTCGTTCAATTTTTCCTGATCATCCAAGTACATCTGCAGGCTAGAGAGCAATTCGGAACATGCCTGATGTATCTTACGCGCGGACTGCTCGTATTTCGGTGATTTAAATGATCGAATAAGGCGACCGGACAAATGCAGCACACGGGAATGGTAACGTTGAGCCAATAACAAGGGATCCTTCGTAGTCGGACCCAAGCGAGTGATCTCCTCTCGAATCTCCTCTAATTTCCGTTGACATGTTAATATCTCCACACCTGGTTTCTTGGAAGCACTCGCGTGCATTTTGACTGGCACTTCCTTAATCGCGGCCTGCTCACCTCGGATCGCTTCCTCGAGTTGATGCAATGCATCGGATGTGTCGAAGCGAATATCGCAAATGAGACAATCCACCTCCACCTCATCTGGTTGCAGTAAGGTAACGTCCATTTTGGGAATTAGGTAGAGTAAGGGAGTAAGTTCGATTAATTTGACCGAAGAAACGTAGTCTTTATTAATTTATAAAAAAATACAAAAAAAAAATATTTTATTTCAAAATAACGTTACTTGAAACTGAAGGTTTCAGAATAAAGTGAACTTATAATTATTTCCACACCCACTATAACTATATAAAACGTAAAAAAAAATTAATAATAAAAGGAATGGTTACCTTGTAAAGTTTGTGGGGCCCGGATTCCCACGATTGTTTAACCCGGCGACGACGAGATACCCTCCAAAGTGGCGCTTTTCGATGAGAACCTAATTTGGAGGGGCTCGTTGAAATTTAAATACAATAACAATTCAATGTATGACTCAAATCGCGATAAATAGCCAGAAAGTTACCCCATGCGTTGGATAATATCTAGTTCGAATATGAGTTCGGTTATCTTCCACTCGATCCCATGGCGAAATACGTTGGATACGAGGTTCTACGTCCGAGTTATCCCACACTGTAAGTCTTTGAGGTCTTTCTGGTGTATCCCACGGATTTCGATTCATAACACAATAAAGAAAGATAAAATGCTAATAATAATAATAACGTAAATAATGAAGCTACCAACACACCCAAGTAAGAAGGCAAAGTGGCAACAGAAAATACAAATAAGATAATAATAAAAGAAGAAAGGAATGGATACCTTGTAGTAGTTTGTGGGGCCCGTACTCCCACGATTGTTTAACCACGGATTGGACGAGATACTTCCCAAACTGGCGCTTTTCAATGAGAACCTAATTTGGCACGGCTCGTTGAAATTTGAAACGATACGAAGACCAAGAAAAAAAATAAAAGTAAAAAAATCCAAGACTACCAACACACCTCAAGATATGCAGGCAGAATAAAATAAATTCAAAAAGAAAAACAATAGAGAAAAAAAAGAAAAATGAAGTACTAAACAAACCGGCGTTCAAATACAACCCATAGATCGACAAAATCAAAATCAAAAAAAAAATATCGAAATATCAAAAATCAAATCAAATAAAATCGAAGATATCAAAATATCAAAAAAAATCAATTAAACATATCAAAAATAAATTTAAATCAATATAATAATGCGGATGGCATGATAAGGGAGAGGAAGATCCCACTCCGTGTCGGCTAAATAATAAAATAAAAAAAAATAAAAAAAATAATAATAAAATAATAAAGTGTTGTTCTGTTCCTCAAATTTCGGCCAAGAAATTTCAGGGAAGAGAGGAAATGAAGCTAAGACAACTAAACCCCGGACAAATGACATCCGAGCTCCACCACAATCGAACACAACACAGTGGAAATGGGAAGGAGCTCGGAAGTCGGATGTTCGGAGAATAGGGGTATGACACTCTCCATCTACGCGCAATCAAACAGCCCGTGCTGGTTGCGATCGCAGATGGAAAATACCAACCGGGAGACTGGCTTTGGTGTGCGCGTCCAGGCGAAGTCAAACTGTGTGGAACACTGGTTTCGGCGCTGGACACGCAAGCAAAAGGGAGTGAAGCTACAAATCATAAAAAAAATCAAAAAAAAATTAAAATTCGCGAAATTTTGAGCGCCACTTGAAACGCCAGCCGCGGTTGCATGTGGCGTTTCCCAACCCTGATTAAAAATATAAAAACTAAATAAATAAAAATTTCCCCGTATTTCAAATAATATTGGGAAATTCGTTCGGCGACCTAGGTTGGACCTCATCTGACTAAAACATTTGCCCCACTCTTTTTGCGAATGGCTATAAATAGCGGCTCCGATTACTGCTCGCTTTCTTTGGTTTGGTCTGCAAATATGGTGAGAACCGATTGAACAAAACAAGAAGTCGGACAGTTTGTTTTAAGTTGTGTAATGGTAATTATGTGCACAGTGATTAAATAGTCAAGAATCCCTGTTAAGATTTTTTTATTTAAATCGCGTGGGGATCGCGTATATCGAAACCTATTTAAGATAAAAAAACTTAAATTTATAAAACGTGCGTTGTATGCGAATAAATGCCGTGAAGGAATCATTAAATAATTCCGAAACTCAATTGTACATTTGTTTATTGAATAACGCTAAGTGTATAAATTTTAAAGTGCACAATATGTTTAGACGGTACCATGTTTAAAGTTTATTGAAAACTACGGTATCAATATTTTTTTGTGTAATGGTGATATCTTTGATAAATTAACTGTTTATAAAACCTAAAACCCAGGTCCTACTGTGTTACCGTGAAGAAAAAAAAACTGTATTGGAACCACAAAGGTGATTCGGTGTAAAACGTTTAAGACGTTTACGATAGAAAGCCGTGGAAAAAATGGCTATTTATTTTATGTGTTCGAAATAATTAATGTTTTATGAGAATCGGAATGATATATATATATAGAAATTATTAATGAAAATAAACTTAAAATTATTATAATATATTAAGTTAAATTACAAAATAAGTTAAGCATAAAATTAATGGAATAAAATTAGTGACAATTATTTGTGTATATGCAACACCTAAGTATATTATATAGCTGTTAGTATTGTAAAGGTGTATCTTGCTGTATGTTGCGCAACAAGGATATGCAACACCCATATTTACGTATACAAGCAATTCTTTATTGGTAATCTCTCGTTTGTGCATGCTAAAAACAAACGAATACAAATCATCGATTCAATCTTCGGTTGTATGCATCAAAATTGTATATAATGTACATAGATTGGAATGTACATAAAAAAATAAACAATACATAAAATGGATATTGGTGATCAGCTGTGGAAAACATGATGTGTGTGTTGGATTGGACATTAATTTACCACTTCAGGATGAGTTTTTAAAATTTATTGCTGTATGTTGCGCAACAGGGATATGCAACACCCATATTTACGTATACAAGCAATTCTTTATTGGTAATCTCTCGTTTGTGCATGCTAAAAACAAACGAATACAAATCATCGATTCAATCTTCGGTTGTATGCATCAAAATTGTATATAATGTACATAGATTGGAATGTACATAAAAAATAAACAATACATAAAATTGATATTGGTGATCAGCTGTGGAAAACAACCTTGTTGGATTGGACATTAATTTACCACTTCAGGATGAGTTTTTAAAATGTATTTATCTATTTATTTAAAATTTGTAAAATTATTTATTATATGTGTATATTTATGCTACTATTTATTTGCTATTATAAAAATATTTATTCAAAAAAAAAAAAAAAAATTAATTTAATTATTTAATGTAAGAAAGAATTTGTCTGTCTTAAATATTTTCATTTTAATAATTTCAAAGTAAATTTCTTAAATTTCGTAAAATCGCATGTATATAAATGGAGTCAAACCTTAATATAACTTACATACTAATTAAGTTTAAATAATTTAGCTAAGCAAAAGTCCGGACTATCAAAAAAAAAAAAAAACTAGAATTATATTGTACATTGGTGAATTTATCTTATTGTAATTACATTTTAATTCGCAAATTTTGTTAGGATAAGTATTTCGATGTTTATTATTGTAATTACTTCTCTTGTAAATGATTTTTTTTGCTTCACGAATAATTTTTATAGAAATATAAACTAGACTAGTAAGTTTGTAAAATTTAATTTTGTCGGTTTTACATTTTTTTTTTCCCGGTGGTTATCAATTTGAACATGGCTTAATTTGAACTCCAAATACTACGTTGATGAACCCCAGCTAAATTCGTACTGAGAAACATGATTCGTTGTATTCCCTTCAGCGGTGTATTATAGTATTTTACAAGTTTCTGAAACCCCCACGACCTCCACCGAGAGCACTAGCCGGCTACCAATCACCGCTTCAGAAACCTCTGTATAATAATTCTGTTAGCAAAACTAGGTTTTGTCACAGTGGCGCCCAAATATGTAAATGGCTATTCCTTTCCTTTATATTAATTTTTCCTTTCCCTCAATCTGTGCATTATTTCATTATTTTTATTTTTAAAGGGTTTAAATTTTTGGCACATTCCTTCAATTTAATTTCCAGGCAAGGTCCTGTTTGATAATCAATGTTTGAATGGGCCGAAACGTTAATTCCGGTTTATATCTTATTTGGTCTTGTTCAACGTGTTGTTTCGTTAGACAGTTGTTACGGCAACACTACGGATTCCGCTTTCACGTGTTTGATGTCAGAGTGCATTGCCGTGCAATTGTTGATGAAATAATTCGTTCGAATATTCAATTCATTTTTTTTGTTTTTATTTTCTTTCATTTTTTTTTTTGACAGTAATTTTTGCTGAGTCGTCCCACCGTTTCCGCTTAAAGTGTAGAGTTTGTTCGGGCTACGTTACTCTATATTAATTACTTACTGTTTGTGTAAAATGCCAACTTCAACCTGGATATGTATTTCCAAAAAAATTTTTTTTGGGTTGATTACTATGTTTTCGGTTTAAGTTGTCAAAGTTAAAGATCTTAAATTGTATTTACTACCAGTTCATTACTTGTTGGCGTAAATTATAAATTTCGGATTTTTTTTTGTCTCCTCCCCCAAATTTATTTTTTCCCTTCCCCGATTCTTATTCCTTTATGCAACGAATTAACAGTCTTACATATATATTTAACTTAACAGTACGAAAAGCTATACCTGGAACTCATCAGCGTAGTAAACCTATTATGAAAATTTGATTTAACGATTTAAAAGTGGATTTAATTACAAACGTACAATTGATTTTTTTGTTTAATAATATTTTTGTCGCACATATTTGATTATCATTTTGTGTTCGGATTATATTTTTTCCCCCGCTATGCTAATTCTTATTAGTCTTATAAGTCTTATTATTACAAAAAATTATTTTTTCAATTTTTACCAGAACTTGTTAGACATTTTGTTTCGTTTAATTCTTATAAGTGCTATTATATATATATTTTTTTTGCTTTTCCCTAAATTTTCCAAAATTTAAAATTTTTGTTGGTCTTAATTGGCGATTACCAACTATTTGAACTAATATTTAGTACAAGATAATAAGAATAGAATCCCAAAATGGATATTTTCGCATTGAAGGCGGACGAGATTGAAATCGAGTGTGAGATACGGAACATTCCCTCGAAATCTCCTGACGCGATAAATTTACTGAAAGACGAAATTGTGAAAGAAAATTCTTCTATTGTGTCAGTTCCTCATAGAATGCATGTACGGGCATCTAAACGACCCGACTTAGAGATCGAAAATTGCAGAACAAAGTTACTGCGGATCCAACAAGACACAGTGGGTTTAAAAACTGTTAGCGCAGAGGAACAACTCACAAAAGCCAAACAGTTGTTTTCCCGTTTATTGCATGTACAAGGTAGGCTTGAAAGAGCTTCCCAATCACCTACCTATCAAAGATGTGCTGCTATTGTGCTAGAACCGTGTACCAAGTTGCGGATAACTATCGAAGATTATTTGAAAGATCAAAGTAATCTGGATGTATTGATTGATGCGTCAAACCAAATTGAAATAGCAGGTTACCACAGATGCTGATGGTTCCAGCAGCAACCTTGCCTGCGGATTCTGTTAATCAGCCAGGATCTTCCTTGATAACTGCAGAGGCGGAAAACAAACAGCTTGATCCAATACAGCTAGATTCCAATACTGAGAAAAGCTCCGTACTACATACAGAAGTTACTCCCTCTAAGCCACTATCCATTTCATCTAAATCGTCCGAAGATAGCTCGATGATGATGGCTACGATGATAGCTCAACTTAGTCAAGTATTTACCCAAATTGAACTGTTAAATAAACGTCAAAATGATCTTCAAGCTCAGCTTAACCAAACTACTGTGTTAGGGGTAAATCAAATGAACAATCCTGGCTGTGCATCATCGGAAGTACGGTTTCAGGTGCCTCAAACTCCTGGTAGCGTTCGGACTATATCAATACCAAGTGTTCCTGTGACCACCCTTACTCTCAGTCAAGTTCCATATATGAGCACTTAAAGTGATCCCAGATACACTGCAGGTACCCATCATAATAGTACGTTCATATCAAACAACGGCGCTGGTCAAATTGATCATCAAGAAGAAGGGTGCCAATCTAAATCAAATCCAAATTTTCCATCGCATGGCAATGCCGGAAACGACCGCCGTCGACTTTTCCATAGTGGTATTTCATACACCGGCTCACCTTTAGGTATCCCCGTAGAGATGTTTTTTTCCAGTTGGAAACAGTAGCCTCTTCGATGCGGTTACCTCAAGAGAGCCTGACGATGGAAATAAGTACTGTATTGAAAGATGTCGCCCTTCAATGGTACTGGACCTACCGGCGTCATAACCCCAATGCTTCCTGGTTGAATTTGAAACGGGACTTTATGGAAAGATTTAAGGATCGTAGAACTAATTTTGAGATACATAGGGCGGTTGAAGCGCGTAAGCAGAAACCGGATGAAAGTTTCCTCGACTTTTACCATGACGTCTGGCGATTGAGCCTTCAATGCCACACGCCGTATAGCGATCATGAGTTTATACAGATGCTAATGATTAATATGAAACCTGAATTGCAGTTTCATCTAACCGATCGAAATTTTAGTAATTTGAATGACTTGATAAAAAGTTGCGTTGCATGGGAGGAAACCTTTAAAAGATTGAGAATTTCAGCTGATAATTTAGCAACGCATAAAAGGACCGTTAATGAATTAATCACTATGCAGGACGATGGCCCGATTCAAAACTCGTGGACAAAGTCGAATAATAACTTAGAAACTGAAAACATGAATAACATTTTTCCCCAATCAGTATCAGCTCTTCAGAACCGAGCAAATTCAAGATCTTATCTTATTCACAGAATATCTTAGAAAATTCCGCCAGTACCAGAGCAAGTCGTAACACTTGTAACCTTTTGGTAGGTTACATATATTTTGAAATCATTTACACCTCGCATCACACGTCATTTCTTTACGTACCTAATAATTTTGTCGCGTACTATAGAAACGCAAATAATATCTCTATAAAACAATATACTGATTGTAGTAGAATTGTTACTAAATTTGATTTATTTGTTAAGAAGAAAACCGGTTTGATTATGGTTCAAATGTTGAGGGGAAATATTATGCAGAAAATAAATTTTTTCTCGTCAATCATAATCGCATCAGTTCAGTTTTGTCACAGCACCCAAATAACTAGCTCGGGTTAAAAGAATTATATAAAAATTTATTTAAAGTGAAAAGTGCAGCTTTTACGTTTGCAACTAAAATAAAATTCTAAAGTTAAAGTTTATAACTTATAGTATTGTTAATTGTGACAAACTATATTATATTTTTCCTGTGGCATTAACGTGGATCGATTGGGAAATTGTTTAAATTCTGTAATCGCTTACCAAGGTAAAATGTACTGTGCTTTTGAAGTGAATCTTGTCATTAATAGATTTTTGTTTCTGTTTTAATTTCTATAAAAATAATCTAGATACAGGTCATACAAATACCCCGAAATTTGTGACAAAACAACCTGTATTTCTTGGTAAGCAAATTTTTTTTTATATAACTCCATTTTACCAATTTATATTTAATAAATAATATACACGGGCTACTACGAAATCCATTCATAACATAAAAAAATAATCTGGGTACAGTAGCATACGAAAGTAATTTCATACATATAAACGCGTGCATGATAACATAATCGCAATAATGAATACCAGTCTCAAAGTAAAATGGACAACTGTTGCGCGATTATTACGGTTCATCTTTTAGTGTAAATTGCGATTTTTCGCATATGATTATTTTATAATATATAGCTAATATTTATTATTTTTTTTTTACAATCTATATGTTATTTATATTATTATTGTTATTTATTAAAAACAAAAAATTACAATTAAATTATTAGATTAAAGAGCCATGGTTCAAATAATAAATGAGAAATTCTAGATTTATGGTTTTCTATATTTTTACAATTAAATTATATTAATATATTTATTTACTATATTTATCATCTAATATTAGATTATATTTATTTAATGCACGAACGTACATAACTTTCTTTTTTTTATTTGTTTAAATCCATCATAATTTTGATTCATAATTATTTGAAACTATTTTCTTCCTTGATTGTGTTAAGGGTATTTTACTTCTGATCAGTATATGGTTATCTTTTCTCAGCAACATTTTTAGTGATGTGTGATACGGGGCAACGTGATATTTTGTTTGATTGTGCAAAGTGATTTAAAAATGTGCGATTAATTATAAACGGTACCATGATGGTGTAATTTTAACCGCACTTGGGATTTCGTGTTAACCACGAATATACTTATAGTTATATGGAGGAGCGGGTAAAGACATATGACCGTCACAACCAAGGTCATTCAACTGAGTTGTATTTTAGCTGTGATAGAAAACGGCGTTTTCCATGAGGTAAATATCTGAATTTAGATTGTTTTAGTTATATTTTCTATATTTTGTGAGTGGTCATTAACGTATAAAGGTGTGTCCATAAGTTAAATTTTTAAGCAACATATATCAAGCTCTTGAGACTGGTGGAACGATCCCACCCAAACGACTGCTACCTAGCCGGCGATCTGCTGCTCCGCCACAAGGTTACCAAGAGATCTGCTAACGGTTTAAGGTAATACACGAAAATCTTTAAAATACCAAACACTCCGTTACAGTGGCGCCCAAATTAAAGCAAGTTTTTTCTCATCGGACAGTTATTGACACACCTTGTTTTATTACAAACTTTAGTTTTTTTATCATAACTGGGTTCTCCGATTTATTTTAGTATTTCTTTCCACCAAAGCGTGTTTGACTGGACACTTATAAATGGATCGGATATCCTAATTATAATAATTAATTAATTTATGCTTTTTTATGTTTTGATGTTTCCCTAATTTCATTTAAACATGAAGATTAAATGATTGGTTGTACGGCAGCCTTGACTTTAGAGCTTGCAAATGACTTATACCGATATATAAATAGAAATTCGAGCATTACTCCCACTAATTTTCCCCGCGTGGTTTTGACTGTTAGTTTGTAGTGGTAATTGAATTTATATTTTTTTTTGTGTTTTTAGTTATGGTCAAAATTTCAGTATATGTTATCCGCTGGCATGCGTTTGATGGTAAATAATTACTGTCTTGAAAACATATTTTACTTTCTTGATCATTAGCAGCAATCTTAATTTTCCTTAAAGTAGAGTTCAATGTAGATTATAATGACCATTCACAAATTACGAATCTGTTACAATGCCTATGATAGCAAATTATACAACTTAGTTAAATTATGTATGTTCACCTGAACAACTAGGGTCGACCTAGATAAAAAGCTGATTGTGCATTAATGTAATATTACTCTAGATATAATTAATAGAACTATATGTACAAGTCACTGTCATGGGAAATGCCGACTCAGCAAATGATTTTTATTAGGTTAATTCATTTAGGTTAGACAGAGCATTTTTTATGGTGTTTCCGGTGTACAGTACTGAATTTGAATTTGTTCATTATACTAATGTAGACACTATGTCAGCATTTTCTATAGTATATAATGTTTTATAGTGGAGTTTAATAAAGGCAGTATAATTAAGTAAATCACCATTCAAGTTATTAATTATTTATTGGTCCTTCGAGCAAAACAACATCCAAGTTCGAAAAAATTAAATACAGTCCACGAAATAATTAAGTGCACATATACCATCAACTACCATCAAAGTGATTCATAAAACATCAACCAGGCGGTGACATAATGGATAACCTATGCAAGGAACAACAGCAGAGGTTCAAAGAGATACAAACCCTGTAGCGACCGAAATCAAACTTTAGTTTAATTTCAATCCATATCCGTTTACAATTTATTTACAGATTAATTATCCATTTCTTATCTAACCTTCCTGCACCCTACATTATATGTATTATGATTGTCATTTATTATAATACATAATATACAAATACAAAATATCCCGCGCATACAAAATACGTTGTTGCAATTCATTTTTAAATGTGTAGTACAATGCAAATAATTTCGTATTATGTATCTTCTCATTGCGTCATCATATTGATGATGAATTTATTTTGTATTTACCTTTTTACTATTACCTATTTTATATATGTACTTAATAATTGTAATATTCAAGTAATATTCTAGTAATATTCAATGGTATGGGTTATTCTTTTTAGTGGGAGATAAATTTGTATATAAGAATATAATTTTATTGTTCGATTTTTGGTTTTAGAAAAATCAATTATCACACAGAGTTGGTACCGATTAGCGAAACAAATTATAAGCTAAACTTAATAAAATAATTTCAAAATATAAAATAAATCTTAAAAATAATAATATATAAAATATTAAAACGAAAATCAAATGTGTTGGCTTTTATTTATAAACAAGCTAGTCAGTGCGTAGTTATTTGTGAAAATAGTTGTGAGTTTCTTGGATCGTCGAGGACGTCCATTTGCCCCTTGGATGTTTATCCAAATCCTACCTCAACAACTATATTGGTGACCCTTACAAGGACACGACCAGCCGTTTCTGCCACACATTAATTTGGATACAAATTGGAACAATCCAAAATTTTACACCAACCAACGAAACAAAACCTCAACATCAGTAATCGTCATAAATATCGAGGAATGGTGATTGATATTATTATTGGTGCTAACTAACAAATATTAATGGGATTATCATATCGATACCAGTTGCAGCACTACTAATCAAACAACGGTAAAAAAATCAACGTTTTTCCGAAAGCCGCATCGATAACAGTAACTCTTAAATTCATCGTCATTCATCAACATACGGATTTTTATCGAGCACATTGCGATTCTACATCTTTATCAACGAACCAACAATTAGCCAAGGTCAAGTTTTCGTTCCTGCAATTAAATTTTATATTCCTTAAATTTTTTTTGTCATTATGTTTTTCTACTTTTCATTTTAGCAAAATTGTACAGAAAATACAAAACAAATGATCTATTAAATATTTGAAATACAGCGATATACATATGGTGAGAATTATTTTGTCAAATTACATATACATATTTAATTTTGTTTTGCAACATATTACTTAAGTTTCACATTTATAGTAACTCTTTCATACAATCCCTGAGTTTACTCAAGTTCTTTGTTTCGATCGCATATTCACTTAATTAAAATATTTTTTTCGTGACATCAATTAACGTGTTAAAAGTAGTACAACAAAATGTCGGACACAGAACAAAATATTAAAGTCGAATCTCGCAATGTAGATTCAGCTTCCTCTGTTCCGTTTCCGCCATTTTGGCATGAAATGCCGGTTCTTTGGTTTGCACAAGTGGAAGCAGTGTTCAATGTTAAACGAATTACTTCAGATAGTAGTCAATATTTGCTAACGATCGCAGCATTACCGATGGATATTATCGCCACGGTGTCGGACATAATTGCAAATCCACCAGATACAGTGAAATTCGCAACCCTTAAAGCGGAAGTCATTAAACGATTAAGTTTGTCGGAGAGCCAACGAATAGAAAAGCTAATTGGTATAACCACTATGGGTGATTTAAAACCATCTGCGTTTTATCGCCGATTAAATCAATTAGCAGGCTCTTCAACCGCAGTTACAGAAGAGTTAATTAAAACTTTATGGTTCAAACGACTACCAGAGCAATTACGGTCAATTCTAGTACTGCAAGAAGCAGAACCAATGGCCAAATTGACCACATTAGCCGACAAGATATGGGAATTTCATAGCCCAAACACACCTTCATCTGCTGTCTGTAGCACATCGAGTTCCGAAAAATCTACGACCAAAGCGATAACCTTAGATAGCCTCACAACCGCAATTGACGAGCTGCGTCAACAAGTTTTTAAACAAAATCGATCAAAATTCCGAAATTTTTCTCGTAATAGATCACGTAGTAATTCACGCTCAAAGTTGCATACTCGTCCATCTTCAGTTAAACGTGACCTATGTTACTACCATTTTCGATTTGGTGCTGCAGCCCGAAAATGTTCTGGTGGCTCTTGCAAATTCGTCGGTCAATCAAATAAAAATTTAAATAACAATAAGGAAAACTAAATTGTCCCAAAGTTATCGCGACAAACGATGGGACGCATAATATACGTCGCCTATTCATAAAATGCCCAAAAACTAACTTCAGTTTTCTTATCGATACCGGAGCTGATATCTCAGTGGTTCCGTATACATTTTTCAAAAATATTTCTCAAGACCCAGCGAGTACAATCTTCGCTGCTAACGGTTCACCGATAACAACCTATGGCATAAGGTTACTTAAAGTCGACTTAGGATTTCGCCGAGATTTCAATCATCCCTTCGTACTTGCATCAGTTACCAGGCCAATCATAGGCGCCGATTTTTTAACAAAATTTGGTATCGTAGTTGACTTAAGAAACAAACGCCTACTAGACTCAAACACTTCATTAATCGTCAATTCAATGGATATAAATGATCCATCACCGACGGTTAAATTATTTGTGGTCAACGGCCCATTCGAAGAAATTCTTCGACGTTTCCCAAGTCTTATGCAAGAACCCAATTACGAGTTACCAATTAAGCACAACGTGGTGCATCGTATTGTAACTGAACGACAACTGCCATTCTCACGTTCGCGACGTTTAGATCCCGAAAAGCATAAAATAGCGAGAAACGAGTTTGATTATATGATCTCATTAGGATTGTGCAGACAGTCGGCATCATCCGTATCTTCTCCTTTACAAATGGTTCCTAAACGCGATAGTAATGATTGGCGACCCTGCGGGGATTATCGTCGACTAAACCAAGTAACCGTACCAGATCGGTATCCCCTTCCTCATATTTACTCCTTTTCCTTAAACCTGCAAGGCTGCACTATCTTTTGTTACAGGCTGGCTACACTTAAGCCACTGCAGAGGCCTCCACGGTGATGTTTTGCCGGCTACGTCCTCAGCGGAGAAGTGCGAAGTTCGTGGGGTTTGAGGCATGCAGGGCTCCTGGCCTACACCGTGATCATACAGAAAATTATAAAAAGGAAAACCGTAAATAATAATAATAAAACCCGAGTTCCGCCGAAATTCGTCGGCCGGAACCTGAGGAACGAACAACTCAAAAATAAAAAAATTAAAAAAAATAAAATAATAATAATGGTAGAGAGGTGCCCCGGTGCGCGCATCCGCCCGAACTCGCACGGTGGTAGACACCGGTTTCGAATCCGGATGCGGGCACCGAGGAACCGCTTACCCTACACCGACACAGGATGGAAAATCCCCCTTATCATACCCAACCGAAAAAATTTAATAATTCATTTTTTCTATTTAAATTTACAACCCAAAAAAATAAAATCCAACTTCCCACGAAGAAACAAAAGAAGAAAGAGAAAAAAGAGACAGAACGAGAAAGAGCAAACGAGAGAGAGGGAGAGCAATGCGCATCGAGCGTGCACCCGCTGTGCGGCGCTCGATTACAAAATATAAAAATTAAATTTAATAAAAAAAATTTAAGAAATAAATAAATTTTTAAAAATTAAAAAAAAAATAAAAAAAACTCGTACCTTAATTAATAAAAATAAACAAAATGTTGCGGCCTTGCTCGGCCGTCATGCCACAGGTGGACCACACCCGGACCGTTGCGGCTTTGGTGCCGTTAACCCCACTGTGGTAGTGCGACCTTGAGCGGTCGGCCGTTGCGGGGCCTTTCCCCGATACCCATAAAAACGAGGTGCCGGTTGGTTACGTTGCGGCAGACCACCGATACCTGGATTGGCCTCGACTGCCAAATAAGATTGACCCAAAATGCGTTGGGCGTTGGCCCGCCTAAACCGTTGAATGAACGGATAGCCGGTTGGCCACCGGTACTGTTGGGCGTCCTTCGCCTTTTAATCATAAATTTCGCCTCGACACAATTCCAATCACACGTTTTGGTTTTCTTTATTTGCTTCTAATGGCCGATTTTGCTATTTGTACGTGGGTTGGTTGCCGTATTATGTGGTTGCTCCGTTTGATACGACACCCAACAAAACAAAATTTATTCCGCTAAGATACACCGTAATCAGATGCTATATGAAACGGTGCAGTAAAAATGCAAGCGCGGTAGCCAATTTCACAATTAAAGATTCAATTTGTAGTTTTCTTATTTTTATTGGCACAACCGACTCACCGTATCACCGTATTTTATCGCGCTTATGGTATATATATTTTTCTCTGCGGGATTGTTATCAGCAGCAAGACAAGCAAGGTGTTTTATTTTCTTTTCTTTCAACCCAATCAAAAACTTATTTATCTTATCCCAAGTGGCTTTAACTTTATTTTTTTAAATATTGTTTCACATCACCAGATATGCAAAAAAAAATATTGTTTTTACACTGTTTATAAATTTATTTATCAATTTAGAATTATAATTGCATAAAAGCTAAATGCAAGCACAGAATTACTACACGACTGCACTGTACGAAATTCAAAACTCGACTTTTTTTTTCCCAACAAAAATTTCTAACCAAAAATCACACTCGATTTTTTTCACAACCAAAACTCTAATGAAATTTTCCAAAAAAAATTCGAGCGTCGCACAAACGACGCGCAAAACTTTCCAGAAGAATGTCTTTCTTCTCTGTTTCGCGTTTACATCAATTCGCATTGATGTAAACGAGAGGCATATAAGAAAAACATTCTTATGGAATGTTTTGCTTGACACACACTCGATACGCATTGCTCTCTCTTTCCCATCATTCTTCTCATCCGCGCGCCATCACCACGACGTATACAAACATTAAACAACTCCGAAAGAAGCGGGGACACAAACCAAGAGGAATAATATACAAACAGCGCTTGTTACGATCATGTAATCGTAACAAACGTGGGAACGTCCCACACCCTGAGATGTCTCATAAGCCGGGCCTAAAACAAACAATGAGAACGAGATAACAAACGATTTAAACAAACGAGGTAGGCGATATGATTAGACACGAATGTCTTTAATATGGTAAGTACCTAAGTTTTTGCCACTCAAATCTTCGATGGTGTACGCTACCTGACCTACTTTACCGGAAATTACCGCGGGTTTGAATTTGCTTGCCAATTTGGCGGAAAATTTATTCGACGCATCGCTCAAAGCAAACGATCGTATAAACACGGGTTGTCCAACTCGAAAAGAACGCTTATTACTGCGTAAGTTGTAATGTTGAGCCCCCTTTTCGTGTGCTACGCGTAAGTAGTGTGTTATACGGTCTTTTAGAAGATTCACTCGATCTGGCTTAGCCCATGCCTGGATTTCGCTGGGATCATGTTCATCGAGTAATCGTCGCAGTGAGTAATCCGAACCATGCATCGACATATGTTGACCGAACACGACATAATGAGGGGAGTAATGTATCGAATCGTGTATAGCATTACGTAAAGCCGCCGCAATTTCTTGCAGATTTTTGTCCCACAAATTATGATCGTGATCGCTCAAATATGATCGAATGCTGGCAATCAACGTTCTATTAACACGCTCGGAGGCGTTGCTTTGCGGAGAATACACAGGCGTGCGAATATGGGTTACGCCGTATTAAGCCAACAAGTCTTTAAATAGATTCGAGGTGAACTGCTTCCCATTGTCGGACGTGATTATTTCGGGAACCGAGAACAACAGAAATATATCATTTTCCAAAAATCGACATAGCAAAGATGCGGACGCTTCCCGTAGAGGTTTTACAACGACAAATTTCGAGTAATGATCCAAGATGATAACGATGCAGGTATTACCGAGTTTCGAACGTGGATACGGACCCAAAAAATCGACATATAGTTTTTGAAACGGGCGAGTTGACGTGACCTGAGCTCCCATGGCTGGTTGCGTAGAGAAATTAACAGCTTTGTTCATTTTACATTTAGTGCAGCTAGCAACGCACTGTTTAACTTGTTTTGCCATCTGAGGCCAGAAAAATTGACGCTGAAGGCGCTCGAGGGTTTTGCTGCCGCCTAAATGTGCTGAAGTGGGAGGGACGTGAGCCTGTTCGATAAGCGATTGTGTTAAGCTATTCGAAATAACTAATTTCCAGTTCAAAAGATCGGTATCCGTGTATTTAAAACCAAACGAAGCGGATATTAACAGTTTATCATCCTGGATTCTGTAGTTGTGCGAACAATCTTTTAAGCTACGAATTTTTTCGATCTGATCGACGTAATCTGGATCTTGGAACGCAACCGAATTTTGATCAACGTGTAGAATGGGGACTGAAGAAGGTATTAACGCATTCACAGAAGGGTCGATATTTTTACTCGACAAGACTGGATCTTCAAATTGGGCACCAGGATCAGGCGTGCTCTTATTTTCGGAATCATCCTCACAAGGAGCGGATTCATCCGGAAAAGCTCGAGACAACGCATCAGGCACAATGTTAACTGAACCTTTTCGGTATCCAATCTGAAAATCCAGCGCTTGGAGTTTAAGACTCCATCTCGCCAAACGTCCGGAGAGGTCTTTTTGACTCATTAGCCAGCGCAAACTGGAATGGTCGGTATAGATGACGAACGGGTAGCCTTCCACGTAAGGACGGAATTTTCGCACGCTGAGGACGGCAGCGTAGCATTCCAGCTCGGTCACCGAGTAGTTTCGCTGCGCCGCATTGAGCTTATGGGAATAAAACTCAATGTGCCGCTCCACCCCCTCGGCGTCCACCTGAAATAAGACATTACCGACCCCAACGGCACTGGCATCGCACTGAATAAAAAAGGGTTTCGTATAATCAGGATGCGTCAAAACTGGGGCAGTTGACAAGGCGGTTTTGAGAGCGTTAAAAGAAGAATCAGCAGCTGCAGACCAACATATTTTAGTGTTTTTACCAGTAAGATCGGTGAGAGAAGAAGCTAAGGAGGCGAAATTTTGAATGAATCGACGGTACCATCCGCACATTCCCAGAAAACGTCTAATCTGTTTCGTCGTTTTCGGAATAGGGTACTCCAGAATAGCTTTACATTTATCTGGGTTTGTACGGAGGCAGCCATCACCCACAATATAACCTAAATAGTCGACTTCTTTCAACACAAACTTACTTTTGGTCAAATTAATTGTTAAACCAGCGTCCGTCAGATATCCAGCAACCTGTTGTAGCAAATCGAAGTGTTCGGCCAGATTAGAGGATGTGACCAGAAGGTCATCGAGGTACACAAAGACCTTATCGTGTAGCTGGTACGGGATCACGCGGTGCATTAAGCGACAAAGCGTCTGTGGGGCGTTGCATAAGCCAAACGGCATCACCTTGAACTGATACAAGGGCCGTCTAGGAACCGTAAACGCTGGTTTATCGCGGGATGCTGGGTCGAGTGGGATCTGCCAAAAGGCATCCTTCAAATCAATCGCCGAAATGAATCGGGTGTGTCCCAAACGACCCAACAATCCGTTGATTATGGGCAGCGGATACGCATCCTTGACGGTAGCCTTGTTCAGTTCTCTAGCATCTAAGCACAAACAAACTTTGCCATTGGCCTTACGCACCAACGTGACCGGTGAACACCAGGAACTTTGTGACTCCTCGATGACCCCCAAAGACAACATCCTATCCAACTCGGCATACATGAGTTTCTGGATAGCTGGGGATACGGAATAAAAACGTTGTTTGACTGGTTTCGCGGAACCGACATCGATCATATGAGTGATGAGGGATATTCGGCCCAAACCTAAAATATCGCTGCTCGGGAACTGTTCGCGGATAAGATCCAATTTACGACGATCATCAGATGTTAAAATATGGAATTTGGGTGTGTTGGTAGTTTCACCTAATTCGTCCGAACTATTTAACGCGGAGATTTTTGGGAAAATTCCAAAACGATTCCAAAAATCAATACCCAAATAAAGCGGTTGTTCTAAGGAAGGAACAACATGAAAATTCATAGTTTGAGTAATTCCATTAAACTCGACGTTAGCTCGTATGTAACCAAATACTCGTTGGACTTGACCACTCGCGGTAGTTATCGTGGATGGAAAATTATGAAACTCTACGAATGGATTCGACAAGATTTTCTCCGCTCCATTCCCGAGAACACTGACACTCGCCCCGCTGTCGAGAAGACCCTTAAAAGGGATCTTATTGATAAAGACCTGGGCGTAAGGCCGAGTGTCACTACCCTCGGAGAACAAAACGGAGGAAATCACGTCGTTTCTCATTGTAGCGCGGTGGTTCCAATATTTCTTGGAACGTTTTAAACGATCTAACTTGGCTAACGACGGAGAATTATAGAAAAACTTTAGAGCGACAGGAAGGGAAGGGGAATTTGGTAGGGAAGAAGGATCGAAAAAGGAATCATGACTTGCAGACGAGTTTACCTTCTGGTCGGGTTCGATTGGGAGCGGAGTTCCGCGTCCGTATTGCTCGCTGCGTCCTCCTGGATCGGTTTGAGTGGATTTGTCCTTTGTAACATCAGTCTGGGTTGCGATTGTGGTTGTGGTGATTCTCGTGGCCCAGTCCTCCAAGAACCACTGTTCTGGTTTTCCGACAGTCGTGTTTGCGTGTTTCGGTCTTCCGCACAACGTCGACAACGCACAGATATCGTCCCTCGCAGCCCACAGCGATAACAGAATAATCCGACTGGAGCCAATTGACAATCCATGAACGTGTGACCCATATCCGAACAATTAAAGCAGACGATATTTTTGCCATAACTTGCATGCTGTCTGTAAACTACCCCAGAACTGTCGGCTGGGACTTGTCCGCCCGGACGTCTCACCGCTGCTGACGGATATCTGCTCCCCGTTTGAATTGCGGATACTGAGTTATCGGGTAGAACATCAGTTAAGGGATAATTCTCATAAGAGTCATATGCTCCAATATCATCATACGGACCGCCTGATAACTCATTGATCACGCGTCGTGGATGGATTGCAGGATCCGCCGGAGCTTTGAGCCACCGAAAAGACTCCTCCCAAGCCGAACAGCTTTTGATCAGCTCGTTGATGCTGCTAAATTGACGATCGGTTAGGTGGTATTGTAGCGTCGGCTTCATATTGTTCATGAGGATTTGAATGAGCTCTTTATCGGAATAAGGTGTGCGACATTGCAAGGTAAGCGTCCAAACGTGATTGTATAAATCCAAAAAACTCTCGTTGGGCTGTTGTTTCCGGGCTTCAACCATTCTTCGAATTTCGTAATTAGTGCGGCGGTCTTGGAAACGCTCGATCATACCGCTTCGTAGTTCTGACCAGGTAGCGTGCGGGTTGTGTTTACGAAATGTGTAGTACCATTGTAACGCTATGTCTTTCAAGATGGTGTGTAACTCCAATAGCAAGATCTGGTCGGACAATCCCCTAGACGACGCGATGGTGTCAACTTGAAATAAGAACATGTCTATGTTGATGCCCGAGGGAGATCCGGTGTAACTTAGCCCACTTCCCGACAGTAAGCGTCGATCGATAAATTTCAGTGGGAGTGGTGAACTGGTGGAAGCTGAAGGAACCCGTTCTTGAGCGATCGGAGTTGGCGTAGCTTGGTTTGACTGGTCCTTTCCGTCCAGCTGCGTTTGGAAGGCGGTTTGTCGCTGGTTCAAATTCACTAATTGCTGCGATACGGTTTCGAATTTTTGAATCATGGATTCCAACAGGACTGTCTGTGCATTTGATTGTGAAGCCGCGAGACTTCTTGCTTGAACCTGATCAAGCAATTCCTCTAACGTGTATCTGCGCTCCGTGTGGTATGGGTTTTCCGCTTCGTCTGCCTCATCACCAAGGGATAAGGGAATAAGCTCGCTCGGTTTAACTCGGCAAGAAAAGAATGGACGTAGTCTTTATTAATTTATTGAAAATACAAAATATTTCATTTCAGAATAACTTTACTCGAAACTGAAGGTTTCAGAGTAAAGTGAACTTATAACTATTTCCACACCCACTATAACTATATAAAACGCAAAAATTAATAATAAAAGGAATGGTTACCTTGTGTAGTTTTTGTGGGGCCCGGATTCCCACGATTGTTTAACCCGGCGAATACGAGATACCCTCCAAAGTGGCGCTTTTCGATGAGAACCTAGTTTGGAGGGGCTCGTTGAAATTTTAAATACAATAATAATTTAATGTATGACTCAAATCGCGATAAATAGCCAGAAAGTTACCCCATGCGTTGGATAAGATCTAGTTCGAATTTGAGTTCGGTTATCTTCCACTCGATCCCACGGAGAAATACGTTGGATACGAGGTTCTACGTCCGAGTTATCCCACACTGTACGTCTTTGAGGTCTTTCTGGCGTATCCCACGGATTTCGATTCATAACACAATAACAAAAAATAAAGAAAATGTTAATAATATTAATAACGTAAATAATGAAGCTACCAACACACCCAAGGAAGAAGGCAGAGTGGCAACAGAAAATACAAATAAGATAATAATAAAAGAAGAAAGGAATGGATACCTTGTAGTAGTTTGTGGGGCCCGTACTCCCACGATTGTTTAACTACGGGTTGGACGAGATACCCCCCAAACTGGCGCTTTTCAATGAGAACCTAATTTGGAGGGGCTCGTTGAAATTCAATTACAACAACAACAAAAGGGAATAAAAAAATATAAAAGTCCAAAACAACCAACACACCTCAAGGTATGCAGGCAGAATAAAAATAAATTCAAAAAAGTATAATCAAGAGAAGAAAAAATATAATATAATAAATTGAAGTACTATCACGTACCGCGGGTTCCAATAAAATCCCAAGCTAAACCAAAAATCAAAAAACAAAAATATTGAAATATCAATATTCAAACAAATATCAAAAAATCAATATATATAATTATAACATCATAATATGCTGAACGACCAACTTAAAGCCACGCGCATTTCAAATTACATTTTACAATATGTCGAATTCCGCTGAGCACATAATTCTACCGGACGTTGTATACCACGCGCATTGGTCACACGCGTGATCCCAATTTGGAACCAATTTTGTAAAATAAGCAATATAACTTTAATAAATAGAAATACTTTATTGTAATTGAGTCAGTTTTTAGGTGATGTACAAGTACATAAGTACATAACAATTATAAGTTAAAGTTAAATAAAGTTTTTGTGAATAAATAACTTTTTTTTATAATTAAATAACACCGTAACTCATAATTGGCGCAGCCCTACGGAAGAGTGAATTGTGAAAAAACAGTGCTAAAATTGGTAAATAAAAACCAATTTACATGTGAACTCGTGATAGTGTATCTAGGAAATCAAATAGTGCTCCGATTGATTCTCTATTACGTCTGGAGTTAAAAGTGATAAGCTGCTCAACAGATTTGAGGTTCTGCCGCAACCACTCTGAATCACTCCTACATCGACTGTAATTCGGCTCATCATTAAGGTGACACTACAAGATAATCACATACATTGATTGCCGAAATAGAGGTAAGACATTTTAAAATTTTTACCTAAATTATTAAGTTTTCTTGCACTACAAGATAGGCAAAGAAAACCAACAAAATTTTGTTTAATAAAATCATAGTTGTTCTTGGGAATTAACGTCGTGTACTATAGAATAGACACGAAAAACCAACCATCACTCTAAAATTTTCTAGCACTACGAGATAGGCATAGAAAATTTACAAATTTTTGTTCAATAAGATAATAATTGTTTCTGTAACTAACGTGTACTACGAGATAGGCACGAAAATCAATTACAGTATTTTAAACAATATAATTTCTGTACACTACAAGATAGATACAGAAATAAATCAATCTTATTTCTCTATAAATTTTCACAAAAATGGTTAACGATCTTCCAGAAATGCACCCACTGCCGGAAGAATCGCCAGACAATGCACAGCAGCAATTGTCTGCGCAACTGTTAGTGATCATTCAACAACTTGATAAGTTGAATAAAGCACAAGAAGTGCAAGATAAAAAAATATTATATCTAAACAACAAAATAGAGCAAAACCCAACGGGGTCTTTTGTTGAACAGAAGCCAGCCAACGCGGTTGACTTATTCAGGATCCCAGATCCAATAAAATCTCTACCTACTTTCGATGGAAATCGAAAGCAGTTAACAGCGTGGATACAAACGGCCGAAAATACATTGAGAGTGTTTGAACCGTTAGTATCACCGCAACAATTTCAGTTATACTTACAATGTGTTAGTAACAAAATTGAAGGTAAGGCAAAAGACATTCTATGCCTTGCAGGAAATCCTCAAACCTTCAACGAAATTAAAACAATACTTCATGAAGCACTTGGAGATCGACAAGAGCTGACATTTTATAAATCACAGCTTTGGTCAACCAAACATGGAGAAAATCAGTCAATACATAATTATTTCGAAAAGGTAAAGGAAACCATGCAAAACATAAAAACTTTGTCCAAACAAAATACTTTATACAATAATGCGTGGCTAGCCATCAACGCATTTATCGAAGAAGACGCATTAGCAGCGTTCATCTCAGGGTTAAGAAAGCCATATTTTGGATTTGCCCAAGCGGCAAAACCAAAAGATATAGAGGAAGCATATGCTTTCTTATGTAAATTTAGTGCAAACGAGATAATTGCAGGAAACTCAAAAAAGGCTAATAGTAACAAACCAGATTCTTCAGTTTCAAGAAATCAAAATGGTTATCAAGCACAAATTAATTATTCACCGAACCAACAAAACTTCGGTTTCAATCGAGATTTTAAAAAAAGTGTTCAGAGAAAAATCAATTCGAATGAACAACCAATTCCAATGGATGTAGATCCAACACTAAAATCTCGGAACACGTTTAGTAAGAAGTTAATAAACAACCATGAAATTGAACAAGATCCTGTAAAAGATCAAGAGATCGTTGAAAATTTTCAACAGGACGAAAGTTCAGACACGGAAGGTTAAACTTCCTACCTTTTTTAGTATGTCAAAATAAAGAAACTAATAAAACCTTAAAATTGTTAATTGATACTGGGGCTAATAAAAACATAATTAGGCCAGGTATCATTCCAAAAGAGCTATTAACAAATGGGGAAGTTTCTGTAAAAAACATTTTTGGCATACATAAATCACATAATAAAACCAAACTAAATTTATTAAAAGAAAACTTACCTGACCAAGTATTCTACGAACTAGACTTTCATAAGTTCTTTGATGGAATTTTAGGATCGGAATACATGGCCAAAACCAATAAAAATTGATTATAAATCAAATTCAATCACGTTAAACAGCGAACTATTTAAGTTTCTCCGTTATTACCCCACGGAAAACTTCTACCATCATACAGTTACGTTCAAAACATCAGAAAGTGGTGACTGGATCGTAACAAACTACGAAAAACTAAATGATGACATAACTATACAGCCAGGTCTGTATACAGCAAAAAATTCAACAACGACGGTGAAAATTCTGTCTAATGAGCCAGACCCACCAAAAATGTTACCCAAATTAAAACTAACAGTTAACAACTTTGATACAATGGAACCCATTCCAGTGGATGTTATTTCCACAGTCAGTGAAGAAACCATTAAAAAATTAATCCGAATGGAACATCTTAACCTAAACGAGAAAGATGAACTGTCAAAAATAATCCACAAAAATCAACAGGTATTACTGAAAAAAAATGAAAAATTATCAGCAACAACTATCATAAAACATAATATAATTACAAAGGATGAATCACCCGTCTACACAAAAACATATCGGTATCCTCATCATTTTAAAAAAGATGTTGAAGACCAGATACAAGAAATGCTAGATAGTGGGATTATCCATCATTCCAACAGCCCTTATTCAGCTCCGATTTGGGTTGTACCAAAGAAACTTGATGCATCAGGGACACGAAAAGTAAGGGTCGTTATAGACTATCGGAAGTTAAATGATAAAACGATAGACGACAAATACCCTATGCCCCAAATCGAGGAGATCTTGGATAATTTGGGAAAATCAACTTATTTCTCTACGTTAGACCTAAAAGCCGGTTTCCATCAAATTCCGATGGATGAGAAATGCCAAGCTAAAACAGCTTTCTCAACCGATAAAGGCCATTTTGAATTTTCGCGGATGCCATTTGGTTTAAAAAATGGTCCCGCGACATTTCAAAGAGCCATGAACAATGTTCTGCATGGCCTGATTGGAAAAATCTGTCATGTTTATCTTGACGACATTATCGTTGTTGGATATAACCTCGCAAATCATATCGAAAATCTTGACATAGTACTTCAAAGACTTTCACAATTTAATTTGAAAATACAACTGGATAAATGTGAGTTTCTAAAACGTGAAACAGAGTTCTTAGGACACGTTATAACTCAAAATGGGGTCAAACCAAATCCAGATAAAATCAAAAAAATATTAGAGTGGCCACTGCCAAAAAACCCTAAAGAAATAAAGCAATTTCTTGGACTATCTGGTTACTACCGGAGGTTCATTAAAGATTATTCGAAAATAACAAAAGCAATGACAAAATATTTAAAAAAAGATGAGATGGTTAATACAAACGATCCCGAATATATTAATTCATTCGAAACGCTGAAGAGAACACTTTCCACTGATCAAGTTCTTTCGTATCCAGACTTTACACTACCTTTCATTGTGACGACTGACGCGTCAGACTTCGCCCTGGGAGCTGTGCTTTCACAGATCCAAAACAAGTTAGAGAGACCCATAGCATTTGCCTCAAGAGCGTTAAATAGTACGGAAACCAAGTACGCAACAAACGAGAAAGAGGCACTGGCAATAATATGGGCAGTGAAAAAATTCCAACCATACCTTTACGGCAACAGGTTTACGTTAGTCACTGATCACAAACCTCTAACATTCATTAAAACATCTGAGAAAAACGCAAAAATTTTGAGATGGCGCCTAGAACTCGAAAATTATGATTATAATGTAGTATACAAGGAAGGGAAAACGAATGTAGTGGCAGACGCACTGAGCAGAATGCCAGCAATAAATAACGGAAGCGAAACCCACACTAACGAAACCTTTGCTACCACTTCACAAGAACACGAACCCGAAATAAATGAAACGGACGACAGTAGCGATATGGATACAATCCATTCCGCAAACACATCAGAAGATTATTATATTCACTTCTCTGATCGTCCTCTGAATTACTACAGGAACCAATTGGTTTTTAAAATTTCGGAAATTGACACCATTATCTCTGAGAATATTTTTCCAAATTTTAACAGAATTATTATTACAAAAAAGTTTTTTGAGTTGGAAGATATAACCAACTTTATCAAAATACATCATAATGGAAAACAGTCGGCGATTCTCGCACCTGAAACCCTTTACGGAAAAATTCAGGAATCGTTTAGAAATAACTTCTCACAAAAAGGCCATTTAGTTTTCGTCACTAAATTGGTAGAAGATGTCACTAATATTGACCGGCAAAATACAATCATTATCAAGGAACATGAAAGAGCCCATAGAGGCATAAAAGAAGTAGAAAACCAAATTCGAAGATCATATTTTTTCCCTAGTTTAACAAGCAAAATTAAAAGCCACATAAACACATGCACAATATGCAATGCTCACAAATATGATCGCAAACCATATAACATAAAGATATCCCCAAGACCAACAACTAAAAAACCTCTAGAAAGAATCCACATCGATATTTTCAACATAGACAAAATGAGCTTTTTATCAGTCGTAGACTCATTTTCAAAATTTTTACAAATGATTCCAATTGTTAAGGCATCCAAAATAATAAGTTACAATTTAAGTATGGTGCACATCCCATAATATTATGTACGTAAATATTTATAATTTATAATTGCTAATAATATACTTTGAACATTATTTATACATAATATATTGAATTATATTTTATTTCACTTATAATATTACATAAACATTGTATGTATATAGTACTCATACAAATAATTTGTTATATATATATTATTATATATCTAAATTGTAATAAATATTGGGCATAACGAAATTGTATATAAATTGTATATAAATAGAATTGTACAAGAATGCACAATTAGTCAATGTATATAGTATTATAAATGTATGTGCATACCAAAATCTATGTACTTAAATTATATACATATGTACAAGCGATAAGCTTTTTGTTTTTTAAATTATTAGAAATTATTATTATTCTTGTAAACTTTGTATAATAAAGATCGTTTGTTTATACAACAAATTAAATTCTTCGATATAACATTATAATAATTTATATTATAAAAATCCTAATTATTATATTATAAAAATTAAATATATTAAATAAAATAAATTAAAACTTATTTAATATTAATACGCCTTCGAGTTATAAGTTTCTTCGAGTGTTTCTCTTAAATGGAATAGTTGGTTAAACTTCAAATTCTTCGAACTCCACTATTAACATTTATTTTGGTCCTTCGAGCCGGATGCGGCATTAATATCTGTGCAAAGTTAATTTAGAGTGCCTTATTGCTCTAAATATATTAAAAAGTAAAACGTGCTAGTGAATAAATCAAGTGACTGTGTTTAAAAAATTCCGCTCATTCATGCGGTAAAACAGTTCACCGTTTACAACTAAGTGCAATTAACGTCTTCGAAATCATAAATTGTGATACCATTTTGCAAATTAATCTCTTCGTCATTTGGTATCAAAAATAAAACAAACTATAGTGCAACACTCATCGTACGTTTTAAAGGCACTTGTAGTTTTGTTGGTGCATTTACTGTTAATTTATTTCGTGAAGTGCAGTACCAACTTCAGTTATTACTTATCGAATGTGAGCAGTTCTTCTGGTATATGTATAAGTTGGTGCAGTTGTACGCTGACGCATATACAAATCAGTCGAGATTGGCACAGGAATCTTCAAACACGGGTTTATGATAAAATTACGTAAACCATCTTCGCAAAGCAGTGGAAATAGCAGCATATAATTTTGATTCTTCGATATATGTTTCCTGCTACAAACACAATATTAATAAAATCAACTTTACGATTTTTCCGGTAAAACGTGGTGATTGTCGAATCTATTAACCACAAGGTCAAATCAACTCATCGAGGTCATAAATCACATGCTGTAGCAGTATAACCTCAAGCAGTGTAACATCGCAAAACAACGGTTACCATTTATTTTGGTCAACGTTATATTCGTCGAATTTCCAGTTGTGGTTACGTTCCAGTTCGAGAATCGGAACAATAATATATTTCTGAGAACGTGGTTTTTATTTGGAATCCATTTAACAGTGTGTTATTTGGTGTACCGTTGGGTGTGAAGGCTGTACGGTTTGGTGCAAAATCACAAGTGGCAATTTTCAACACCAATAATCATTACGGGACTGCAAAATTAGTTGGATTTTGGATTATTAAATTTGGATACAGTCTACCCAGCAACCACATTTGCAGTTGTCAACAATATAGCTAAAGGTACATATTCAAATTATTAATATTAAATTTTTATTTAAATTTATGTTTTTAAAATTTTTGCGTCAATTTAGAGTAAGTGTTATTTTGTTTCATTCTGAAACCATTTAAATTTTCATTCACTAAATTGAATTTTCATCATTCGTTGAAGTTAAAATAGTTTAAAAAGTTGTGTTTCTTTGGTAAAATACTGTATTTATCAATTTTTTCGTGAGCGTTTAAGCCTTCAGAGCTACAAAATGTCTGATACTGAAACCCAATTAGGTAGTGAAGCATCTTCGAAAAGCGAATTAGATTTACTGAAGCGCCAACGTCGTGCATTTAAAGGCCAGCTTACTCAGTTTCGCAATAAATTACCAACGCTTACCTCTTTAGGGTCAATTGAATCTAATATTCGCCGCCTACAATTAATGTATGATAAATATCACCTAGTTCAATTAAAAATAGAAATTCAGGATGAAAGTGCTTCGTCTGAACGGTTGACATTCGAAGAGGATTACGAATATGTGGAAAGTACGCTAATGAATAAACTTCATGAAATGAAAAAACTTGAAAGTCAATCCAAGGAAGGGGTTAACTTTGAATCTTCGACCAACAGCACTATGCTGGAACAAAGCATCCCGTCTATGTCAATAAAGCTACCAGAACTTAAGCTTCCGACATTTAATGGATCGGAAAGCGATTGGTTGGCCTTTAGAGATGTCTTTCGCGATATCATTCACAATAAAACTAACATTGATTCAACAGTTAAATTTGTTTATTTAACATCTAGTATTCGTTCAGGCAAGGCATATAATCTTATTGAAAATCTTCCTGTAACTTCAGACAACTATGAAGCTGCTTGGAAAATTTTATGCAATCGGTATGATAATGCAATTTTAATTCAAAAAGCTCACATGAAGGCATTGTATGATATCAAGAGCCCAAACGAAAATTCTTCATTATCTCTGCAAGTTTTCATTGATCATTCGATTAAAAATTATAATGCATTAAAGTCTCTACTCATTCAAGTGGATGCATGGGATTTAATGCTGGTTCATCATTTAACTGAAAGACTGGACAATTCTTCAAAGGTACATGTCATCAAAAATTCTGAGAGTAACAAGTTATTAACATATGACAAATTTGTTACTATTCTTAAAAATCGTGTTCGAATTTTGGAAGCCTTAAATAGCACGAATACAAAACAATCAGTTGATAGCAAAAGGTTCAAGTATTGTAACCCAAAATCTACCTCATTAGTATCAAATAGCTTCAAGTGTTCTTATTGTAGTGGAACACACATAATATCTAATTGTCCCAAATTTTCAGATGTTAAAGTCACACCACAAATGCGCTACCAATTTATTAGGAATCATCAATTGTGCACAAATTGCTTAATTTGCAAACATACGGTTGGTGATTGCGATAAACCTCCTTGTAGTATTTGTTCACTTAAACACAATAAATTGCTTCATTATGGTTTAACATCAAATGTTGATCGGCATAAAGGTAATGCAGGAAACTCATATCCTAATGGTAATGAACCTGATCAAAGTGGCTCACTAAATCCAAATAAATCTTCGGAGTCAAATGTTGTTCAAACAACAGGTATATCGTCGTGCAAACTAATACATAAGCCAATGAAAAATGTAAAACAAATTTTAATTGGAACGGCTTTAATCAATGTTACAGCTGGGTCCAACAATTACTTGTTGTGTAGGGCACTTTTGGACAGCGGTTCACATCTCAACTTCGTTACTGAAAGTCTTGTAAATTTATTAAAACTCAGAAAGCAAATGACTAACACAATTATATCTGGAATCGGTGGCACGGAAACAAGAATCAACTCAAAGGTTTATCTAACTATATCATCGAGAGTATCAAATTTTACTATAAACTTAGATTTCTTTGTAATCCCAAAAATCACGAATCATTTACCAGCAAGTCCAGTTAACTTCAATCTGCGTCTTTTACCTGCGGAAATTGAACTGGCAGATCCTTATTTTCATGTACCCAATAAAATAGATATTTTGCTTGGTGCAGAAATTTACAATGAATTATTTAATGGTAATTCCATAACAGTGCTGAAAAATCTTCCACCTTTCTATCCCACCGTGTTTGGATACGTCATAAGTGGCCGTGTGACATCTACTCGTGTTAGTGACGAATGTCTATCTACAGTCTTATGCTCTAATAAAAGCCTACATAACCATATACAACGTTGTTGGGGTTCAGAAACAATTTCGGTTAAAAACCACTATTCTTTTAAAGAAAAATTTTGCGAAGAGCATTACGTCAAGCACCAAATACGATTACCATCCGGTCAACACTCGGTTTCGCTGTCTGTAAATGACAATATAGTACACCTCGGTTTGTCAAAATTTTCCTCGAACATATATATTATTTCTTTATCTTCGGAAGCTATATCAGACGTATTATTAGTACTTGGACTGTCTTGGAATATTTTGCAGGATGTATTTGACAAGATTTTGTTCAAGGTGATTGAAAGTTTTAATACTCGTTGTAACCACATGTATCTTTGGTCAAGTTCTGAGGTCACTCTATTTCGATTTCAATCTGAACCAGCTAAATTCAGATCATTTGTGGCAAATCGAGTTACACAAATTGAAGAACTTTCTACACTACACAGTTGGTGCTACGTTCCAACATCACAAAATCCTGCTGACTTCGTTTCTCGTGGCATAATGCCAAATGAATTTCTGAAACAAAGGTTATGGTGGTCAGGTCCTTCATTTTTACTTGAAGATCAATGTCATTGGCCAAAAAATCCTAACCAAAAAATTAGCTCAGATTTGTTGAATTTAGACATTCGTAAAAATATTTCAATTTTAGTTTGTAACACGGAACCGCATTGGAACTTATTTGAGCGATATTCCTCGTTTACTAAACTTATTCGTGTTACAGCATACATAGTTCGATTCATAAATAATCTTAAAGATAAGGAAAAGGAAAAAATTTCAGGCGAGCTAAATAGCAGTGAATTTAATATTTCATTAATGAGTTTTGTGAAAATAGTACAGCAGGTTGAATATGGCAATGATGTTCAAAATATTAAAAGGTATACAAGTCTTAAAATCTCCAGCAATTTAAAATTATTAAGCTCATTTCTTGATGAGCTAGGACTTCTTCGTGTTGGCAGACGTCTTCGAGGTTCAACTCTAGACTACACACTAGATTACAAATATCTGCTAGTATTTCCAAGCAATCATTTATTTGGTAAACTAT
Source organism: Nephrotoma flavescens (assembly GCA_932526605.1). NCBI lineage: Eukaryota > Metazoa > Arthropoda > Insecta > Diptera > Tipulidae > Nephrotoma > Nephrotoma flavescens. The sequence continues at coordinate 74,620 of CAKOBK010000580.1, forward strand.
TATTTCAATCTGCTCACTTAAGACTTCTACATTGTGGCTCTCAAACTTTACTGGCACTTCCTGAATCTTTAATGCTAGAATTAAATATTAATAGGTTGTCAAGGTATCAAAAGATACAAGAGATGTTCCGAGATTTCTGGAAACGTTGGCACATTGAACATCTCAATGAACTTCAAAAACGTTATAAATGGCAAAAAGCTTCTAATGAACACTACAAAATTGGATCTTTAGTTCTTGACCATGAAGACAATGTACCACCTATAAATTGGGTTTTGGGCAGAATAGTTGAGCTGCATCCAGGGCTTGATAATCGGGTTCGTGTTGTAACAATAAGAACTGCTAAATCTACATTTAAAAGATCCATCACAAAAATCAGTATTCTACCACTTGAAACAACAAATGAAACCTTACAATAAAATATATTCCTTGAATTAATGATGAAAATACACTTTGGTTTAAGAAAAATGTAACTAAATCTTAAACAATTTAATTAATATTAAGTTTTTGAATTTTGTATTAGAATTAAAAATAATCTATTTAAAGCTAGGTAGAATAAATATATATATGTATTTTGGATTGTATAAAATTAAAAAATAATTATATTTGGTAATATTATGTTGAATTAGTTATTTCAAGGGTGCGGGTATGTTAAGGCATCCAAAATAATAAGTTACAATTTAAGTATGGTGCACATCCCATAATATTATGTACGTAAATATTTATAATTTATAATTGCTAATAATATACTTTGAACATTATTTATACATAATATATTGAATTATATTTTATTTCACTTATAATATTACATAAACATTGTATGTATATAGTACTCATACAAATAATTTGTTATATATATATTATTATATATCTAAATTGTAATAAATATTGGGCATAACGAAATTGTATATAAATTGTATATAAATAGAATTGTACAAGAATGCACAATTAGTCAATGTATATAGTATTATAAATGTATGTGCATACCAAAATCTATGTACTTAAATTATATACATATGTACAAGCGATAAGCTTCTTGTTTTTTAAATTATTAGAAATTATTATTATTCTTGTAAACTTTGTATAATAAAGATCGTTTGTTTATACAACAAATTAAATTCTTCGATATAACATTATAATAATTTATATTATAAAAATCCTAATTATTATATTATAAAAATTAAATATATTAAATAAAATAAATTAAAACTTATTTAATATTAATACGCCTTCGAGTTATAAGTTTCTTCGAGTGTTTCTCTTAAATGGAATAGTTGGTTAAACTTCAAATTCTTCGAACTCCACTATTACCACCAATCAACACTAAAAACTTGGTGGATATAACCAACGCCCTTACAAAATACTTCACACTTTTCGGTATTCCAAATACAATTGTCTCAGATCACGAGACAACTTTTCAATAAATTCTATTTAAAGCATATTTAAATAACCTAAATGTCAAACTAGAATATGCTTCGTCATCTGAGTCAAACGGGCAGGTCGAAAAAACTCAAGCTACTGTGATTGAAATTTTCAACACAAATAAGCACAAACTCCCCAACCCAAATGTTCTAGCCACCATTGAACTCTCAGTGGCCCTATACAATAATACTGTGCACACGTCCACCGGCTACACGCCAAATGAGGTTATCTTTAACCAGAATAACTTAATAAACCCCCTTGAAATTCAGGCACAGGCAGACAGAATATTTAAAAATGTGTCAGACAACTTAGAGTTGACAAAAAATAAAATGATTAAACAAAATTTCAACAAAGAAGAACCGCCAAATTTAATAGATAATCAATCCGTTTTTCTTACACCAAATGTAAGATCTAAAACCCAAAAAAGGGGAGTTAAAACACAAATCAAAAATATAAAATATAAAACATTTAGAACACTCAGAAATATTATAAGAAATAAAAATAAGATAAAAAGAATAAAGAATCAGTAAATAATTGTTTTTCTTTCATTTCAGAAAAAGTAATGTCTTCCAAATTTTTAATGTTAATATTTATATTTCATTGTTGCAAACCTCAAAAATTAGAAATTAAATAACTGGATCAAGATCCAATTTTATTATTAGAAGTAAATAAGTGTAAAATACAGAAAGGGAATATTAAGATAATTCATCCCATAAGTTTAAGTAATTTAGAAGATATTATAAAATCACTTGATAAATTTGTATCAGATAAAGTAAATGATAGGTTAGAAATTAGTAAAATAATCGAACAAAAATTAAAAATATTGTACGACAATTTCTACAAAATTAAACCCATTAAAAGAAACAGACAAAAGAGATGGGATGCTTTGGGATCAACATGGAAATGGATTGCCGGGAATCCAGATGCGCAAGACCTTCGTATTATTAATAGTACAATGAACCAATTAATAGATCAAAACAACAAGCAGTTCCAAGTCAACGAAAAGATCAATCAAAGAATACAACTAATAACGGATACAGTCAATAGTGCATTGACTAATACAACGGCTGCAAATAGAATCATATTAACAGAGATAGAAATGTTAGCAACGATATTAAATATTGATACTATCAACGGAATTTTAGAGGACATACAAGACGCAATAGTAACAACAAAAACAGAATTAACCAGCAACAAAATTCTATCCCTAAAAGAAATCATACTGATAAAGGACTTACTAGTGAGTCAAGGCGTCAGCATATCCCTACCAGATGAAGCTTTACAATATGCCACTCCAAAAATAGCGGTAAACAGCGAAAATTTGCTCTACATATTACAAGTACCACAACTAGAAGAAGAAACGTCAGATATAATAATGATTCATCCTCTAGCAGTAAACAATACCATAATAAAAACATATCCTCAGTATTTAATTAAATCAAATAAAAAGCTGTTCACTACAACAAACCACAAGGGATTCGTACAAAAACATGGTGATATAAGAGAATTCAACGACAAATGTATCAAGCCATTGGTGATGGGATCAAAAAGCCATTGTAATGTAACACGTGACACAGAAACAACAATTCAATATATCGCTGAGAGTAAGCTATTAATAAACAATGCCATGATGGAGATGTTAGTATCAGACTGTGGGCCAAGCGACCGCTCATTGAACGGTAACTTTTTGATCACCTTTTGGAACTGTTCAATAACATTCGACAACAAGAAATTCCAATGAGCTCTACATAACCTCCAAGCGACGCGCCAGCTAATCTCGGACCTCAGTTTCGACGAAATCGCTCACGTAAACATCGAGAATAGAAAACAAATCCAGAACGTTTTTCTTAAACAATGGAGCCATCAGCTGTGGATATGGTCTCTATCAGGAGGAGTTTCTATTTCATCAATCGGACTGATAATATTACTCGTTTATATTGCAATCCAGAGAAATGCAAAAATAATTAAAGTAGAAAGTTCATCAAAAACCCCTCCAACTACGATACTGGACCTGGAAGAAATCAAACTATGCTCAACCCTGCTGACAAAGTTTGGAATAAACCCTAAGGACGAGGACGCCCTTCTTACACCCCCGGGAGGAATTATAACATCATAATATGCTGAACGACCAACTTAAAGCTACGCGCATTCCAAATTACATTTAACAATATGTAGAATTCCGCTGAGCACATAATTCTACCGGACGTTGTATACCACGCGCATTGGTCACACGCGTGATCCCAATTTGGAACCAATTTTGTAAAATAAGCAATATAACTTTAATAAATAGAAATACTTTATTGTAATTGAGTCAGTTTTTAGGTGATGTACAAGTACATAAGTACATAACAATTATAAGTTAAAGTTAAATAAAGTTTTTGTGAATAAATAACTTTTTTTTATAATTAAATAACACCGTAACTCATAATTATATATATATATCAAATATAATATAAAAAAATTAAACCAAAACGGAAATACAGATGGTATGATGAGAGTGGAAATCCCACTCTGTGTCGGCTAAATAATAAAATAAAAATAAAAAAAATAATAATAATATAATAATAAGGTTGTTGTTCTGTTCCTCAAATTTCGGCCAAGAAATTTCGGGGAAGAGAAGAAATAAAGCTACACTAAACTCCAGACAAATGACATCCGAGCTGCACCACACTCGAACACAACATAGTGGAAATGGGAAAGAGCTCGGAAATCGGATGTCTGAAGAATAGGGGTATGACACCCCCATCTACGCGCAATCAAACAGCCCGTGCTGGTTGCGATCGCAGATGGGGAATGCCAACCGGGAGACTGGCTTTGGTGTGCGTGTCCAGGCGAAGTCAAACGGTGCTGAACACTGGTTTCGGCGCTAGACACGCACGCCAAAGGGAATGAAGCTACAAATCCACGGTGATGTTTTGCCGTCTACGTTCTCAGCGGAGAAGTGCGAAGGTCGTGGGGTGTGAGGCATGCAGGGCTCCTGGCCTACACCGTGATCATACAGAAAATTATTAAAAGGAAAACCGCAAATAATAATAATAAAACCCGAGTTCCGCCGAAATTCGTCGGCCGGAACCTGAGGAACGAACAACTCAAAAATAAAAAAATTAAAAAAAATAAAATAATAATAATGGTAGAGAGGTGCCCCGGTGCGCGCATCCGCCCGAACTCGCACGGTGGTAGACACCAGTTTCGAATCCGGATGCGGGCACCGAGGAACCGCTTACCCTACACCGACACAGGATGGGAAATCCCCCTCATCATACCCAACCGAAAAAATTTAATAATTCATTTTTTCTATTTAAATTTACAACCCAAAAAAATAAAATCCAACTTCCCACGAAGAAACAAAAGAAGAAAGAGAAAAAGAGACAGAACGAGAGAGAGCAAACGAGAGAGAGGGAGAGCAATGCGCATCGAGCGTGCACCCGCTGTTCGGCGCTCGATTACAAAATATAAAAATTAAATTTAATAAAAAAAATTTAAGAAATAAATAAATTTTTAAAAATTAAAAAAAAAATAAAAAAAACTCGTACCTTAATTAATAAAAATAAACAAAATGTTGCGGCCTTGCTCGGCCGTCATGCCACAGGTGGACCACACCCGGACCGTTGCGGCTTTGGTGCCGTTAACCCCACTGTGGTAGTGCGACCTTGAGCGGTCGGCCGTTGCGGGGCCTTTCCCCGATACCCATAAAAACGAGGTGCCGGTTGGTTACGTTGCGGCAGACCACCGATACCTGGATTGGCCTCGACTGCCAAATAAGATTGACCCAAAATGCGTTGGGCGTTGGCCCGCCTAAACCGTTGAATGAACGGATAGCCGGTTGGCCACCGGTACTGTTGGGCGTCCTTCGCCTTTTAATCATAAATTTCGCCTCGACACAATTCCAATCACACGTTTTGGTTTTCTTTATTTGCTTCTAATGGCCGATTTTGCCATTTGTACGTGGGTTGGTTGCCGTATTATGTGGTTGCTCCGTTTGATACGACACCCAACAAAACAAAATTTATTCCGCTAAAATACACCGTAATCAGATGCTATATGAAACGGTGCAGTAAAAATGCAAGCGCGGTAGCCAATTTCACAATTAAAGATTCAATTTGTAGTTTTCTTATTTTTATTGGCACAACCGACTCACCGTATCACCGTATTTTATCGCGCTTATGGTATATATATTTTTCTCTGCGGGATTGTTATCAGCAGCAAGACAAGCAAGGTGTTTTATTTTCTTTTCTTTCAACCCAATCAAAAACTTATTTATCTTATCCCAAGTGGCTTTAACTTTATTTTTTTAAATATTGTTTCACATCACCAGATATGCAAAAAAAAATATTGTTTTTACACTGTTTATAAATTTATTTATCAATTTAGAATTATAATTGCATAAAAACTAAATGCAAGCACAGAATTACTACACGACTGCACTGTAAAAAATTCAAAACTCGACTTTTTTTTTCCCAACAAAAATTTCTAACCAAAAATCACACTCGATTTTTTTCACAACCAAAACTCTAATGAAATTTTCCAAAAAAAATTCGAGCGTCGCACAAACGACGCGCAAAACATTCCAGAAGAATGTCTTTCTTCTCTGTTTCGCGTTTACATCAATTCGCATTGATGTAAACGAGAGGCATATAAGAAAAACATTCTTATGGAATGTTTTGCTTGACACACACTCGATACGCATTGCTCTCTCTTTCCCATCATTCTTCTCATCCACGCGCCATCACCACGACGTATACAAACATTAAACAACTCCGAAAGAAGCGGGGACACAAACCAAGAGGAATAATATACAAACAGCGCTTGTTACGATCATGTAATCGTAACACTTTTCAAAGATAGACCTGATCCGAGCCTACCACCAAATACCAGTTGCTGCTAAAGATGTACATAAAACAGCAATTACAACACCTTTTGGACTTTTTGAGTTCATGAGAATGCCATACGGTCTGCGAAACGCAGCACAGACTTTTCAGCTTTTCATGGACGAAGTAACAAAAGGGTTGAATTTCGTTTACACATACATCGATGATATTCTGGTGGCTAGTCGATCAGCGTCCGAACATTTAGAACACCTTCGCATTTTATTCCAACGCCTCACAGATTTCGGCATCGTTCTAAAACCCTCGAAGTGTGTGTTCGGTGCAGAATCTTTAAACTTTCTTAGTCACGAAATCTCTAAAGATGGAATTCGCCCATCTTCAGAGAGAATCGTGGCTATAAACGATCTTCCCCAACCAACATCTATACGGCAAGTGCAGCGTTTTATCGGAATGGTTAACTACTATTATCGATTCATTCCTCACTTGGCCGAACTACTAGCTCCAATTCATACGCAACTTGCGATACTTCATAAAGAAAAGAAGAAACATTTTCTTTGGCCACCTGAATGCCAAGCACCTATGTTAAAAACAAAAGCTGCCCTGGTTCAGGTTAGTTTACTTGCACACCCTCTAGAGCGTGGAGAGTTCAGGATAACCACTGACGCTTCCAATACCGCGCTCGGTGCTGTATTGGAGCAGTACAATAAAGGATGTTGGGAACCATTGGGATTCTTTTCCAAAAAACTTTCCCCACCGGAGTGTAAATACTCTGCTTTCGATCGCGAATTGCTGGCAATTAACTGCGCCATAAAGCATTTCCGGTGCTTCGTCGAAGGTAGAGAATTTTACATTCTTACTGACCATAAACCATAGACCACCGCTTTGGCGTCAAAATCGGAGCAAAGTCCTCGTCAGTCTCGCCAGTTAGACTACATTTCACAATTTACGTCAGATATTCGCTACATTAAAGGAGTTAGTAACGTAGTAGCAGATGCCTTGTCTAGACCAAACGAACAAGAAGTAGTACAGATATGTCATACAGCTCTAGACATGGAACGGCTCGTATCTCTTCAAGAATCAGATGAAGAATTTGTAACCCTACAAAACAATGATCAGTCTGATTCAAAATTAAAATTTAAACGGATACGAGATCCTGCCTCAAATCCAAACGTGTGGTGTGAAATATCAACTGGCACAAACCGTCCTTACCTTCCGACTGATTTACGTAAGCAAGCGTTTGAAATGCTTCACGGTTTATCCCACCCTGGAATAAGGGCAACGCGTAAATTTGTGGCTTCAAAATATTTCTGGCCGAATATGTACGTAGATACCGGATATTGGTCCAAAACGTGCCTCGCTTGCCAGAAAGCAAAAGTGAATCGTCACACACGCTCTGAAACTGGACGTTTCGTTATCCCGTCTGGTAGGTTCGAGCATATCCACGTCGATTTGGTTGGACCTTTACCGCCGTCAAATGGATATTCATATATATTAACCATCATAGACCGATTTACACGATGGCCAGAAGCCATTCCATTAGTAGATATGAGAACATCTACAGTAGTACGTGCATTCGTTGATCAGTACATTTCGAGATTTGGTGTACCGTCCGAGATAACGACTGACCAAGGCAGTCAGTTTGAAAGTATTCTCTTCCAGGAATTTAGCAAACTGTTAGGTTCACACAGAATCAGAACTACTTCTTACCACCCACAGGCAAATGGTATGGTAGAGCGATTCCATCGTACCCTTAAAGCCTCATTGTACGCTAGAGAAAACACCCTGCACTGGAGCTCAGAACTACCTTTTATTCTCCTTGGTATAAGAACTTCGGTTAAGTCCGACCTCGGGTGCACTCCAGCAGATCTTGTGTACGGACAATCACTAAAGGTCCCTGGTGAACTATTAATACATTCTGCCCCTGCAACATCGACAGATTCCACTTCACTGGTTGATCAATTAAGACAGTCGATGCGCAACGTCGTACATCTAAATACCCGAAGTTCCCCTCAAGATAAAATGTTTATACCTAGGGACATAACGGACTGTGATCATGTTTTCGTCAAGGTGGATAGAGTTAAAACGGGTTTAACTCCTCCATACGAGGGACCATATAAAGTAGTGAAACGGTTTCGAAAATATCTCGTTATAGATATGAAAGGTAAAAACGTATCTATCTCAATAGATCGACTTAAACCTGCATACTTGACGGACCAATTGAGCAATAGTAATCCATTACAGCCGGCTAACAAAAATGTTTACTTTAACACATAATTAATCATTTCAATTTGTTTTTTCGTAACACTTTTACTGCGAGGTGAGTGAATGTAGCGACCGAAATCAAACTTTAGTTTAATTTCAATCCATATCCGTTTACAATTTATTTACAGATTAATTATCCATTTCTTATCTAACCTTCATGCACCCTACATTATATGTATTATGATTGTCATTTATTATAATACATAATATACAAATACAAAATATCCCGCGCATACAAAATACGTTGTTGCAATTCATTTTTAAATGTGTAGTACAATGCAAATAATTTCGTATTATGTATCTTCTCATTGCGTCATCATATTGATAATGAATTTATTTTGTATTTACCTTTTTACTATTACCTATTTTATATATGTACTTGTATGAAAATAGTTGTGAGTTTCTTGGATCGTCGAGGACGTCCATTTGCCCCTTGGATGTTTATCCAAATCCTACCTCAACAACTATATTGGTGACCCTTACAAGGACACGGTCAGCCGTTTCTGCCACACATTAATTTGGATACAAATTGGAACAATCCAAAATTTTACACCAACCAACGAAACAAAACCTCAACATCAGTAATCGTCATAAATATCGAGGAATGGTGATTGATATTATTATTGGTGCTAACTAACAAATATTAATGGGATTATCATATCGATACCAGTTGCAGCACTACTAATCAAACAACGGTAAAAAAATCAACGTTTTTCCGGAAGCCGCATCGATAACAGTAACTCTTAAATTCATCGTCATTCATCAACATACGGATTTTTATCGAGCACATTGCGATTCTACATCTTTATCAACGAACCAACAATTAGCCAAGGTCAAGTTTTCGTTCCTGCAATTAAATTTTATATTCCTTAAATTTTTTTTGTCATTATGTTTTTCTATTTTTCATTTTAGCAAAATTGTACAGGAAAATACAAAACAAATGATCTATTAAATATTTGAAATACAGCGATATACATATGGTGAGAATTATTTTGTCAAATTACATATACATATTTAATTTTGTTTTGCAACATATTACTTAAGTTTCACATTTATAGTAACTCTTTCATACAATCCCTGAGTTTACTCAAGTTCTTTGTTTCGATCGCATATTCACTTAATTAAAATATTTTTTTCGTGACATCAATTAACGTGTTAAAAGTAGTACAACAAAATGTCGGACACAGAACAAAATATTAAAGTCGAATCTCGCAATGTAGATTCAGCTTCCTCTGTTCCGTTTCCGCCATTTTGGCATGAAATGCCGGTTCTTTGGTTTGCACAAGTGGAAGCAGTGTTCAATGTTAAACGAATTACTTCAGATAGTAGTCAATATTTGCTAACGATCACAGCATTACCTTCATCTGCTGTCTGTAGCACATCGAGTTCCAAAAAATCTACGACCAAAGCGATAACCTTAAATAGCCTCGCAACCGCAATTGACGAGCTGCGTCAACACGTTTTTAAACAAAATCGATCAAAATTCCGAAATTTTTCTCGTAATAGATCACGTAGTAATTCACGCTCAAAGTTGCATACTCGTCCATCTTCAGTTAAACGTGACCTATGTTACTACCATTTTCGATTTGGTGCTGCAGCCCGAAAATGTTCTGGTGGCTCTTGCAAATTCGTCGGTCAATCAAATAAAAATTTAAATAACAATAAGGAAAACTAAATTGTCCCAAAGTTATCGCGACAAACGATGGGACGCATAATATACGTCGCCTATTCATAAAATGCCCAAAAACTAACTTCAGTTTTCTTATCGATACCGGAGCTGATATCTCAGTGGTTCCGTATACATTTTTCAAAAATATTTCTCAAGACCCAGCGAGTACAATCTTTGCTGCTAACGGTTCACCGATAACAACCTATGGCATAAGGTTACTTAAAGTCGACTTAGGATTTCGCCGAGATTTCAATCATCCCTTCGTACTTGCATCAGTTACCAGGCCAATCATAGGCGCCGATTTTTTAACAAAATTTGGTATCGTAGTTGACTTAAGAAACAAACGCCTACTAGACTCAAACACTTCATTAATCGTCAATTCAATGGATATAAATGATCCATCACCGACGGTTAAATTATTTGTGGTCAACGGCCCATTCGAAGAAATTCTTCGACGTTTCCCAAGTCTTATGCAAGAACCCAATTACGAGTTACCAATTAAGCACAACGTGGTGCATCGTATTGTAACTGAAGGACAACTGCCATTCTCACGTTCGCGACGTTTAGATCCCGAAAAGCATAAAATAGCGAGAAACGAGTTTGATTATATGATCTCATTAGGATTGTGCAGACAGTCGGCATCATCCGTATCTTCTCCTTTACAAATGGTTCCTAAACGCGATAGTAATGATTGGCGACCCTGCGGGGATTATCGTCGACTAAACCAAGTAACCGTACCAGATCGGTATTCCCTTCCTCATATCCACTCCTTTTCCTTAAACCTGCAAGGCTGCACTATCTTTTGTTACAGACTGGCTACTGCCAACCTGCAGATTTCACTTAAGCCACTGCAGAGGCCTCCACGGTGATGTTTTGCCGGCTACGTTCTCAGCGGAGAAGTGCGAAGGTCGTGGGGTTTGAGGCATGCAGGGCTCCTGGCCTACACCGTGATCATACAGAAAATTATAAAAAAGAAAACCGCAAATAATAATAATAAAACCCGAGTTCCGCCGAAATTCGTCGGCCGGAACCTGAGGAACGAACAACTCAAAAAAAAAAAAAATTAAAAAATATAAAATAATAATAATGGTAGAGAGGTGCCCCGGTGCGCGCATCCGCCCGAACTCGCACGGTGGTAGACACCAGTTTCGAATCCGGATGCGGGCACCGAGGAACCGCTTACCCTACACCGACACAGGATGGGAAATCCCCCTCATCATACCCAACCGAAAAAATTTAATAATTCATTTTTTCTATTTAAATTTACAACCCAAAAAAATAAAATCCAACTTCCCACGAAGAAACAAAAGAAGAAAGAGAATAAGAGACAGAACGAGAGAGAGCAAACGAGAGAGAGGGAGAGCAATGCGCATCGAGCGTGCACCCGCTGTTCGGCGCTCGATTACAAAATATAAAAATTAAATTTAATAAAAAAAATTTAAGAAATAAATAAATTTTTAAAAATTAAAAAAAAAATAAAAAAAACTCGTACCTTAATTAATAAAAATAAACAAAATGTTGCGGCCTTGCTCGGCCGTCATGCCACAGGTGGACCACACCCGGACCGTTGCGGCTTTGGTGCCGTTAACCCCACTGTGGTAGTGCGACCTTGAGCGGTCGGCCGTTGCGGGGCCTTTCCCCGATACCCATAAAAACGAGGTGCCGGTTGGTTACGTTGCGGCAGACCACCGATACCTGGATTGGCCTCGACTGCCAAATAAGATTGACCCAAAATGCGTTGGGCGTTGGCCCGCCTAAACCGTTGAATGAACGGATAGCCGGTTGGCCACCGGTACTGTTGGGCGTCCTTCGCCTTTTAATCATAAATTTCGCCTCGACACAATTCCAATCACACGTTTTGGTTTTCTTTATTTGCTTCTAATGGCCGATTTTGCCATTTGTACGTGGGTTGGTTGCCGTATTATGTGGTTGCTCCGTTTGATACGACACCCAACAAAACAAAATTTATTCCGCTAAGATACACCGTAATCAGATGCTATATGAAACGGTGCAGTAAAAATGCAAGCGCGGTAGCCAATTTCACAATTAAAGATTCAATTTGTGGTTTTCTTATTTTTATTGGCACAACCGACTCACCGTATCACCGTATTTTATCGCGCTTATGGTATATATATATATTTTTCTCTGCGGGATTGTTATCAGCAGCAAGACAAGCAAGGTGTTTTATTTTCTTTTCTTTCAACCCAATCAAAAACTTATTTATCTTATCCCAAGTGGCTTTAACTTTATTTTTTTAAATATTGTTTCACATCACCAGATATGCAAAAAAAAATATTGTTTTTACACTGTTTATAAATTTATTTATCAATTTAGAATTATAATTGCATAAAAACTAAATGCAAGCACAGAATTACTACACGACTGCACTGTACAAAATTCAAAACTCGACTTTTTTTTCCCAACAAAAATTTCTAACCAAAAATCACACTCGATTTTTTTCACAACCAAAACTCTAATGAAATTTTCCAAAAAAAATTCGAGCGTCGCACAAACGACGCGCAAAACATTCCAGAAGAATGTCTTTCTTCTCTGTTTCGCGTTTAGATCAATTCGCATTGATGTAAACGAGAGGCATATAAGAAAAACATTCTTATGGAATGTTTTGCTTGACACACACTCGATACGCATTGCTCTCTCTTTCCCATCATTCTTCTCATCCGCGCGCCATCACCACGACGTATACAAACATTAAACAACTCCTAAAGAAGCGGGGACACAAACCAAGAGGAATAATATACAAACAGCGCTTGTTACGATCATGTAATCGTAACAAACGTGGGAACGTCCCACACCCTGAGATGTCTCATAAGCCGGGCCTAAAACAAACAATGGGAACGAGATAACAAACGATTTAAACAAACGAGGTAGGCGATATGATTAGACACGAATGTCTTTAATATGGTAAGTACCTAAGTTTTTGCCACTCAAATCTTCGATGGTGTACGCTACCTGACCTACTTTACCGGAAATTACCGCGGGTTTGAATTTGCTTGCCAATTTGGCGGAAAATTTATTCGACGCATCGCTCAAAGCAAACGATCGTATAAACACGGGTTGTCCAACTCGAAAAGAACGCTTATTACTGCGTAAGTTGTAATGTTGAGCCCCTTTTTCGTGTGCTACGCGTAAGTATTGTGTTATACGGTCTTTTAGAAGATTCACTCGATCTGGCTTAGCCCATGCCTGGACTTCGCTGGGATCATGTTCATCGAGTAATCGTCGCAGTGAGTAATCCGAACCATGCATCGACATATGTTGACCGAACACGACATAATGAGGGGAGTAATGTATCGAATCGTGTATAGCATTACGTAAAGCCGCCGCAATTTCTTGCAGATTTTTGTCCCACAAATTATGATCGTGATCGCTCAAATATGATCGAATGCTGGCAATCAACGTTCTATTAACACGCTCGGAGGCGTTGCTTTGCGGAGAATACACAGGCGTGCGAATATGGGTTACGCCGTATTTAGCCAACAAGTCTTTAAATAGATTCGAGGTGAACTGCTTCCCATTGTCGGACGTGATTATTTCGGGAACCGAGAACAAACAGAAATATATCATTTTCCAAAAATCGACATAGCAAAGATGCGGACGCTTCCCGTAGAGGTTTTACAACGACAAATTTCGAGTAATGATCCAAGATGATAACGATGCAGGTATTACCGAGTTTCGAACGTGGATACGGACCCAAAAAATCGACATATAGTTTTTGAAACGGGCGAGTTGACGTGACCTGAGCTCCCATGGCTGGTTGCGTAGAGAAATTAACAGCTTTGTTCATTTTACATTTAGTGCAGCTAGCAACGTACTGTTTAACTTGTTTTGCCATTCGAGGCCAGAAAAATTGACGCTGAAGGCGCTCGAGAGTTTTGCTGCCGCCTAAATGTGCTGAAGTGGGAGGGACGTGAGCCTGTTCGATAAGCGTTGAAGTTAAGCTATTCGGAATAACAAATTTCCAGTTCGAAAGATCGGTATCCGTGTATTTAAAACCAAACGAAGCGGATATTAACAGTTTATCATCCTGGATTCTGTAGTTGTGCGAACAATCTTTTAAGCTACGAATTTTTTCGATCTGATCGACGTAATCTGGATCTTGGAACGCAACCGAATTTTGATCAACGTGTTGAATGGGGACTGAAGAAGGTATTAACGCATTCACAGAAGGGTCGATATTTTTACTCGACAAGACTGGATCTTCAAATTGGGCACCAGGATCAGGCGTGCTCTTATTTTCGGAATCATCCTCACAAGTAGCGGATTCATCCGGAAAAGCTCGAGACAACGCATCAGGCACAATGTTAACTGAACCTTTTCGGTATCCAATCTGAAAATCCAGCGCTTGGAGTTTAAGACTCCATCTCGCCAAACGTCCGGAGAGGTGTTTTTGACTCATTAGCCAGCGCAAACTGGAATGGTCGGTATAGATGACGAACGGGTAGCCTTCCACGTAAGGACGGAATTTTCGCACGCTGAGGACGGCAGCGTAGCATTCCAGCTCGGTCACCGAGTAGTTTCGCTGCGCCGCATTGAGCTTATGGGAATAAAACTCAATGGGCCGCTCCACCCCCTCGGCGTCCACCTGAAATAAGACACTACCGACCCCAACGGCACTGGCATCGCACTGAATAAAAAAGGGTTTCGTATAATCAGGATGCGTCAAAACTGGGGCAGTTGACAAGGCGGTTTTGAGAGCGTTAAAAGAAGAATCAGCAGCTGCAGACCAACATATTTTAGTGTTTTTACCAGTAAGATCGGTGAGAGAAGAAGCTAAGGAGGCGAAATTTGGAATGAAGCGACAGTACCATCCGCACATTCCCAGAAAACGTCTAATCTGTTTCGTCGTTTTCGGAATAGGGTACTCCAGAATAGCTTTACATTTATCTGGGTTTGTACGGAGGCAGCCATTACCCACAATATAACCTAAATAGTCGACTTCTTTCAACACAAACTTACATTTGGTCAAATTAATTGTTAAACCAGCGTCCGTCAGATATCCAGCAACCTGTTGTAGCAAATCGAAGTGTTCGGCCAGAGTGGAGGATGTGACCAGAAGGTCATCGAGGTACACAAAGACCTTATCGTGTAGCTGGTACGGGATCACGCGGTGCATTAAGCGACAAAGCGTCTGTGGGGCGTTGCATAAGCCAAACGGCATCACCTTGAACTGATACAAGGGCCGTCCAGGAACCGTAAACGCTGTTTTATCGCGGGATGCTGGGTCGAGTGGGATCTGCCAAAAGGCATCCTTCAAATCAATCGCCGAAATGAATCGGGTGTGTCCCAAACGACCCAACAATCCGTTGATTATGGGCAGCGGATACGCATTCTTGACAGTGGCCTTGTTCAGTTCTCTAGCATCCAAGCACAAACGAACTTTGCCATTGGCCTTACGCACCAACGTGACCGGTGAACACCAGGAACTTTGTGACTCCTCGATGACCCCCAAAGACAACATCCTATCCAACTCGGCATACATGAGTTTCTGGATAGCTGGGGATACGGAATAAAAACGTTGTTTGACTGGTTTCGCGGAACCGAAATAACCAAACCTAAAATATCGCTGCTCGGGAACTGTTCGCGGATAAGATCCAATTTACGACGATCATCAGATGTTAAAATATGGAATTTGGGTGTGTTGGTAGTTTCACCTAATTCGTCCGAACTATTTAACGCGGAGATTTTTGGGAAAATTCCAAAACGATTCCAAAAATCAATACCCAAATAAAGCGGTTGTTCTAAGGAAGGAACAACATGAAAATTCATAGTTTGAGTAATTCCATTAAACTCGACGTTAGCTCGTATGTAACCAAATACTCGTTGGACTTGACCACTCGCGGTAGTTATCGTGGATGGAAACTCTACGAATGCTACAAGATTTTCTCCGCTCCATTCCCGAGAACACTGACACTCGCCCCGCTGTCGAGAAGACCCTTAAAAGGGATCTTATTGATAAAAACCTGGGCGTAAGGCCGAGTGTCACTACCCTCGGAGAACAAAACGGAGGAAATCACGTCGTTTCTCATTGTAGCGCGGTGGTTCCAATATTTCTTGGAACGTTTTAAACGATCTAACTTGGCTAACGACGGTGAATTAAAGAAAAACTTTAGAGCGACAGGAAGGGAAGGGGAATTTGGTAGGGAAGAAGGATCGGGAAAGGAATCATGACTTGCAGACGAGTTAACCTTCTGGTCGGGTTCGATTGGGAGCGGAGTTCCGCGTCCGTATTGCTCGCTGCGTCCTCCTGGATCGGTTTGAGTGGATTTGTCCTTTGTAACATCAGTCTGGGTTGCGATTGTGGTTGTGGAGATTCTCGTAGCCCAGTCCTCCAAGAACCACTGTTCTGGTTTTCCGACAGTCGTGTTTGCGTGTTTCGGTCTTCCGCACAACGTCGACAACGCGCAGATATCGTCCCTCGCAGCCCACAACGATAACAGAATAATCCGACTGGAGCCAATTGACAATCCATGAACGTGTGACCCATATCCGAACAATTAAAGCAGACGATATTTTTGCCATAACTTGCATGCTGTCTGTAAACTACCCCAGAACTGTCGGCTGGGACTTGTCCGCCCGGACGTCTCGCCGCTGCCGACGGATACCTGCTCCCCGTTTGAATTGCGGATACTGAGTTATCGGGTAGAACATCAGTTAAGGGATAATTCTCATAAGAGTCATATGCTCCAATATCATCATACGGACCGCCTGATAACTCATTGATTACGCGTCGTGGATGGATTGCAGGATCCGCCGGAGCTTTGAGCCACCGGAAAGACTCCTCCCAAGCCGAACAGCTTTTGATCAGCTCGTTGATGCTGCTAAATTGACGATCGGTTAGGTGGTATTGTAGCGTCGGCTTCATATTGTTCATGAGAATTTGAATGAGCTCTTCATCGGAATAAGGTGTGCGACATTGCAAGGTAAGCGTCCAAACGTGATTGTATAAATCCAAAAAACTCTCGTTGGGCTGTTGTTTCCGGGCTTCAACCATTCTTCGAATTTCATAATTAGTGCGGCGGTCTTGGAAACGCTTGATCATACCGCTTCGTAGTTCTGACCAGGTAGCGTGCGAGTTGTGTTTACGAAATGTCCAGTACCATTGTAACGCTATGTCTTTCAAGATGGTGTGTAACTCCAATAGCAAGATCTGGTCGGACAATCCCCTAGACGACGCGATGGTGTCAACTTGAAATAAGAACATGTCTATGTTGATGCCCGAGGGAGATCCGGTGTAACTTAGCCCACTTCCCGACAGTAAGCGTCGATCGATAAATTTCGGTGGGAGTGGTGAACTGGTGGAAGCTGAAGGAACCCGTTCTTGAGCGATCGGAGTTGGCGTAGCTTGGTTTGACTGGTCCTTTCCGTCCAGCTGCGTTTGGAAGGCGGTTTGTCGCTGGTTCAAATTCACTAATTGCTGCGATACGGTTTCGAATTTTTGAATCATGGATTCCAACAGGACTGTCTGTGCATTTGATTGTGAAGCCGCGAGACTTCTCGCCTGAACCTGATCAAGCAATTCCTCTAACGTGTATCTGCGCTCCGTGTGGTATGGGTTTTCCGCTTCGTCTGCCTCATCACCAAGGTTTTGCACTTGAATCCCATCACTTCTACTGCTCTGGGGATTATCTGAACGGAGCATATCCATTTCAAGGTGAATGCCCTTAGCGCTTTCGATGGACTCATTCAGCTTATCGTGATCTTGTAGATAGATTTAGAGATTCGTCTGTAAATCCTCACATGCTTTAAGAACCTGCCGTGCGAAATCCTGGTATTTGGGAGAGGTTAGAGCTCGACTTAATCGACCGGATAAGTGCAGCAAACGAGAGTGGTATCGCCGCGCCGTTACAACTGGATCCTCGGTTTGTTTGTCCAATTGCGTGATCGACTCCTTTAAAATTTTCAGTTTGCGTTGATCGCAAATGATCACACGCGTTAATTTCAAAATCTGGCCTCTTTGCCGCACTCGTATGCATTCTAGATGGTATTGGCTTTGCCTCGGCCTGCTCACTTTGGATCGCTTCCTCGAGTTGATGCTGGGCATCTGGCGTGTCGAAACGAATATCACGAAGGAGACACTCTACTTCCAACTCTTCTGGTTCCAAAAGGGTGACGTCCATTTTGATTTGAGTAGGGATAAGGGAATAAGCTCGCTCGGTTTAACTCGGCAAGAAAAGAATTGACGTAGTCTTTATTAATTTATTGAAAATACAAAATATTTCATTTCAGAATAACTTTACTCGAAACTGAAGGTTTCAGAGTAAAGTGAACTTATAACTATTTCCACACCCACTATAACTATATAAAACGCAAAAATTAATAATAAAAGGAATGGTTACCTTGTGAAGTTTTTGTGGGGCCCGGATTCCCACGATTGTTTAACCCGGCGAATACGAGATACCCTCCAAAGTGGCGCTTTTCGATGATAACCTAATTTGGAGGGGCTCGTTGAAATTTTAAATACAATAATAATTTAATGTATGACTCAAATCGCGATAAATAGCCAGAAAGTTACCCCATGCGTTGGATAAGATCTAGTTCGAATTTGAGTTCGGTTATCTTCCACTCGATCCCACGGAGAAATACGTTGGATACGAGGTTCTACGTCCGAGTTATCCCACACTGTACGTCTTTGAGGTCTTTCTGGCGTATCCCACGGATTTCGATTCATAACACAATAACGAAAAATAAAAAAAATGGTTATAATAATAATAACGTAAATAATGAAGCTACCAACACACCCAAGGAAGAAGGCAGAGTGGCAACAGAAAATACAAATAAGATAATAATAAAAGAAGAAAGGAATGGATACCTTGTAGTAGTTTGTGAGGCCTGTACTCCCACGATTGTTTAACTACGGGTTGGACGAGATACCCCCCAAACTGGCGCTTTTCAATGAGAACCTAATTTGGAGGGGCTCATTAAAATTCAATTACAACAACAACAAAAGGGAATAAAAAAAATATAAAAGTCCAAAACAACCAACACACCCAGTGGTATGCAGGCAGAATAAAAATAAATTCAAAAAAGTATAATCAAGAGAAGAAAAAATATAATATAATAAATTGAAGTACTATCACGTACCGCGGGTTCCAATAAAATCCCAAGCTAAACCAAAAATCAAAAAACAAAAATATTGAAATATCAATATTCAAACAAATATCAAAAAATCAATATATATATATATATATATATATATATATATATATATATATATATATATATATATATATATATATATATATATATATATATATATATATATATATATATATATATATATATATATATATATATATATATATATATATATATATATATATATATATATATATATATATATATATATCAAATATAATATAAAAAAATTAAACCAAAACGGAAATACGGATGGTATGATGAGAGTGGAAATCCCACTCTGTGTCGGCTAAATAATAAAATAAAAATAAAAAAAATAATAATAATATAATAATAAGGTTGTTGTTCTGTTCCTCAAATTTCGGCCAAGAAATTTCGGGGACGAGAAGAAATAAAGCTACACTAAACTCCAGACAAATGACATCCGAGCTCCACCACACTCGAACACAACATAGTGGAAATGGGAAAGAGCTCGGAAATCGGATGTCTGAAGAATAGGGGTATGACACCCCCATCTACGCGCAATCAAACAGCCCGTGCTGGTTGCGATCGCAGATGGGGAATGCCAACCGGGAGACTGGCTTTGGTGTGCGTGTCCAGGCGAAGTCAAACGGTGCTGAACACTGGTTTCGGCGCTGGACACGCACGCCAAAGGGAATAAAGCTACAAATCATAAAAAATCAAAAAAAAAAAATCAAAATTCGCGATAATGCTTTGGGTGCCACTGTTACAGGCTGGCTACTGCCAACCTGCAGATTTCACTTAAGCCACTGCAAAGGCCTCCACGGTGATGTTTTGCCGGCTACGTTCTCAGCGGAGAAGTGCGAAGGTCGTGGGGTTTGAGGCATGCAGGGCTCCTGGCCTACACCGTGATCATACAGAAAATTATAAAAAGGAAAACCGCAAATAATAATAATAAAACCAGAGTTCCGCTGAAATTCGTCGGCCGGAACCTGAAGAACGAACAACTCAAAAATAAAAAAATTAAAAAAAATAAAATAATAATAATGGTAGAGAGGTGCCCCGGTGCGCGCATCCGCCCGAACTCGCACGGTGGTAGACACCGGTTTCGAATCCGGATGCGGGCACCGAGGAACCGCTTACCCTACACCGACACAGGATGGGAAATCCCCCTCATCATACCCAACCGAAAAAATTTAACAATTCATTTTTTCTATTTAAATTTACAACCCAAAAAAATAAAATCCAACTTCCCACGAAGAAACAAAAGAAGAAAGAGAAAAAAGAGACAGAACGAGAGAGAGCAAACGAGAGAGAGGGAGAGCAATGCGCATCGAGCGTGCACCCGCTGTGCGGCGCTCGATTACAAAATATAAAAATTAAATTTAATAAAAAAAATTTAAGAAATAAATAAATTTTTAAAAATTAAAAAAAAAATAAAAAAAACTCGTACCTTAATTAATAAAAATAAACAAAATGTTGCGGCCTTGCTCGGCCGTCATGCCACCGGTGGACCACACCCGGACCGTTGCGGCTTTGGCGCCGTTAACCCCACTGTGGTAGTGCGACCTTGAGCGGTCGGCCGTTGCGGGGCCTTTCCCCGATACCCATTAAAACGAGGTGCCGGTTGGTTACGTTGCGGCAGACCACCGATACCTGGATTGGCCTCGACTGCCAAATAAGGTTGACCCAAAATGCGTTGGGCGTTGGCCCGCCTAAACCGTTGAATGAACGGATAGCCGGTTGGCCACCGGTACTGTTGGGCGTCCTTCGCCTTTTAATCATAAATTTCGCCTCGACACAATTCCAATCACACGTTTTGGTTTTCTTTATTTGCTTCTAATGGCCGATTTTGCCATTTGTACGTGGGTTGGTTGCCGTATTATGTTGTTGCTCCGTTTGTAACGAGAGCGACTAAGTCGACAAAGGAGCGATCGGATTGCTTCATTTTCGCCGGTTGATTTTCACTCTGTTCGCAGAATTCCCCTGTAGTTCTATATAAGGTGACTTGCAGCACGTTTGCCGGCTAGGTGAAGACGGTGGGTGGGGTTTTGTCACCAACTACAGAGGACGAGATGTGCTGCACTTCAATTATATTCACATTGATGACTCACTGATAATAATTATGCAAACATGGAACACGTTAGAAACTGAGTTAAACTGTAATTGAGTAAACATAACAACGGATGAACTACTACTCATACAAGGTTATACAATGCAAAAAAGAAAAGATAACGGGATAATTATTAATGAAAAGAACAGGTGCTGTTAGATACAACCGTATTTGCGTGGTCGAGATATTATGACCACATGCTCACCACCCTCCCTTTTGGCTATACCGCGCATCTATTTTGGTATGCCCCTAAAAGAAATAATATGTTAGCCCATGCTATCTAATAAACTATTCACACATAGTGATGCCCCTCATTGGATAAGAACATATGCGTTGTCACGATTTGAATAAAATTTGAATATAAAATTACACAACGAGATCATGAAGTAAATAATAAGATTGCAAAAATAGATTTTATAGTTCAAGAAATAATTATTGGTATAAAATTGTAAATTTTCTTAACATTTTTTTTTTTATAAGTACAAAAATTAAAGTTAGACAATGAATTTATAAATATAATCAAGCATGCAATTTATGATGTATATATGTTTCATAAAATATAGGTTTATAAAAATAAATATATAGTAAATATAATAAATATAATTTAATAAATAAATAAATAAATATTTAGTGAATATAGTTTAATAAATATAGTTTAGGAATATAGTTTAAAGAATATAGTTTAAAGAATATAGTTTAAAGAATATAGTTTAAAGAATATAGTTTAAAGAATATAATTTAAAGAATATAGTTTAAAGAATATAAAAATTGTGGATTAGCCACATGTTAAAAACTTATCCTGTTATGTGATCCGATGATGTAGCATGGTATCGAAATGGCGGTAAAATTTCATGCGATGCCAGATTTTTCCGCTAAACACGGTAAATAAAAAGTAATAATTTGTCCAAGGGCTATTGCTCTATGTTTGGCCTTGTGTGGTATTTATGTTTCGCCCGTTTTCCCAAAATACGAATATGGCAGCAAGATCCGGTAAATTTTTCAGGGACAAATATAAATTCCGGATAAATTAAAGTCCCTCAGTAATAAAATACTGTCGCGGAAATGCTGGTAGCGCAATCAAATATCACGCACAACGGTGACGCCTCGTATTGTTTTGTTTGGTTCTCACGTCTTCTGTATTTCCGCGACCACAAATCAATTTTTGATACACAATCAATACTAAATACACGCAAAATTATTTTGTTTTTGTATGATCAAACTTACAGTGCCAATGGCGAATGTAAATAATAATTATTATGTTTACGTTCACACTTTCTTACCGCACTGTATTCTAATTAGAATATTTCACTGGCACAACACAAAACAGAATGAACGATTGGAAAAATTATTTTTAATTATTTTTGATCGATAATTTTTGTTGTTGTTGTTCAAAGAGGGGAAGTAACCAAACAAGATTACCAATAAAAAGATTCATTTCGATAACCATTACTGCACCATCTATGAATTATCGATTAGGTTACAAACATTATACCAATAAATAATCAAGTTCCACTTACTAATTTCGACAATATAAACAAATTTTTAATTCAAATTTTCACCCCATGAACTCATCATCCACAGATTACATATAAACAAATGAAAATCAACCAAGAGTATGTTCTTAACCGCCGTGGAACATTACCAATGTTACAATCGTGGGGCAGCCCCACACCCTTGAGAAGGTCTCTAAAAAGCCGGGCAAAAGCAAAACAAAAAGCTCGTGTTGATACAATATCGAAAAATTATTTCCATTACTCGTATTAAATTATTTTGACCATTTCGAGGTCAATAGACCAACGATTATCTAATATCCTTTGCGTGGTACATTCCCAGAATCTTTCCATTGAGATCCATAACTTCGTATATGACCGATCCAATCCGTTTGGAAATTTTCGCTTTTATGAATTTTGATGCGAATTTACCTGTGAAGTTTTTAGAAGCAGAACTCTGCACAAAATTTCTTACGAATACCATTTGACCCGGAACAAATACTCGCGAACGACTTCGGAGGTTGTAGGTTGAGGAATGTCTATTGTAAGCAGCTTGTAGATTTCGTATGACGATATTTTGGGCAATTGATAGACGATCAGTGGGGGAAGTAATTTTTACACTATAATCATCTAACGAATGCAATTTACGAAGTAGTTTATATGTTGATCCATGATTTATTCGATGTTGTCCGAACACTAAATAATGAGGTGAAAACCCGGTGGATGTATGAACAACGTTCCTTAACGCACCGGCTATTTCATCCAAATGTACGTCCCAGCTTTTATGATCGTCTTTCACGTAGGAGCGGATTGCAGAGAGTATCGATCTATTCACTCGTTCCGAAGCATTAGATTGTGGTGCATATACAGCTGTAAAGTCATGTCGGATCCCATATTTTTGCAATAGCTCTGCCAAAAGCACAGATTTAAATTGGGGACCGTTATCAGAGAACAATACTTCTGGTACACCGTAAACTTGGAATATTTTTCTTTCGAGAAATTCGCACACCTTTAAGAAAGAAGCAGATCGTAAAGGTTCTAATATTGGAAAGCGGGTGTAGTGATCCAAAATTATCATGATGTGAGTAAAGCCATTATTGGTCCTTGGGTAAGGTCCAAGAAAGTCAATATAGAGTCTCTGAAAAGGTCTAAACGTCTCTATCATTCTACCCATATCTGGTTGGGTTGAAAAATTTACAGGTTTGCTCGTCTTGCAGATTTCACAGTCGTTAACGAAATTTTTCACCTGAAGAGCCATTGAAGTCCAATAGAATTGACGACATAATACTTCTAGGGTTTTTGCAATGCCTTGGTGAGCTGCAGATGGTGGATTATGTGCCTGCTTGATAAGATATTCTGTGAGCCCAGGTGGGATAACTAATTTCCACTGAGGAATATCGGTAGGAGTTTGACACGATTCGCTAACCTTAATAAACAGTTTGCCATCACTGGTTTTAAAATTTGTATTGGTGGATGGATTTTCGAGCAGCGCCTTAATTTTATCCTGATACTTTTGATCTTGAAAAACTGGTGATTGCATATCTATACTTAATAGCTCGTTCCCTGTCACTTTTACTTCCTCGATGTTAACACGCGACAGACTATCAGGTACTATATTTTGCGTTCCTTTCCTATATTCGATCGAGAATCTGTGTGATTGTAGTTTTAAAGCCCATCTAGCTAAACGCCCAGATAGATCTTTTTGATCCATTAGCCATTTCAGACTGGAGTGATCAGTGATGATTGTGAATGTGTAACCTTCGATGTAGGGTCTAAATTTTTTTACACTCATCACCGCAGCCAAACACTCTAACTCGGTGATTGTATAATTTCTCTGCGCTTTATTGAGCTTGGCTGACATGTACGCGATAGGGTGCTCTTCTTCTCCATTCTTTTGGAACAGCGCGCTACCGACACCAGTCGTGCTCGCATCACATTGAATATAAAAATGTTTCCCGAAATCGGGATTTACTAAGACAGGTGCCGAAATTAAGGATTGTTTGAGTTGGTCAAATCCATTCTGTGCCAATTCGTTCCACTTTGGCTTGATACCCTTCTTTAGCAAATCACTAATTGGAGCAGCCAAGGTGGAATAGTTAGGTATGAACCTCCTGTACCACCCAGTCATCCCCAGGAACCGCCTGATCTGCTGTGTCGTGCGAGGGACGGGGTATTCAGCAACTGCCTGGACTTTGGACGGATCCACTCTAAGGCATCCATCACCAATTACATAACCGAGGTATTTTGTTTCCTTGAGCATAAATTTGCTCTTATCTACATTTATAGTGAGATTTGCCTCCCGCAACAATCTCGCTACTTCAGATAACAATTGAATGTGATCTTCAAATGTCGCCGAGACGACCAAAAGATCATCGAGGTATACAAAAACGCGGTCATGTAATTGGTGAGGGATGACCTTATGCATAAGTCGACACATCGTTTGGGCTGCGTTACACAACCCAAACGGCATGACGACAAACTGGTAGAGTGGCCGTCCCGGGACGGTAAAAGCCGTCTTATCCCTTGACCCTTGATCTAGGGGTATTTGCCAGAAGGCATCTTTTAAGTCTATTGAACTGATGAACCTTGTTTGGTCCAACCGACTTAGCAGTCCGTCGATCAAAGGTAAGGGATAAGCGTCTGTCACCGTCACCGCGTTTACTTTACGTGCATCCAGGCAGAGCCGAACCTTTCCGTTTGCCTTATTTACGATGCTCACTGGGGATGACCAGGAGCTCTGACTCTCCTCGATTACACCTAATGCTAGCATCCGGTCTAGCTCCTTATACATTTCCGCTTGTTTGGCCGGCGAGACGGAATAGTATCTCTGTTTTACCGGTTGCGCTTGACCAATATCAATTTTGTGTGTTACAAGGTGCGTCCGTCCCAAACCCAACTTATCGCACGATGGAAACTGATCAATGATCTTCATAAGCATGGCTTGCTTTGAGGCATTCAATTCATGTTTGTCTGTCTCGATTGGTATCAAATGATTAAACTCGCCAATTTCGCTTACCATCATTGGAGCTAACCCGAAAACATCCCAGAAATCGATGCCCAAATACAGAGGTTGGCTCAATCCAGGCGCTATGTGGACCCGAAGAGTTTTGGTTTTTCCAGCATATGAGATCTTTGCTAAGATGTGTCCTATAACACGTTGAGTTTGTCCACTGGCTGTCCATATTGTTGATGGTAATGCATTAATTTGTATATTATGTGTGTTCAGAAATTCTACTGAATTACAGCCTAATACCGTCACATTTGCTCCGCTGTCTAAAAGTCCACGATAAGGTACTCCATTGATGAGGACGTCAGCATAAGGCCTTGAATCGCTCGTATTAATAACGGTCTCGGAAACCATTCTTTGCACCTGTTTGCGAAATTTAAAATATTTAAGCGCACGATCTTGGGTTTGGTTTATAAATGTTGGTGTTTGGGTAGACTTTTCAAACGTCTGTTTTAGCCATCCGTCTTTGTATTGGAAGTTCTCTTCAGAATCATCCTGTAGAACTCCGGGTCGGTGTTCGTAGCCACATCTTCTTGTATTTGTCTGGGTGGAAAGGCTGTGGGTGTTTGGGAATTCAGAACCCCAGGATTTCTGAAATCCCTCGTCCCGTTTCCCTTCGGAGAGGCTTGACAATGTCTACAATGGGTTTTCAAAATATTGGGAGCCCCGCATCCAAAACAAAATCTATGTTTGATTGTTAGGGAACAATCTTTGTAAAAGTGACCGATAGCGAGACAGTTCCAGCAAGAATTGGGAGAGAATGATTTCTGGAAGTTTGTATAATTTGTATCTATTGCATATGTACGATTGACAGGTTTAGCATTTGAAACTGCACAAACAGAATCAGAGTGTTGGGACCGCTCAGCATAATTATACCCAAAAGAAACATCACAATCATTGTCACCAATCGCCTCCAGTTCGTTGACTTGGCGTGGTCTTGCTTGATGATATATTTCAGGTGTCCATCCTAGTCTGTTCCAAGTATCTTCCACCATTACATACTGACGCACCATCTCCGAGATGCTTGAAAATTTTTGTCCTGCAAAGTTTGCTTGTAAGCCTCCTCGCATGTTTCGACAAATAAGACAGATCAATTCATTATCTGTCATAGGTTTTAGTAGTGAGAGTGCTGAACTTCGAATGGAATGATAAAAATCAAGAAAAGGTTCCTTAAATTTTTGTTTCCTCCGTTCCATTTCTTGTCTGACATCGTCGTCTGTTTTTCTTGTTCGGAAGCGGTCGACCATAGCTGCACTTAGTACTTCCCAGCTCACTATTCCATACGTCTCTTGGTATTCCCAATACCAGTTGAGTGCCGGTCCTTTTAGCAGCACGCTAAGGTTGGCTACTAATCTCTCATTAGGTAACCCGTTGTCTGCAGCCATTCGCTGAACTCTATAAATGAACCTTTCTATCGGCAGCCCATCTCTTTCATCCCCACGGTACTCCAACTTCCAATTGTATATCTCCAAATATTGTTTGGGTAATCTTCCATTCTGAAATTGAGGTATTATACATGTGCTATGCTGATCTGGGTGTATTCCGAAAAATGGTGGTGGCACAGTAGGATCAAAGTGGTCTTGAACATGTTTGTTATTTCTACCACCTGGAAATTTAGAATTTTCCTCGTTGTACTTGGTATTTGAACCCATTTTATTGAGGTTTTCGTGTGATGATGGTCCTACCGTAAGATTTAGCTTTCGACAAATTTGATCCGCAATCATATTTATTCTGTCTTCATCAGCTGTCTCGGTAGCTAGTTTTTCTATCGTCCTTTCTTCATTGTCTGTCCCAGTGGCTAGTTTTTCTATTGGTGTTGGTTTTGGTAATATAAGATTATTACATTGGATGGAGGTTGATGGTTGACATTGCGGTAGTTGTTTTACTGAGTTTTCATCACTACTTTCGTTGGAAGCATTTTATACTAATATGATCTCCTCGAATACTTGTTTTAATGAGTTTTCTATATTTGTTGACACGGTTTGTTCTGCCTGAATATCTTGCAGACAAATCAACAGTTTTCGACATGCATCAATTAATTTGGACGATATGTTCGTCACAGATTTCGAGTTGTTAATGCGAGTTAATCGATCACTCACATGTATTACGCCAGTATTTAGCTCTAATAATTTGTTTACTTCAATGTTTTGTGTTTTGGAGAGATTGTGTAGCTGTCCTTCGATATTTCTTAATTTGTCACTACACAATTTGATCTCGCGTTTTGGCGATTTTAAAGCTGCTTTGTGTGCACGAGTTGGTCGGTCCGAATGTTGGTCCTTCTCCTCTTCTAACATTTCCTGTAGTTTTAACATTTTATTCGAAACGTTTCCTGTTATATTACGGATTTGGCATTCTACCTCCAACTCATCACAATCCAAATATTTCACTTCCATTTTTATGACTTAAATAACGAAACACTTCACTTGAAATAATCTTGCGATTTTTTTTTTTTTTAAATTATCTTTAAAAAAAAAATAAACGTCTTGCTTGGCGATATCAACGATACGGTATCAACGATAAGACAATTAAGAATTGGTTTTGTTTTAAAGATTGGTCGATAGCTGGACTAACATATTATTATTATTATTATTATTATTTTTTTTTTTTTTTTTAAAGTTAAACTGATTAGTATCTAACAGACGGAAATTCATAAGGTAAATAATAAGGTCCCATGTTTGTCTAAAATTAAATATAACCCCACATTTCTGATTAGCATGACGTCGCTAAGAACGGGATAGTCCTAAAACGCTATTTGCGGATTTCATACTCAGAAATGCGGATAAAAAAAAAACGGATGTGTATATTACACCAACATGAACAATATAGTCAAAAGCCCAAAAGGCGAATTATATTGAAAAGTGGAATATACACGATCTTCTTACATCTATTTTGAAGTGAACAAATTTCTAACTACGATATCTTAAAAATGCTAAAAATCCTTTGTTACCACGTAACAAATATTTTCTAACTGAAAACAGAAATTAGCAATTGATATCGCATATAAAAATTTTGGGTTTTGAACCACATCCTAACACTACCATCAAAACACGTGAAAGTGGAAAATAGCTAACAAACATTAATTAAATTATCAAAAAAAAATTACAAAAAAAAATTATTTACTCTAGAACCAAAATTAAATCATCAATGTTAATATAATACCTAATTTTCAAGGGTGTAAAATAAAATTAGGTCTGAGTCTAATAAGACTGTTACATATGTAATTACTTTAATTTACCGAACAACTTTGGGCGCCACTGTAACGAGAGCGACTAGGTCGACAAAGGAGCGATCGGATTGCTTCAGCTTCGCCGGTTGATTTTCACTCTGTTCGCAGAATTCCCCTGTAGTTCTATATAAGGTGACTTGCAGCACGTTTGCCGGCTAGGTGAAGACGGTGGGTGGGGTTTTGTCACCAACTACAGAGGACGAGATGTGCTGCACTTCAATTATATTCACATTGATGACTCACTGATAATAATTATGCAAACATGGAACACGTTAGAAACTGAGTTAAACTGTAATTGAGTAAACATAACAATGGATGAACTACTACTCATACAAGGTTATACAATGCAAAAAAGAAAAGATAACGGGATAATTATTAATGAAAAGAACAGGTGCTGTTAGATACAACCGTATTTGCGTGGTCGAGATATTATGACCACATGCTCACCACCCTCCCTTTTGGCTATACCGCGCATCTATTTTGGTATGCCCCTAAAAGAAATAATATGTTAGCCCATGCTATCTAATAAACTATTCACACATAGTGATGCCCCTCATTGGATAAGAACATATGCGTTGTCACGATTTGAATAAAATTTGAATATAAAATTACACAACGAGATCATGAAGTAAATAATAAGATTGCAAAAATAGATTTTATAGTTCAAGAAATAATTATTGGTATAAAATTGTAAATTTTCTTAACATTTTTTTTTTTATAAGTACAAAAATTAAAGTTAGACAATGAATTTATAAATATAATCAAGCATGCAATTTATGATGTATATATGTTTCATAAAATATAGGTTTATAAAAATAAATATATAGTAAATATAATAAATATAATTTAATAAATAAATAAATAAATATTTAGTGAATATAGTTTAATAAATATAGTTTAGGAATATAGTTTAAAGAATATAGTTTAAAGAATATAGTTTAAAGAATATAGTTTAAAGAATATAGTTTAAAGAATATAATTTAAAGAATATAGTTTAAAGAATATAAAAATTGTGGATTAGCCACATGTTAAAAACTTATCCTGTTATGTGATCCGATGATGTAGCATGGTATCGAAATGGCGGTAAAATTTCATGCGATGCCAGATTTTTCCGCTAAACACGGTAAATAAAAAGTAATAATTTGTCCAAGGGCTATTGCTCTATGTTTGGCCTTGTGTGGTATTTATGTTTAACCCGTTTTCCCAAAATACGAATATGGCAGCAAGATCCGGTAAATTTTTCAGGGACAAATATAAATTCCGGATAAATTAAGGTCCCTCAGTAATAAAATACTGTCGCGGAAATGCCGGTAGCGCAATCAAATATCACGCACAACGGTGACGCCTCGTATTGTTTTGTTTGGTTCTCACGTCTTCTGTATTTCCGCGACCACAAATCAATTTTTGATACACAATCAATACTAAATACACGCAAAATTATTTTGTTTTTGTATGATCAAACTTACAGTGCCAATGGCGAATGTAAATAATAATTATTATGTTTACGTTCACACTTTCTTACCGCACTGTATTCTAATTAGAATATTTCACTGGCACAACACAAAACAGAATGAACGATTGGAAAAATTATTTTTAATTATTTTTGATCGATAATTTTTGTTGTTGTTGTTCAAAGAGGGGAAGTAACCAAACAAGATTACCAATAAAAAGATTCATTTCGATAACCATTACTGCACCATCTATGAATTATCGATTAGGTTACAAACATTATACCAATAAATAATCAAGTTCCACTTACTAATTTCGACAATATAAACAAATTTTTAATTCAAATTTTCACCCCATGAACTCATCATCCACAGATTACATATAAACAAATGAAAATCAACCAAGAGTATGTTCTTAACCGCCGTGGAACATTACCAATGTTACACGTTTGATACGACACCCAACAAAACAAAATTTATTCCGCTAAGATACACCGTAATCAGATGCTATATGAAACGGTGCAGTAAAAATGCAAGCGCGGTAGCCAATTTCACAATTAAAGATTCAATTTGTGGTTTTCTTATTTTTATTGGCACAACCGACTCACCGTATCACCGTATTTTATCGCGCTTATGGTATATATATTTTTCTCTGCGGGATTGTTATCAGCAGCAAGACAAGCAAGGTGTTTTATTTTCTTTTCTTTCAACCCAATCAAAAACTTATTTATCTTATCCCAAGTGGCTTTAACTTTATTTTTTTAAATATTGTTTCACATCACCAGATATGCAAAAAAAAATATTGTTTTTACACTGTTTATAAATTTATTTATCAATTTAGAATTATAATTGCATAAAAACTAAATGCAAGCATAGAATTACTACACGACTGCACTGTACAAAATTCAAAACTCGACTTTTTTTTTCCCCAACAAAAATTTCTAACCAAAAATCACACTCGATTTTTTTCACAACCAAAACTCTAATGAAATTTTCCAAAAAAAATTCGAGCGTCGCACAAACGACGCGCAAAACATTCCAGAAGAATGTCTTTCTTCTCTGTTTCGCGTTTACATCAATTTCGCATTCCATTCTTATGGAATGTTTTGCTTGACACACACTCGATACGCATTGCTCTCTCTTTCCCATCATTCTTCTCATCCGCGCGCCATCACCACGACGTATACAAACATTAAACAACTCCGAAAGAAGCGGGGACACAAACCAAGAGGAATAATATACAAACAGCGCTTGTTACGATCATATGTAATCGTAACACAAGATCAAAGATAGACCTCAAAGATAGACCTGATCCGAGCCTACCACCAAATACCAGTTGCTGCTAAAGATGTACATAAAACAGCAATTACAACACCTTTTGGACTTTTTGAGTTCATGAGAATGCCATACGGTCTGCGAAACGCAGCACAGACTTTTCAGCGTTTCATGGACGAAGTAACAAAAGGGTTGAATTTCGTTTACACATACATCGATGATATTCTGGTGGCTAGTCGATCAGCGTCCGAACATTTAGAACACCTTCGCATTTTATTCCAACGCCTCACAGATTTCGGCATCGTTCTAAAACCCTCGAAGTGTGTGTTCGGTGCAGAATCTTTAAATTTTCTTAGTCACGAAATCTCTAAAGATGGAATTCGCCCATCTTCAGAGAGAATCGTGGCTATAAACGATCTTCCCCAACCAACATCTGTACGGCAAGTGCAGCGTTTTATCGGAATGGTTAACTACTATTATCGATTCATTCCTCACTTGGCCGAACTACTAGCTCCAATTCATACGCAACTTGCGATACTTCATAAAGAAAAGAAGAAACATTTTCTTTGGCCACCTGAATGCCAAGCGCCTATGTTAAAAACAAAATCTGCCCTGGTTCAGGTTAGTTTACTTGCACACCCTCTAGAGCGTGGAGAGTTCAGGATAACCACTGACGCTTCCAAGACCGCGCTCGGTGCTGTATTGGAGCAGTACAATAAAGGATGTTGGGAACCATTGGGATTCTTTTCCAAAAAACTTTCCCCACAGGAGTGTAAATACTCTGCTTTCGATCGCGAATTGCTGGCAATTTACATTCTTACGACGGTGTTTCGTCGAAGGTAGAGAATTTTACATTCTTACTGACCATAAACCATTTGTTACGATTACATGATCGTAACAAGCGCTGTTTGTATGGTATTTTCTCGGGTTTGTGCCTCCACTTGCTACGTTTTCTCAATGTTGGTTGTTGTCCCCACTTTTATAGATGTTTGTTTTATACGTACCTTTTTGTAAGGGGGCGCGCGGGTGAGAAAGATGCTGGGAGAAAGAGAACAATGCGTATCGAGTGTGTGTCAAGCAAAACATTCCATAAGAATGTTTTTCTTATATGCCTCTCGTTTACACCAATGCGAATTGATGTAAACGAGAAACAGAGAAGAAAGACAATTCTTCTTTTAAAATTGATTCGAGTTTTGATTTTTGATGAGTTGAGTCTTGTTTTTTTTTTTGGAATAAAAGTGTCTCGTTTTGATTATAAAAAAGTTGCAGATGCTGCGCTTGAGTGTGTAATAAAACTAATAATAATTTAGATTAATATAGTGAATTGTATATTTTGGCAATAAAAGACGTTGTATTCGAAGTACTCAATAAATGGTTTCTTTTGCCCCAATGTAATAATATTGGCTAGCCAAAATTAGTGAAAGTATTAATAATAAAACGTGCGTACAAGAAGTGACCACTAGTAGTACCATCAGTGTTATGATGGGTTTTTGATAACATAGTCCGCATTATCATCGAACGAATTTTACGGTCTGATAAAGCAAACAAGTTCCTATTGCTATATCCGAGAAAATATAGTGCCATAAAATAACCGCAAGGGAAAAATTCGAAATTTGGAAAGAAATTGTAAATCGACAACGTGGTTTTCACGCTGTACCATAAAGTAAATTGTTTTTATTAGCGGATTCAAATAACCGTGATTTCGGCGAGTGTACACTGAACGTTACGGGTGCCCCGTTGAGGCCACATCAGGTGTTTAATTGGATATTTAGTTTTGGCGGGGCAACGCCCGAACCATCATTTACGAGTGGCCAGGTGAGGCCACTTTATTCGCGGTGGGGCGAAGGACGCCCACCGATTATTTTGAAGGTCTATCAAGGAGAAATTAAATACAATTGTGGCCAAACAACGCCCAGCAGGGTTTCAACGGTTTAAGGCATAACAAATCATAACCTAATAGTGCCCAACCAGGCACGCGCTCGAGCGCAAAGGCGGGAAGTCGTCCAACGACGGCACCAAGGCCGCAACCTTTTGGTTAACGGTGAAAGGCACCGCAACGGTCCAGGTGTGGCACAGCACCTGTGGCATGACGGCACCAAGGCCGCAACAGATTTTTTTTTTGCTGATAAAGGTACATTTATTTTATTTTTATTTTCATTTCATTTTTTGGTATTTTTAAATTTATTTTACTTTTATTAAATTTTTTTTTTTTGTGAAATTTATAATTTGTAATCGAGCGCCGGATAACGGTCGCGCGCTCGATGCGCATTGCTCTCCATCTCTCTCGTTTGCTCTCTCTTGTTCTTTCTCTTTTTTTTTCTTTCTTCTTTGTTTCGCGTGGGAAGTTGTGTTTTTATTTTGTCTAAAGTAGGTCAATAAGAATAAAATGAATTATTAAAATTTTCGGTTGGGTATGATGAGGGGGATTTCCCATCCCGTGTCGGTTTAGTGGTTGCGGTCCCTTGGTGCCCGCATTAAATTCCGTAACCAGGGCTTGACCCCGTTTGAATTCGGATGGATGCGCGCACCAGGGTACCTCTTCCGTTATCATTTTTTTTTTTTTTTTTTTATTATTTTGATTATTCGTGTCGTTCCTCAGGTTCCGGCCGACGAGTTTCGGCGGAACATCGGTTTTATTATTATTTGCGTTCTCCCCAACTTTCTGTATTGATCACGGTGTAGGCCAGGAGCCCTGCATGCCTCAAACCCCACGACCTTCGCACTTCTCCGCTGAGAACGTAGCCGGCAAAACATCACCGTGGAGGCCTCTGCAGTGGCTTAAGTGAAATCTGTAGGTTGGCAGTAGCCAGCCTGTAACAGTGGCGCCCAAACTATCGCGAATTTTAATTTTTTTGATTTTTTTTATGATTTGTAGCTTTATTCCCTTTGGCGTGCGTGTCCAGCGCCGAAACCAGTGTTCTGCACTGTTTGACTTCGCCTGGACGCGCACACCAAAGCCAGTCTCCCGGTTGACATTCCCCATCTGCGATCGCAACCAGCACGGGCTGTTTGATTGCGCGTAGATGGGGGTGTCATACCCCTATTCTTCGGACATCCGACTTCCGAGCTCCTTCCCATTTCCACTGTGTTGTGTTCGATTGTGGTGGAGCTCGGATGTCATTTGTCTGGAGTTTAGCTTAGCTTCATTTGTCTCTTCCCTGAAGTTTCTTGGCCGAAATTTGAGGAACGGAACACTTTATTATTATATTATTATTATTATTTTTTTTATTTTCATTGTTTAGCCGACACGGAGTGGGATCTCCCTCTCCCTCATCATACCAGCCGTTTTGTTGATTGTATACAAATTTATTTTTGATATATTTATTTGATTGATTTTTTTGATTGATTTTTTTTTATATTTCGATATTTTGTTTGATTCCGATTTAATCTTTGGGTTGTATTGGAACCCGCGGGTACAATTAATATTATATTTTTTTTCTTCTCCTTCGTATCGTTTCTTTTGTTGAAATTTATTATTCTGCTGGCATACAATTGGGTGTGTTGGTAGTTTTGGGATTTTTTTTATATCTACTTACTTTTGGTTTTTGTCGTTTCAAATTTTAACGAGCCCCTCCAAATTAGGTTCTCATTGAAAAGCGCCACTTTGGAGGGTATCTCGTATTGGCGGGGTAAACAATCGTGGGAGTCCGGGCCCCACAAAACACTATAAGGTAACCATTCCTCTTATCATTAATTCAATTTTTTTTACGTTTTTATTATCTAGTTATAGTGGGTGTGGAAATATAGTTATAAATTCACTTTATTCTGAAACCTTCAGTTTCGAGTAAAGTCATTTTGAAATAAAATATTTTTGTAACTGTTATAAATTAATAAAGACTACGTTTATTTTGTCGAATTAATCGAACTTACTCCCTAACCCTACCTAATTCTAAAATGGACGTAACCTTACTACAACCAGATGAGATGGAGGTGGAGTGCCTCCTTCGCGATATTCGCTTCGACACATCCGATGCATTGCATCAACTCGAGGAAGCGATCCGAAGGGAGCAGGCCGCGATTAAGGAAGTACCATCCAAAATGCACACGAGTGCCTCTAAGAAACCAGGGGTGGAGTTACTAACTTGTCAACGAAAATTAGAGGGGATTCGGGAGGAGATCACTTGTTTGGGTCCGTCCACGCAGGATCCCTTGTTATTGGCTCAACGTTATCATTCTCGGTTGCTGCATTTGTCTGGTCGGCTTAGTCGCGCATTTAAATCACCAACATACGAGCAGTCTGCGCGTAAGATCCATCATGCATGTTCCGAATTGTTGACGAGTCTGCAGATGTACTTGGATGATCAGGACAAATTGAACGAGTCCATAGAAAGCGCAAAGGGCATAGATCTCGCGTTGGAAATACCGCCCCTTGATGATCAACATGACGGGACCCGATTGGAAAACCTCGGTAGCGAGGACGATTTCGAAAAACCACAGCAGCCGGAGCGAAGAAGTACTCTGGAGGATCTTCTCGATCAGCTTTAAACGACTCACGCGGCGGTACATCAATCAAATTCACAGACGGCCTTGTTGGAATCCATGCTGCAAAAGTTTGAAACCGTATCGCAGCAATTGGTGAGTTTGAACCAGCGACAAACCGCCCTCCAAACGCAGCTGGACGGAAAGGACCAGTCAAACCAAGTTACGCCAACTCCGATCGTACAGAACCGGGCGCCTCCGACGTCCACCAGTTCGCCAGTATCGCCAAAATTTGTCGATCGACGTTTGTTGTCCGGTAGTGGACTAAATTTCACGGGATCTCCCTCGGGAATCAACATCGACATGTTTTTATTCCAAGTGGACACCATCGCCTCATCTCGGGGATTATCCGAACAAATTTTATTGTTGGAGCTCCACACCTTTCTAAAAGACCTCGCGTTGCAGTGGTACTGGACAATTCGTAAACACAACCCGCACGCGACCTGGTCAGAACTACGAAGCGGAATTATCGAGCGCTTTCAAGATCGTCGCACAAATTACGAAATCCGCAAAATGGTCGAGGCACGTAAACAACAACCGAACAAAAGCTTTCTGGATTTCTACAACCATGTTTGGACACTTTGTAACGACGCCAGCGTCGGCTGACGGCGTTACTGGTGAGGCGCCTTCTTACGCGCTCTATATAGAAATTTCCTCTAGTACTTTTTCACTTAGGTTTGCATATTAAAATATCGAATCACCCTGCTGTTGATCGTGCAACCGGTCTGTAAAAAAAAGTATAAATACCGAAATTTTTTTCGACACGAGCGATTCAGTTTTTTATAAATCTTGTTGATGATCCATCAAAGACAAACGATAAATTGTTTGTCATTACATTCATAAAGAATATCGCAAATGGATGGACACCATCTAAAATTAGTGCGTGATTATTTTTTTTCAAATTGCATACGGGCATAAAGAATCCCCATAAAACAAAATAAAACCAAGAAAATTCGCAAACAAAACACGCGTGGGGATCGCGTATAGCCAAAGTTCGTAATATCGAGCTGTGAAAAATCGGTAGGTTGGTTTAGCCTAAAGGAAAAAATAATCCTTATGAACAATTAAGTGCTTTGTGTGAAAAAAAAAAACAGAAAACTATCCGAACGTAGGAATTCGGCATGTATAAGTTCCTTTGAGTTATAAGGTTGCCAATTTCGATAAGCTAAGTGTATTTAAAGCCTACAATTGGATAGTCTAAGAAAAGTTACAAAAAAAAAATTAACGTAGCGAACGGTATCCACGCTTAATGTGAAAAAAAACTGTGCATTGGCCACGTTGGAAAACATTAAAAAAACTCGTAAGCCTTACAAAAATAAATTTTTGCGCCAAAACAACGAAAAAACATAAAAAATAAGTTTGGCTTATATGTATTGTGATTAGTTAAGTACTTAAGTACCTATGGTGGGCTATTTAAAAACAGTATCGATGTATAGTTTAAGTTTGCTTGCTGGTCCATATTAATACTTAAGTTTCATAACAAAAAAAAAATAAATAAAAAAAAAAAAAATTTGGTAATAATTATTGTTACGGTCCACGAAAACGAATGCATGGCTCATGACGTAGCCATAACTATTTAAATGTATATACCACAACAATTAATCCATCGAGTTACGAAATCGTCTTAAAGGTATTACCGGTATATATATGTTCAGTACGAGACTCAACCAGCAGTTTGGATATTCTGGATAACGTTCACCAACTCAAGGTCAAATTTATTATTATTATTATTTTAGTATTATTGTTTTAGTATTATTATTTTAGTATTTTTCATTAATCTCGCTAACCATTAAAATTAAGTTGTACTAATATTAATTAAGATAAAAAAGGGTCCGGATTTCAAATTTGCATATAATTTTTTTTTTTTGGTTGTAAATTTAGATTAGATTTATTCCTTTGAAATATAAAACATGTTATTAACGTTTGGTAGCAACAATTTACTTCTGTCATATTTTTATTTTTAAATACTTGCTAAATTCTCAGTGGGTTTGTTTTGTTTGCTTTGCTGGAGGTTTTTTTTATTTCCAACAATTGGTTCGTGCATATTTTTTTGGGTGTTTTGTGTTTCATTACGCATTATGAAATAAACGGTTTCCAATAGTGATGATGTTGGGTAGAATGTGAGTAAGGGTTCGAGGGTGATTCGCCGAGTTCATGTCACGTGCGGTATATTCAAGATCTGTTGATACCCCTGCAAACCCCCACGATCCACCGAGAGCTCTAGCCAGCTACTAACTACCGCGCAGAGGTCCCTCAACAGATATCTGTTAACGGTTCGTCATACTAGGAATATTTTAAAAGTAGAATCAAGGTGACGATCCGTTACAGTGGCGGCCAAACAATTTGGCTATTCCTATAAAACCCCTATTTCCTTTCCCTCAGTTTTCAGTTCTATTTAAATTATAAAAGAAAAAAAAAGTTTTGTTCATCAACATATTTCTATAATTCCTATTTCGGCTTCTAGCTGTTTTGATTTAGAACTTTCGAGTGTGTTGCATTCACCTTTTTTTTTTTTTGTTTGTTCAAATAAACCGTTGGTGAGGTATCCCGTTGATGTTTTGATACGGCAACATTGCTGATTCTGCTTTAGAAGCGTGGACGTCAGAGTGATTGTCAGTTGAAATATCGGCGAAGTAGTTCCCCAACGTGTTGGTTTTAAATTTCAGTTTCAACCTTTTTGCTATCCTTTTCATTTTGTTTATCAGTGACGGTAGTGGAGACATCAATCGTTTCCATGGCGTGTAGACCGCGGTTTGTCTTACTCCACTACAGGCACTTGCAGTAAATTTTGATTAACCACTTAAATATAAAACTTGTTTTCCCAATTTGGTTTGAATTATTTGATTTATATTTAAGTGATCAGTTATATTGTATCTTAATTTTATTTACTTCCAGTTAATTTTACCTGTAGATGTAAAATATAAATTTTGAATAATTTCTGTTTCCATTCTTTGCATCATCCTGTTCCTTACACTCAACGAATCACCCTTCTTGAACCCTATTTGATTTTTTTTTGTGAGCTGCGCGTTCTGCCCAACATCATACAGTGAAAATTCATTAACAAAAATAAAAAAAAAAAAAGTTTCTACTAATAATTCATCTAATTATTTTATTTATTCGAATTGAGGTTTATTTGATTTAGATACGCATGTTTTATCGAAATTAATTTTTTTTTAGACAATAAATATTTACGACTATTCACACATATTAATTATAAAACATATTATATTTAATTTATAACAACACATTCCGACCAATTTGTCGATACCTACCTCGAAAAATTTCGTTATTTACATTATTTTGACCCCAAAAGAGTTGTTTCATTAACGATTCAAAACAAGACAAGTTGCACATAAAATAAAATAAAAAAATTGATTCGAAAAAAATTCTGGTGTCCGATCATCTTTAGTTTCAATTTGTCTCACCGTTTCTTTAAGTTTCGAGTGAAGAGGTGAGTCGCTAATCTTTATAGAGTAAAAAAAAACTTTTTTTGCATAAAGAGATAAAACCCCAAAATGGACGTTTCATTGTTAAAGGCGGACGAGATAGAAGTCGAGTACGAGATACGCGGACTTTCTTCCAACTCCCCGAATGCTCACGAAACATTAGTAGAAAAAGTACTCCTAGAGACAACGAGTGTGGTTGCGGGCCCACAGAAAATGCACGCCAAAGCTAGTAAAAGACCGGAAATCGAAGTCGATACCTGCCGAACCAAATTATTGCGATTACAGTCTGATATCGCTAATTTAAAAGACTTGTCAAACGATCCGAGGGCTAACAAATCTAAAGAAATTGTTGCACGTTTGTTACACGTTCGTGGTCGATTAGAGCGGGCTTCCCAATCTCCCACTTATGGTGAACAGGCGGCCAAAGTGTTACTAGCATGTGAGGAACTACTCAAATCCATTATGTATTTTGAGGATCAAGATGATCTTGATAACTCTATCGAATCCGCAACGAATGTGGACATACCGATAAATCCAAAAAGTCCTGTACCAACAGTATCAGAACCGCACGCTGCGGACAAGCCTGAAGGTAGCTCCGAAGTGAAACAAAACCCTTCAAATTCGAAGACGCTTGCTCTTGAACAAGATCCCTTATTGACTTCTATCATGGCCCAACTAAGTCAGTTGTCAAACCAATAAGCCACCATTAATAAGAGGCAAGATGACTTGCAGACGAAATTAAACTGTCCGACTTCCGCTGGCACAGAAAATGTAAGATTTACCCCCGCGTCCGGTGCTGCTATTTCCCTACCAAACCCTACACC
This sequence comes from Nephrotoma flavescens, assembly GCA_932526605.1. Classification (NCBI taxonomy): domain Eukaryota; kingdom Metazoa; phylum Arthropoda; class Insecta; order Diptera; family Tipulidae; genus Nephrotoma; species Nephrotoma flavescens. Next base: position 115,221 of record CAKOBK010000580.1, read on the forward strand.
AATTTCGAGTGATAGGACTGAGACAACCTCTTTAGTGAGGTCTGCTTTTCCTTCTCTAACCCATAGCATGGTAAATCATGCCGTACCAATAAATACCGCCACTTTTTCCTCTTCTGAGACTCCACCACATATTCCAATAAATGGCGTCAATTTAGGCAATGAAATACCCATTCATGGTCATACCCATGGCCATACCCGTGGCAATACTCATGGCAATAGCCAGTCTAGCAATTGTAACAATTCTTCCTTTTGGCCTATCAGGACGTTATGGGGTACTCGTCGAATGGGCGGGTTCGTTGGCCAAAAGTACGTAGGCGAATTGTTTCATATTAATTATAGTCCTGTTTCCTGATCTTCTATCACGATCAATATCCACTCACTCACATCACCAACAATATTTTATTTAATTTGCCATATTTAACGATAAATTCACTTTATAACCAAAAAGAAGAAAAGAAGCAGATATTTCGGGAAAGAGAGCTTCAGTGCAAAAAGATTTCAGAAAATGTTCTTATGTTTTGCTTGTGCATTACAATAGCTAATACAATTATTATCAATTTTAAGTATCAAAATAAATTACGAAATTAGAATTACATAATCTTAATATGAAAGGTAAATTTTAAAATTAGTTCTAGATTGAACCTAATTAAAATTAAAATTTAATGCACAAAAAAAATATTTTACTGATCGCGGATTTACTTAATAAATATGAAATATGATTAAAGAATTACCTATACAATGATGCACTGGTTGTAAATGAAATCCAATTTTGTATTGGTCCTATGCGGTACTAATGTTGTTGATGCAGGTCATTAAATTCCGTTGTACCAAAATACTAGCGTAATATATTTTTCTGTGTACTCGTTTGGTATACGAGTTCGTTGAACTCAATAATATTGTAAAGAGGAGAATCCCAAATTGACGTCACTTATTCAATTTGATACGATAATCCAGATGCTATTAATTTTTTTATATTTTTTTATTAAATTAGCAGCAATGAATCATCCAATAAAAGTAGTGCTGGATGAAAACCATTCATTGTTAGCAGGGTGTGGTCATTTAAAATTTTTGCATTAATACCGTTAACTCGATATTAGGCTGCATATGCAAATTGCTTTAGCCTTAGCCGATTTAATACACTGACCTTTAACGTTGTTAAACCGCGATTTGATGTTTAGTTGAAATGGAGGCAATATTTTATTTTAGCTAGGTATATAACTATAACATGTCTCAGAGTTTAATTAATTTGGTCAAATTGTTATTTAAAATATAACATAATTTTTTTTTTTTATTTCACGATCACCAATTTTATTTATACAAAAATTTATATAATATTATTTTATAATAGTTACATTGATTTTTATAACTTATAATTTTCAATTAGAAATTTTATTTTAATTTTACTTATGCATGTACACTTATATATATCTGAGTTTGTACAATAATATCACCTTTATAAGTTTAACCAACTTTTTTCAATTTTATTTTAAAATTAAATATTACACTTCTCAGACTTATTTTTATTGACTTCAATTATTAATATTCATAAACCAAAACATAAGAATAACTTTTTTTTTTCAATAATTAATATCTAAGGCTTATCATCGACTGATCTAAAAAAATTTGATCATTCCACCGACTTAACTCTCCTCTTCTTTTTTCTCCCTTTTTCATGCTTATCGATTATCGATAAGCATAAAAAAGGGTGATCCGGCATAATCGTTACAGGGCAGATTCGAATAAGCCGGCCTGTTAATCGCCAAGCAAAATTTCGAAGCTGAGTCTAGGTTTTTAATTTTATATACATCTTTAAACTTTGATATCCTTTGCATGGAAAGTTCCCAAGATTTTACCACTCTCATCCTTGCACACGTAAGTCACACTTCCAGTTTTCTGGTGGATCAATGCTTTTATATACTTAGGACAAAATTTTGCACAGATATTTTTCGCAGCGTCACTTTGGGGATGTTGCAATAGGTAAACAGTCTGTCCAGGAGTGAATTTAATATGTCGCGTGCGAAGGTTATAATGCTTTGAGTATTTTTCGAATGCAGATTTTAGAAGCTTGACTATTGTAGAATGCAATATCGAGATTCTATCAGAGGTTGGTAACACGTCTATGTCATCTCCTAATGATCTCATGTTACGTAGTAGTTCGTAAGATTTTCCATTCTTAATCATGTGATATCCAAAGAGCAAAAAGAAGGGCGAATGTTGAGTCGTTTGGTGAATTGCAGTACGAAGGGCGCAAGCGATTTCAGCTAAATATTTATCCCAGGTTTTATGATCTGTTTCAACGTATGCCCTAATCGCAGCTAATACCGATATGTTGACTCGCTCAGATGCATTTGTCTGAGGCGAATACACCGCTGTTCTACTATGTATTATGCTAAAGTCACTTAGAAGCTCTTGGAATGCCTTACTGATGAATTGCTGGCCGTTATCAGTACGCACTTGTCTAGGGACACCAAAGACCAGGAAAACGTCATTCTTAAGATAATTTATAATTTTATTTGTGGTGCTCGAGCTTAAAGGTTTTAATAAAACAAATTTAGTGAACTGATCTAAAATTACTAAAATATATGAGTTTCCTGATTTAGAGCGTGGATACGGTCCCATAAGATCAATAAACAGGTTTTCAAACGGTCGAGATGCAAATAATGTTTCACCTAAAGGTGGTTTCGTGATTGCGTTAGAGGTTTTCGTCGTTTTACAAATTTCGCAATTTTTTACATAATCGTACACCTGTCTACGAATTCCAGGCCAATAAAATTGTTCACGTATACGCGATAATGTCTTACTAATACCACCATGTGCAGCTAGAGGTACGTCATGGAATTGTTTAATGAGAGATTGGGTCATACTCTGCGGTATCCAGAGCTTCCAGTTACTGAGATCCGATAAGACAGCATCAAACTTTGTTCCGACTTGAATGTAAATCCTGTCAGACAAAATTTTAAAAGATGGATATTTATCTGGTGATCGTTGAATATTTTCCTTTAGTTGTCTATAGTCGAGATCGTTGAAGCCGACAGAAGAGAGATCGACTGCTGAATTTAGAGTTACCGTATCGCAAAACATCCGGGACAGAGAATCTGGCACTATATTTTCTGAGCCTCGCTGATGCTGAATATTGAAGTCAAATGCCTGCAGCTTCAGGCTCCAACGCGCTAATCTACCATTCAAATCATTCTGAGCCATCAACCATTTAAGACTCGAATGGTCTGTTATTATCGTGAAATGGTAACCTTCAATGTACGGCCGAAATTTCTTCACGCTTAACACAGCGGCTAGGCATTCAAGTTCTGTCGTACTGTAGTTTGTTTGTGCTTGGTTTAGCTTTTTAGACATAAATGCAATCGGTCTTTCACTGCCTTCGTGGTCCTTTTGGAATAACACGCTCCCCACACCGGTTTTCGATGCATCACAACGAATCCAAAAAGGTTTAGAATAGTCCGAGTTTATTAACAAGGGAGCCGAAGTTAATAATACTTTCAATTTCTCTAGAGCCACCTGGGCGTCGTTTGTCCAAACAAATTTAATCCTTTTCTTTAATAAATTGGTTATAGGAGTGGTTAACTGAGCTTAATTTGGTATAAACCTTTGATACCACCCTGTCATTCCAAGCAGTCTACGGGTTTGTTTAACAGTAGATGGGGTAGGGAAATTTCTAATAGCTTCTACTTTGTCCTCATCGGTTTTGATCCCGTTTTCTCCAACTACGTAGCCAAGATATTTTATTTGTTTCATGAAAAAGTGGCTTTTAGTAACGTTTATTGTTAGACCGGCTTCAGAAAGGCGAGTCGCAACGAGTTGGAGTAGTTTAAAATGCTCGTCGATGGTGGAAGAAGTGATCAAAAGATCGTCCAGATACACAAATATTTGGTGATGATAGCAATGCGGAATGACTTTATCCATCAGACGACACATCGTCTGAGGGGAATTGCAAAGGCCGAAGGGCATTACACAAAACTGGTACAACGGACGACCAGGAACCGTGAATGCGGTTTTGTCTCTCGAGGTGGGAGCAAGAGGTATTTGCCAAAAGGCATCTTTAAGGTCAATGCTGGAGATGTATCTTGTGTTGCTTAATCTGCTTAATAAGCCGTTGATTAAGGGTAACGGATACGCGTCTTTTCTCGTCACAGCATTGACCTTTCGAGAATCCAAGCACAATCGAATTTTATTAGGCTTGCGAATGAGTACAACGGGTGAAGACCACGAGCTCGAGCTCTCTTCAATTACCCCTAGGGATAACATTCTATCTAGTTCGTTGTACATTAGTTCTTGGATCGCCGGTGACACTGCATAATGCCGCTGTTTAATAGGTGGGCTATCACCAACATCTATTTGATGTTCAATTAATTTCGTTCGCCCTAACCCATTCTTTTCGAAGGACGGAAAGGAATCCCGGATTTTCTCAAAATCAATGGATTGAGCTGTTGTTAGAATATGTTTATTACTCTCGCTAATCTTTGACGACGGAGGAGTAAGAGAATCTACTATATACGGCATGATTTTGAAAGTATTCCAAAAGTCTATTCCTAAATAAACTTGACCTTGTAAGGAGGGTACTATATAAAATCGAACAGAGTTTGTTTTATTATTAAATTTCACAGGTAAATCGACAAGACCGATAATTTTATTTTTGGACCCGTCCGCAGTGGATACTTCAGCTGAGATAGATTTATAAGGGGTTTTTATTTTATTTAGAAACTCTAGTGCTCCATGACCTAAAATGCTGATTGAAGCTCCACTATCCATTAAGCCACGAATCGGCAAACCATTAATTTCAACTAAAGCGTAGGGCCTAAAATCTTGGTCCCCTGCGATGCAACTTTCCGCACATGCACGAATAAAGTTACGCCGATCGTGCCAATATTTAATGTTTCTGTTGCGTTCCTTTATTAGCGTAAGTGGCTGAGAGTGAGCTTTAGAAAAGGCGTCTACGGCAGATAGGTGACTATATGGTTTTATGGGTAATGTTGTCAGCGGTAACGTGGCGGTTCGGTATTTGAAGCGACTGAGGCAGTAGTCGTTTGAGGGCGGGTTAAAATTTTCACCGGTCGTGTCATTCCCGATCTGCTCACTCCCGGTGTGAAGTTTTCCGGATTGCGTTGACAGTTACCACATTGAGGTTTTAAGGTATCTCTTGCTCCACAACCGTAGCAAAAGACTCCCTGCGGTGGTAAATTGCACTCCTGGTATCGATGCTCCGGCATATGGCAGTTCCAGCAAATTAAATTCCGTCTCAACCGACTACTGTCGTGTAGAGGACTCCTGTTTGGTCCAGCCGGCCCCCCATACATAGCGTCTAAATGGTAGTCTGTCTCTTCCAATTGTGAGGGTTCTTGATTATATCTTCTGAAATAACTCGAGGTCATATGGTTTGCGTCATCGAAATTAGTTTGCGTTGGCAATGCGAGCTCATTTACGTTTACGTATTTATTCTTTGGCGGTGCGGGTGTAAATCGGTCCATTCGTTTTCTGTCCCACAGGCGTTCATAACGATGACAAATTATTCTCAGTTCCTCAATCGAATCTACCGTTAAATGAAGAGTCATTTGTTGTAGATCGAAACTCATATTTTCTCTAATGATGTCTAATAATTCTAGTTCAGGAAATGGACGGTTCAATCTGTGATTCATGCTTTCGATTTCGAGAATGAAGTCACTAAGCGATTCGTTAATTTTTTGTTTACGCGTTTCTATTACTCGTCGAATGGCGCGATCCGAGTCAATACTACTAAATCTTTGAATTAACGCGTTCCGTAATGCTGAGTATGCTGCTGTTGGATATTTTTGAGTAAAAACCCAGTACCATTTTTCGGCAGTATCGTTAAGAAATTTAGGCATTAAGGCGTGTAACTGATTCACGGGAACTTGCTCGCGCCACGCAAACGACTCTAGTCTAAAAATGAAGTCATGGACGTCAAGTCCGTTTGGGTGACCAGAAAAACTTATATTCCACTTTGGCTCGGATGTGTACTTATGGGGACGCGCCGTGGAAGTTGTACTAGTTGGAGGGGTATGGTAATCATTCGTTACGTTAACGGTCGGATCAATGTAACTATTCTTAGTAGGATACGGAAAACTCCGATTAGGAGGTATGGAATTCGTGTAGTAATTTGGTGGTACCACTAAATTTATATTAGGTTTGCCAAAGGTTTCATCACTATATAGGATTTTGTCACGATTGTAGGGAATGTTCTGGATAGTTGAACTCTCAAGAGGGTGCGAGAACCTGACCTTTTTACTCCATGTTACATTTGTCACATCGTGGGTAATCGGGTATAATGTAAATTCTTCCGAATTATAACCAGAGGTAGATATCGGAACAATATTTAACGGTGAGCTATAAGTCTCAGGTATCTCCGAAGATGTAGTAGCCAGATCCAATCCAGCTAACGTTTCTACTACCGTAGCCATTGGCGTATCAACATGATTATTCTTGAGGTTAGACTCAGACTCACTAGATTTATCTACACATACTTCATGCAGCCTTTCTAAACGTCGCCAGTGATTTATTAGTCGGTCGACCTCGTTGTCTTGATGGAAACATCCCTTGAGTCTATATGTTCTCTCTCTCCAATGTTTTATCCTAATTTTTATATCAGATAGTGTATCAATTGAATTTACGACACGTTCGTCTTCCAAAATTTTAGTTATTATGGGAACTTGGTCTGCACACAATTTAAGTTCCTTTCTACAGTCCACAGCATGCGTACGAGACGGTTTTGTGGATGGGTCATTCTCTTCAGATCGAAGTACAGTCAGTAAGTTTTTTTCCCACCCCAATTCAGTTGTACAAATATCCCTTACCATGCATTCTACGCTTATTTCTTCTTCTGTGAGACCTTTAAGAGGGTCCTGACTTTTAGGTGGACTCATAGTAACTAACTTATTTATTTCTAATTCACTATTAGCCCTTATGTATATGTATGACCTTATAATATAAAACAAATATATTAAACAGGTTGTAACTTGTTATTAACAAAAAAAATTTTTTTTTTTTTTTTTTTTTTTTTTTATATAACTTTCAATTTACTTTTCCGAAAAATAAGACGCAAGAAAAAATATACTGTGCAAAAGGTGTAGAAATTACTATTTTTCAATCCGTATTCAATAATAACTTCTACCAAGAAAACCAAATCAATTTCAAATACTGGAAATGAACGATTAGATGTGCAACGCGAAAATCCAGAACGCAAATAAAATTTTAGGAAGTTGCAAAAGAAAATATAATAATATAATTTGGTGTATATAAAATTAAATTCAAAGAAAATAAATTTGTTAAATTTTTATATTAGATAAACAGATAGGAATTATTATGGTGATGTTTATGAGTGGGCGAATTAAACGTGCGACTGATATTTGAATTTGCGAAATTATAAAACCAAGATTGTGCTGTGATGTTATGCAAAAAAAAATTTAAGTTAATTTTATTTGGTAGGGCATCAAGAAAAGCAAACAGTCCTAAAAGCGATTGCTGATTTACTCAGATATTCCAACCATTGAAGACTGTTTACCACGTCAGATAATGCCGACCAAAAATATTTAAAAAATGAAAGTATATGTAACTATCAGTATGTATCCAGCAGGAATTCTAAATAATCGAACAATCAAATGATGAAACACATACCGACGTCAATAATGATAGTAATTACGGAAATTTAATGTGGTACATTAGTTTATTGTTTATTGGTAGGGCATTAATAGAATTAACCATCCATCCCAGCGATAACTGCTTTATGCAGAGCGTCAAACCCTGATTAATGCTTATTTAATCCATAAATGCCGACCAACATTGTAAAACAAAAATTTGGTATTCAGTGTGAACCCAGCAAGAATTCTTATTCATAGAACAGTCAATTGCTGATGATCATTCTGATCCCATTATATTGAAGGAATTATTACGAAACCGAAATCTAATTAATAAAATATGAAAAGCAAAAAAAAATAAAAAATTCTAGACAAGCTACTATTAAAACTGTAACATTTAAGATGCTCGATGAAACGGAATTCAAACTTTAACGAACCATCAACGGTTCATCGAGAATAATAAAATTCACAGTTTAAGCACGTTTTCGATTTAAATTTACACGCGGATACATTTCAGGTCCCTGTTTCGGCGCCATTTTGTAACAATTCTTCCTTTTGGCCTATCAGGACGTTATGGGGTACTCGTCGAATGGGCGGGTTCGTTGGCCAAAAGTACGTAGGCGAATTGTTTCATATTAATTATAGTCCTGTTTCCTGATCTTCTATCACGATCAATATCCACTCACTCACATCACCAACAATATTTTATTTAATTTGCCATATTTAACGATAAATTCACTTTATAACCAAAAAGAAGAAAAGAAGCAGATATTTCGGGAAAGAGAGCTTCAGTGCAAAAAGATTTCAGAAAATGTTCTTATGTTTTGCTTGTACATTACAATAGCTAATACAATTATTATCAATTTTAAGTATCAAAATAAATTACGAAATTAGAATTACATAATCTTAATATGAAAGGTAAATTTTAAAATTAGTTCTAGATTGAACCTAATTAAAATTAAAATTTAATGCACAAAAAAAATATTTTACTGATCGCGGATTTACTTAATAAATATGAAATATGATTAAAGAATTACCTATACAATGATGCACTGGTTGTAAATGAAATCCAATTTTGTATTGGTCATATGCGGTACTAATGTTGTTGATGCAGGTCATTAAATTCCGTTGTACCAAAATACTAGCGTAATATATTTTTCTGTGTACTCGTTTGGTATACGAGTTCGTTGAACTCAATAATATTGTAAAGAGGAGAATCCCAAATTGACGTCACTTATTCAATTTGATACGATAATCCAGATGCTATTAATTTTTTTATATTTTTTTATTAAATTAGCAGCAATGAATCATCCAATAAAAGTAGTGCTGGATGAAAACCATTCATTGTTAGCAGGGTGTGGTCATTTAAAATTTTTGCATTAATACCGTTAACTCGATATTAGGCTGCATATGCAAATTGCTTTAGCCTTAGCCGATTTAATACACTGACCTTTAACGTTGTTAAACCGCGATTTGATGTTTAGTTGAAATGGAGGCAATATTTTATTTTAGCTAGGTATATAACTATAACATGTCTCAGAGTTTAATTAATTTGGTCAAATTGTTATTTAAAATATAACATAATTTTTTTTTTTTATTTCACGATCACCAATTTTATTTATACAAAAATTTATATAATATTATTTTATAATAGTTACATTGATTTTTATAACTTATAATTTTCAATTAGAAATTTTATTTTAATTTTACTTATGCATGTACACTTATATATATCTGAGTTTGTACAATAATATCACCTTTATAAGTTTAACCAACTTTTTTCAATTTTATTTTAAAATTAAATATTACACTTCTCAGACTTATTTTTATTGACTTCAATTATTAATATTCATAAACCAAAACATAAGAATAACTTTTTTTTTTCAATAATTAATATCTAAGGCTTATCATCGACTGATCTAAAAAAATTTGATCATTCCACCGACTTAACTCTCCTCTTCTTTTTTCTCCCTTTTTCATGCTTATCGATTATCGATAAGCATAAAAAAGGGTGATCCGGCATAATCGTTACACAATCACAATCCTCCAATAGGTCATCCAATGGATCCTCCAACCAGTTACTACTCTTATGATCTGCGCCGCCCTCTCTCTCGAAGTGGTATATCCTATAGCGGTTCTTCGTCGGGAATTACGGTGGATATGTTTCTCTTTCAATTAGATTCGGTAACTTCTTCAATGCGGATATCACCGGAAACGTTATTGAGCGAGTTACATGTTATATTGAAAGACGTGGCCCTACAGTGGTATTGGACGTACAGAAAACATAAACCACTCGCCACTTGGTGGGATTTACGTCGGGACCTTACGGAGAGATTCAAAGATCGACGCACTAATTACGAGATCCGCCGAATGATAGAATCTCGTAAACAAGGCCCTACTGAAAGCTTCGTTGATTATTATCACCAAGTATGGAACTTGACTTTGCAGTGTCGCACACCATATAGCGATGAAGAGCTTATAATAATCCTAATGTGCAACATGAAACCAGCACTTCAGTACCAGCTGACAGACAGACAGTTCTCCACCATCAACGAGCTTATTAAAAGCTGTACGGCTTGGGAGGACACCTGGAAACGGATTCGATCCCCAGCGGATCCCTCTTTAGTTCCAAGACGCAAAATCAATGCGTTGTCGACTGGAATGCCGGATGAACATGAATTAAACCAAACCGGACACGCCACCTATTTTGAAAACGAGCCTCAGCCCACGATTGCTTCCTTTGTTAATGTAAAAAAGATAACGCCTCTACCTTCGCAAGCTCCTCGTGTTCAAGTATCTATTCCTCACAGTCATCGTCGCGCCGAAGGAGCCGAACAAACCGCCATTTGTTATAACTGTTCTGATATCGGCCATATCTTTAAAGATTGTCCAGTTCCCCCTACGGGTCTGTTTTGTTACCGTTGTGGTCAGAAGGGTACCATATCTTCGCGATGCTCTCGATGTTCGGAAAACCAAACAAGTGGTCCATCGAGATCTGGGAATAAGAGGCCACAAACAAACACAGCACCCAGAGTGAGTCAAGAGGATGTTGCTTGCAACACCGATGTGGAGTTGGCCCGAAGACAAACGATGGATGTGGGGAGAAGATCTCGGTAATTTCCGAAGACTCTGAGTTACTAAGATCTCATCCACATTTTGATCACCCCCCACTAAACGTACTGCCTACATCTATCTCTACATCAGAGCCATTTTCCGATAGCTGCTTGGTTTTTGATAGTACAACACCTGGTCCCAATGTTAACTCAAATTATAAACCCCGAGCGGCAAATAAGGTCGAAGTCATGCTTCGAGAACCAATCCTTTCCAGATTCTGGCGTTCAAAAAGGTATTGGGATAGTCGTAAAACTATGAAGTCTTCAATTCTGTCTTCGTTAATTAGCTCCGAACCAGGTGATAATAGGCCGTACGCCAACGTTCTTGTAAACAAACGGCCTTATAAGGGTCTGATGGATAGTGGCGCGAGTATAAGTGTGCTAGGAAGGGGATCCGAACAACTATTAGACAATCCGGATATCAAATTTTACGGTTTTCCATCCCTCATTCACACTGCTAGCGGACAACCACAGAGAGTATTCGGCTACATTAATGCTCTGATAGATTTCAATGGCATCTCTCGTAATCTCACGCTGTTTATAGTACCTTCTTTAGACCAGCCGTTATACCTCGGAATTGATTTTTGGAATCGGTTTGGAATCATTCCCAAAATATCATCTCTAGATGTTCTAAATGAACCGCTAGAACTAGCGACCGGACCGAAATTTCATGAGCTTTCCAATCAGGAGCAAGGGAAACTGGAGGTCGTGAAGAATCTTTTTCCCTCCAGTACCAAGTTAGGGCTAGGACAAACCTCTCTTTTAACACACCATATTGACGTGGGATCGGCCAAACCGATTAAACAAAGGTTTTACGCGGTGTCTCCCGCTGTGCAAAAGCTTCTGTATGATGAGATCGATCGTCTTCTTTCAATAGGAGTCATCGAAGAGTCCCAAAGTTCATGGTGCTCGCCGATCACTCTGGTGCGTAAGGCGACTAACCGTCAAGGATGCGTATCCTCTGCCGCTTATCTCTGGGTTGTTGGGTCGTTTGGATCAAACGAGATTTATTTCGTCAATTGATTTAAAAGATGCCTTCTGGCAGATACCTCTCGACCCGCAATCCAGGGATAAGACGGCGTTCACGGTACCTGGACGGCCCTTGTATCAGTTCAAAGTAATGCCCTTTGGACTATGCAACGCTCCGCAAACGCTTTGCCGCCTTATGCACCGAGTGATCCCTCACCAGCTCCACGATAAAATTTTTGTTTATCTTGATGACCTGTTGGTTACATCTGCTACCTTTGACGAGCACCTCGAGTTGTTGAAAGAAGTTGCACGCTTGCTAAAACTCGCTGGTTTGACCATTAATGTCACTAAAAGTCAATTCGTGTTAAAAGAAGTGAATTATTTGGGTTATGTTGTTGGCGATGGATGCCTCCGCACAAACCCAGATAAGTGTAAAGCAATTCTTGAGTTCCCCGTTCCAAAATCACCAAAACAAATCCGACGCTTTCTGGGAATGTGCGGATGGAATCGCCGCTTCATACCAAACTTTGCTTCCTTAGCCGCTCCACTTACGGATCTGACAGGAAAAACGGCAAAAGCTCGCTGGTCCGCTGCAGCGGAAACTTCATTCAACAAGCTGAAACTAGCGTTGTCCTCTGCTCTCGTGCTTGCTAACCCCGATTACAGCAAGCCTTTCTTCATACAATGCGATGCCAGTACCATTGGCGTAGGCAGTGTTCTATTCCAAATCGATTCCGAGGGAGGTGAACACCCCATCGAGTTTATTTCCCACAAGCTCAACGCGGCTAAGAGGAACTATTCGATAACAGAGCTCGAGTGCTACGCCGCGGTACTTAGTGTTCAAAAGTTCCGGCCTTATATCGAGGGATACCCGTTCGTGATCTATACGGATCATGCCAGCTTGCGCTGGTTGATGACCCAAAAGGACCTGTCGGGGCGCCTTGCTCGGTGGAGTCTCAAATTACAGGCCTTTAACTTTCAAATCGGTTACCGGAAAGGATCCATTAATATTGTACCGGACGCCTTGTCCCGTTCCTTCTGTGATGAGATGCCCAAAGCATTTGATGAAACGGCTAGTAAAATTATCGATCACATTAGTATCAGTTCAGAAAGTGACATGCCCAAATCAACGGTTCCTGTTCTTCACCTTGATCTTACTTCTCCGTCTTTTCATGACGATGAATATATAAATCGGATTAACAAAATAAGACAGTTGAAGAATTGTTAACATAACTTCCGAATCCAGGGCGACCAACTTTTTATCGCTCCTACTTATGGTTTCCGATACGAGGACACGGACCTTCCTGCCTGGAAATTGGTGGTTTCGCTGAGTATGTCGAAAGAGTTAATTCGGAGGGCCCACGAGCCTCCAACCTCGGCACATTTAGGATCCCGCAAAACTCTCGAAAGGTTGCAACGACTATTTTATTGGCCCCGAATGGCACATCAAGTACACCAATATATAATAAGATGCTCAACGTGCAAGATGAATAAATCCGTTAATTATTCCACTCGACCGGCTATGGGGTCTCCAGTCGAATCTACTAGGCCATTTCAAAAATTATACATCGATTTTTTAGGTCCATATCCGAGGTCAAAGCGGGGAAACTGTTATATTGTTATCGTGATTGATTATTTTTCCAAATTCGTAATAGCGAAGCCTTTACGCGAGGCAACAGCTTCTCTCCTGTGCTCCTTCTTAGAAAATGATGTCATGTTGATGTTTTCGGTTCCTGAAACCATTACTACCGATAACGGCAAACAGTTCACATCCAAACTGTTCCAAGAATTACTCATCAAGTATGGAATCTCACACATCCGCACCCCAGTTTATTCTCCGCAGAGCAACGCCTCAGAACGCGTTAATCGAACGTTGCTGGCTTCACTTCGGTCGTACGTGGAGGACCACAGTCACAATGAATGGGATATCCATTTACAGGAAATTATAGCAGCACTCCGCAATGTAGTCCACGATTCTACCCATTGTTCTCCCCATTTTCTAGTATTTGGACAACATATGTCCCTGCACGGCTCAGAATACGGGCTACGTAAAATTTTATTTGAGAACGATTCAAATGAACTCAATGTTTTAGCCAAGCCCGATCGATTAAATCTAGCCCGGGACAAAATTATACACTACTTGAAAGTGGCACATAACAAATCTGCCCAACACTATAACCTCCGTAGCAGGGAGCGACATTTCACAGTAGGACAGCCCGTTTTCGTTCGTTCGTTTGCCCTAAGTGATGCTGTAAATAAGTTTTCGGCCAAACTATCTTCGAAATTTATACCAGCCGTCATCGATGCGAAAGTAGGCAATGTCGCTTATCGTATCACGAATCAACAAGGAAAAGTTTTAGGTATTTTTCATGCCAAAGATCTTCGCGCTTAAGTATAGCGTTCACCTAGCTTTTCCGTCGCAGAAGTTCCTTGAAGGTACCAATGAGCCCGGCTTGATGAGACTGTATCTCGGGTGTGGGACGTCCCCACGTTTGTAACGACGCCAGCGTCGGCTGACGGCGTTACTGGTGAGGCGCCTTCTTACGCGCTCTATATAGAAATTTCCTCTAGTACTTTTTCACTTAGGTTTGCATATTAAAATATCGAATCACCCTGCTGTTGATCGTGCAACCGGTCTGTAAAAAAAAGTATAAATACCGAAATTTTTTTCGACACGAGCGATTCAGTTTTTTATAAATCTTGTTGATGATCCATCAAAGACAAACGATAAATTGTTTGTCATTACATTCATAAAGAATATCGCAAATGGATGGACACCATCTAAAATTAGTGCGTGATTATTTTTTTTCAAATTGCATACGGGCATAAAGAATCCCCATAAAACAAAATAAAACCAAGAAAATTCGCAAACAAAACACGCGTGGGGATCGCGTATAGCCAAAGTTCGTAATATCGAGCTGTGAAAAATCGGTAGGTTGGTTTAGCCTAAAGGAAAAAATAATCCTTATGAACAATTAAGTGCTGTGTGTGAAAAAAAAAAAACAGAAAACTATCCGAACGTAGGAATTCGGCATGTATAAGTTCCTTTGAGTTATAAGGTTGCCAATTTCGATAAGCTAAGTGTATTTAAAGCCTACAATTCGATAGTCTAAGAAAAGTTATAAAAAAAAATTAACGTAGCGAACGGTATCCACGCTTAATGTGAAAAAAAAACTGTGCATTGGCCACGTTGGAAAACATTAAAAAAACTCGTAAGCCTTACAAAAACAAATTTTTGCGCCAAAACAACGAAAAAACATAAAAAATAAGTTTGGCTTATATGTATTGTGATTAGTTAAGTACTTAAGTACCTATGGTGGGCTATTTAAAAACAGTATCGATGTATAGTTTAAGTTTGCTTGCTGGTCCATATTAATACTTAAGTTTCATAACAAAAAAAAAATAAATAAAAAAAAAAAAAATTTGGTAATAATTATTGTTACGGTCCACGAAAACGAATGCATGGCTCATGACGTAGCCATAACTATTTAAATGTATATACCACAACAATTAATCCATCGAGTTACGAAATCGTCTTAAAGGTATTACCGGTATATATATGTTCAGTATGAGACTCAACCAGCAGTTTGGATATTCTGGATAACGTTTTCTAACTCAAGGTCAAATTTATTATTATTATTATTTTAGTATTATTGTTTTAGTATTATTATTTTAGTATTTTTCATTAATCTCGCTAACCATTAAAATTAAGTTGTACTAATATTAATTAAGAAAAAAAAAGGTCCGGACTTCAAATTTGCATATGATTTTTTTTTTTTTGGTTGTAAATTTAGATTAGATTTATTCCTTTGAAATATAAAACATGTTATTAACTTTTGGTAGCAACAATTTACTTCTGTCATATTTTTATTTTTAAATACTTGCTAAATTCTCAGTGGGTTTGTTTTGTTTGCTTTGCTGGAGGTTTTTTTTATTTCCAACAATTGGTTCGTGCATATTTTTTTGGTGTTTTGTGTTTCATTACGCATTATGAAATAAACGGTTTCCAATAGTGATGATGTTGGGTAGAATGTGAGTAAGGGTTCGAGGGTGATTCGCCGAGTTCATGTCACGTGCGGTATATTCAAGATCTGTTGATACCCCTGCAAACCCCCACGATCCACCGAGAGCTCTAGCCGGCTACTAAATACCGCGCAGAGGTCCCTCAACAGATATCTGTTAACGGTTCGTCATACTAGGAATATTTTAAAAGTAGAATCAAGGTGACGATCCGTTACAACTTACCCTACAATGTCGCACACCTTATTCCAACGAAGAGCTCATTCAAATCCTTATGAACAATATGAAGCCAGCGCTACAATACGATCTAACCGAACCAAAAGCTGTTCTGCTTGGGAGGATTCTTTCAGGCGGCTCAAAGCTCTGGCGGATCCTGCAATCCATTCACGACGCGTGATCAATGAGTTATCAGGCAGTCCTTATGATGATGCTGGAGTGTATGACTCGTACGAGGACTACCCCATTACTGATATTCTACCTGATAACTCAGTATCCGCAATTCAAACGGGGAGCAGGTATCCGTCGGCAGCGGCGAGACGTCCTGGCGGACAAGTCCGAGCAGACAGTTCAGAATTAGTGGACAAACAGCATTCGAGCTATGGTAAAAATATCGTGTGCTTCAATTGTTCAGACATGGGTCACACGTTCATGGATTGTCAACTGGCTCCAGTCGGATTATTTTGCTATCGATGTGGGCTTTAAGGAACGTTGTGCGGAAGACCGAAACCCGCAATCACGACTGTCGGAAAACCAGAACAGTGGTTCTTGGAGGACTAGGCCACGAGAATCACCACAAACACAATCGCAACCCAGACTGATGTTACAAAGGACAAATCCACTCAAACCGATCCAGGAGGACGCAGCGAGCAATACGGACGCGGAACTCCGCTCCCAATCGAACCCGACCAGAAGGTAAACTCGTCTGCAAATCATGATTCCTTTCCCGATCCTTCTTCCCTACCAAATTCCCCTTCCCTTCCTGTCGCTCTAAAGTTTTTCTATAATTCTCCGTCGTTAGCCAAGTTAGATCGTTTAAAACGTTCCAAGAAATATTGGAACCACCGCGCTGCAATGAGAAATTACGTGATTTCCTCCGTTTTGTTCTCCGAGGGTAGTGACACTCGGCCTTACGCCCAGGTCTTTATAAATAAGATCCCTTTTAAGGGTCTTCTCGACAGCGGGGCGAGTGTCAGTGTTCTCGGGAATGGAGCGGAGAAAATCTTGTCGAATCCATTCGTAGAGTTCCATAATTTTCCATCCACGATAACTACCGCGAGTGGTCAAGTCCAACGAGTATTTGGTTACATACGAGCTAACGTCGAGTTTAATGGAATTACCCAAACCATGAATTTTCATGTTGTCCCTTCATTAGAACAACCGCTTTATTTAAGTATCGATTTTTGGAATCGTTTTGGAATTTCCCCAAAAATCTCCGCGTTAAATAATTCAGACGAATTAGGTGAAACTACCAACACACCCAAATTCCATATTTTAACATCTGATGATCGTCGTAAATTGGATCTTATCCGCGAGCATTTTCCGAGCAGCGATATTTTAGGTTTGGGCCGCTCATCCCTCATCACTCATATGATCGATGTCGATTCCGCAAAGCCAGTCAAACAACGTTTTTATTCCGTATCCCCAGCTAACCAGAAACTCATGTATACCGAGTTGGATAGGATGTTGTCTTTAAGGGTCATCGAGGAGTCACAAAGTTCCTGGTGTTCACCGGTCACGTTGGTGCGTAAGGCCAATGGCAAAGTTCGTTTGTGCTTGGATGCTAGAGAACTGAACAAGGCAACCGTCAAGGATGCGTATCCGCTGCCAATAATCAACGGATTGTTGGGTCGTTTGGGACACACCCGATTCATTTCGGCGATTGATTTGAAGGATGCCTTTTGGCAGATCCCACTCGACCCAGCATCCCGCGATAAGACAGCGTTTACGGTTCCTGGATGGCCCTTGTATCAGTTCAAGGTGATGCCGTTTGACTTGTGCAACGCACCGCAGACGCTTTGTCGCTTGATGCACCGCGTGATCCCGTACCAGCTACACGATAAGGTCTTTGTGTACCTCGATGACCTTCTGGTCACATCCTCCACTCTGGCCGAACACTTCGAGTTGCTTAAACAGGTTGCTGGATATCTGTCGGATGCTGGTTTAACAATTAATTTGACCAAAAGTAAGTTTGTGTTGAAAGAAGTAGACTATTTAGGTTATATTGTGGGTGATGGTTGCCTCCGTACAAACCCAGACAAATGTAAAGCTATTCTGGAGTACCCTATTCCGAAAACGACGAAACAGATTAGACGTTTTCTGGGAATGTGCGGATGGTACCGTCGCTTCATTCCAAATTTCGGCTCCTTAGCTTCTTCTCTCACCGATCTTACTGGTAAAAACACTAAAATATGTTGGTCTGCAGCTGCTGATTCTTCTTTTAACGCTCTCAAAACCGCTTTGTCAACTGCCCCAGTTTTGACGCATCCTGATTATATAAAACCCTTTTTTATTCAGTGCGATGCCAGTGCCGTTGGGGTCGGTAGTGTCTTATTTCAGGTGGACGCCGAGGGGGTGGAGCGGCCCATTGAGTTTTATTCACATAAGCTCAATGCGGCGCAGCGAAACTACTCGGTGACCGAGCTGGAATGCTACGCTGCCGTCCTCAGCGTGCGAAAATTCCGTCCTTACGTGAAAGGCTACCCGTTCGTCATTTACACTGACCATTCCAGTTTGCGCTGGCTAATGAGTCAAAAAGACCTCTCTGGATGTTTGGCGAGATGCAGTCTTAAACTCCAAGCGCTGGATTTTCAGATTGGATACCGAAAAGGTTCAGTTAACATTGTACCTGATGCGTTGTCTCGAGCTTTTCCGGATGAATCAGCTCTTTGTGAAGATGATTCTGAAAGTAAGAGCACGCCTGATCCTGGTGCCCAATTTGAAGATCCAGTCTTGTCGAGTAAAAGTATCGACCCTTCCGTGAATGCGTTAATACCTTCTTCAGTCCCCATTCTACACGTTGATCAAAATTCGGTTGCGTTCCAAGATCCAGATTACGTCGATCAGATCGCGAAAATTCGTTCATTAAAAGATTGTTCGCACAACTACAGAATCCAGGATGATAAACTATTAATATCCCCTTCGTTTGGTTTTAAATATACGGATACCGACCTTTCGAATTGGAAACTTGTTATTACTAATTCCTTAACTTCAACGCTTATCGAACAGGCTCACGTACCCCCCCACTTCAGCACATTTAGGCGGCAGCAAAACTCTCGAGCGCCTTCAGCGTCAATTTTACTGGCCTCAAATGGCAAAACAAGTTAAACAATACGTTGCTAGCTTCACTAATTGTAAAATGAACAAAGCTGTTAATTTCTCTACACAACTAGCCATGGGAGCCCAGGTTACGTCAACTCGCCCGTTTAAAAAATTGTATGTTGATTTTTTTGGTCCGTATCCACGTTCGAAACTCGGTAATACCTGCATCGTTATCATCTTGGATCATTACTCGAAATTTGTCGTTGTAAAACCTCTACGGGAAGCGTCTGCTCTTTTGCTGTGTCGAGTCCTAGAAAACGAAATATTTCTGTTGTTCTCGGTTCCCGAAATAATCACGTCCGACAATGGGAAGCAGTTCACCTCGAATCTATTTAAAGACTTGTTAGCTAAGTACGGCGTAACGCACATTTGAACGCCTTTGTATTCGCCTCAAAGTAACGCATCCGAGCGTGTTAGTCAAACCCTAATTGCCAGCATTTGATCTTATTTGAGCGATCACGATCATAATTTGTGGGACAAAAACTTACAAGTAATTGCGGCTGCTTTACGTAATGCCATTCATGATACTTTGCTTTATTGCCCTCATTATGTCGTGTTCGGCCAACATATGTCACTACACGGTTCGGACTATGCGTTAAGAAGATTACTCGATGAACATGATCCCAGCGAAGTCCAGGTGTGGGCTAAGCCAAATCGAGTAAACCTCCTAAAAGATCGTATAACTCATTACTTACGCGTAGCACACGAAAAGGGAGCTCAACATTATAACCTACGTAGTAATAAGCGCTCTTTCCGAGTCGGTCAATCTGTTTTTATACGATCGTTTACTTTGAGCGATGCACCGAATAAATTTTCCGCTAAATTGGCTGGTAAATTCAAACCCGCGATTATTACCAGCAAAGTCGGACAAGTGGCGTACGCGGTCGAAGATTTGAATGGCAAATCATTAGGCACGTATCATGTAAAAGATATCCGCACATGACACATGCTTCACTCTATCGCAATATTAGTTTGTCGCGGTACAATGGGTGTACATTTCAATTAAATTGTTTTTTATTTTCGTATTGTTTGTTTTAGGCCCGGCGTATGAGACATCTCAGGGTGTGGGACGTTCCCACGTTTGTTACGATTACATGATCGTAACAATCGCTGTTTGTATGGTATTTTCTCGGGTTTGTGCCTCCACTTGCTATGTTTTCTCAATGTTGGTTGTTGTCCCCACTTTTGTAGATGTTTGTTTTATACGTACCTTTTTGTAAGGTGGCGCGAGGGTGAGAAAGATGCTGGGAGAAAGAGAACAATGCGTATCGAGTGTGTGTCAAGCAAAACATTCCATAAGAATGTTTTTCTTATATGGCTCTCGTTTACACCAATGCGAATTGATGTAAACGAGAAACAGAGAAGAAAGACAATTCTTCTGGAATGTTTTGCGCGTCGTATGTGCGACGCTCGAATTTTTTTTTTGTAAATTGATTCGAGTTTTGATTTTTGATGAGTTGAGTCTTGTTTTTTTTTTTGGAATAAAAGTGTCTCGTTTTGATTATAAAAAAGTTGCAGATGCTGCGCTTGAGTGTGTAATAAAACTAATAATAATTTAGATTAATATAGTGAATTGTATATTTTGGCAATAAAAGACGTTGTATTTGAAGTACTCGATAAATGGTTTCTTTTGCCCCAATGTTATAATATTGGCTAGCCAAAATTAGTGAAAGTATTAATAATAAAACGTGCGTACAAGAAGTGACCACTAGTAGTACCATCAGTGTTATGATGGGTTTTTGATAACATAGTCCGTATTATCATCGAACGAATTTTACGGTCTGATAAAGCAAACAAGTTCCTTTTTTTGGTATATCCGAGAAAATATAGTGCCATAAAATAACCGCAAGGGAAAAATTCGAAATTTGGAAAGAAATTGTAAATCGACAACGTGGTTTTCACGCTGTACCATAAAGTAAATTGTTTTTATTGGCGGATTCGAATAACCGTGATTTCGGCGAGTGTACACTGAACGTTACGGATGGCCCGTTGAGGCCACATCAGGTGTTTAATTGGATATTTAGTTTTGGCGGGGCAACGCCCGAACCATCATTTACGAGTGGCCAGGTGAGGCCACTT
This sequence comes from Nephrotoma flavescens, assembly GCA_932526605.1. NCBI lineage: Eukaryota > Metazoa > Arthropoda > Insecta > Diptera > Tipulidae > Nephrotoma > Nephrotoma flavescens. Next base: position 136,321 of record CAKOBK010000580.1, read on the forward strand.
TATTCGCGGTGGGGCGAAGGACGCCCACCGATTATTTTGAAGGTCTATCAAGGAGAAATTAAATTCGATTGTGGCCAAACAACGCCCAGCAGGGTTTCAACGGTTTAAGGCATAACAAAGCATAACCTAATAGTGCCCAACCAGGCACGCGCTCGAGCGCAAAGCCGGAAAGTCGTCCAACGACGGCACCAAGGCCGCAACCTTTTGGTTAACGGTGAAAGGCACCGCAACGGTCCGGGTGTGGCACAGCACCTGTGGCATGACGGCACGAAGGCCGCAACAGATTTTTTTTTTTTTGCTGATAAAGGTACATTTATTTTATTTTTATTTTCATTTCATTTTTTGGTATTTTTAAATTTATTTTACTTTTATTAAATTTTTTTTTTTTTTGTGAAATTTATAATTTGTAATCGAGCGCCGGATAACGGTCGCGCGCTCGATGCGCATTGCTCTCCATCTCTCTCGTTTGCTCTCTCTCGTTCTTTCTCTTTTTTTCTCTTTCTTCTTTGTTTCGCGTGGGAAGTTGTGTTTTTATTTTGTCTAAAGTAGGTCAATAAGAATAAAATGAATTATTAAAATTTTCGGTTGGGTATGATGAGGGGGATTTCCCATCCCGTGTCGGTTTAGTGGTTGCGGTCCCTTGGTGCCCGCATCCAATTCCGTAACCAGGGCTTGACCCCGTTTGAATTCGGATGGATGCGCGCACCAGGGTACCTCTTCCGTTATCATTTTTTTTTTTTTTATTATTTTGATTATTCGTGTCGTTCCTCAGATTCCGGCCGACGAGTTTCGGCGGAACATCGGTTTTATTATTATTTGCGTTCTCCCCAACTTTCTGTATTGATCACGGTGTAGGCCAGGAGCCCTGCATGCCTCAAACCCCACGACCTTCGCACTTCTCCGCTGAGAACGTAGCCGGCAAAATCACCGTGGAGGCCTCTGCAGTGGCTTAAGTGAAATCTACAGGTTGGCAGTAGCCAGCCTGTAACACATTGACTACCGCTTTGGCGTCAAAATCGGAGCGAACTCCTCGTCAGTCTCGCCAGTTAGACTACATTTCACAATTTACGTCAGATATTCGCTACATTAAAGGAGTTAGTAACGTAGAAGCAGATGCCTTGTCTAGACCAAACGAACAAGAAGTAGTACAGATATGTCATACAGCTCTAGACATGGAACTGCTCGTATCTCTTCAAGAATCAGATGAAGAATTTGTAACCCTACAAAACAATGATCAGTCTGATTCAAAATTAAAATTTAAACGGATACGAGATCCTGCCTCAAATCCAAACGTGTGGTGTGAAATATCAACTGGCACAAACCGTCCTTACCTTCCGACTGATTTACGTAAGCAAGCGTTTGAAATGCTTCACGGTTTATCCCACCCTGGAATAAGGGCAACGCGTAAATTGGTGGCTTCAAAATATTTCTGGCCGAATATGAACGTAGATACCGGATATTGGTCCAAAACGTGCCTCGCTTGCCAGAAAGCAAAAGTGAATCGTCACACACGCTCTGAAACTGGACGTTTCGTTATCCCGTCTGGTAGGTTCGAGCATATCCACGTCGATCTGGTTGGACCTTTACCGCCGTCAAATGGATATTCATATATATTTACCATCATAGACCGATTTACACGATGGCCAGAAGCCATTCCATTAGTAGATATGAGAACATCTACAGTAGTACGTGCATTCGTTGATCAGTACATTTCGAGATTTGGTGTACCGTCCGAGATAACGACTGACCAAGGCAGTCAGTTTGAAAGTATTCTCTTCCAGGAATTAAGCAAACTGTTAGGTTCACACAGAATCAGAACTACTTCTTACCACCCACAGGCAAATGGTATGGTAGAGCGATTCCATCGTACCCTTAAAGCCTCATTGTACGCTAGAGAAAACACCCTGCACTGGAGCTCAGAACTACCTTTTATTCTCCTTGGTATTAGAACTTCGGTTAAGTCCGACCTCGGGTGCACTCCAGCAGATCTTGTGTACGGACAATCACTAAAGGTCCCTGGTGAACTATTAATACATTCTGCCCCTGCAACATCGACAGATTCCACTTCACTGGTTGATCAATTAAGACAGTCGATGCGCAACGTCGTACATCTAAATACCCAAAGTTCCCCTCAAGATAAAATGTTTATACCTAGGGACATAACGGACTGTGATCATGTTTTCGTCAAGGTGGATAGAGTTAAAACGGGTTTAACTCCTCCATACGAGGGACCATATAAAGTAGTGAAACGGTTTCGAAAATATCTCGTTATAGATATGAAAGGTAAAAACGTATCTATCTCAATAGATCGACTTAAACATGCATACTTGACGGACCAATTGAGCAATAGTAATCCATTACAGCCGGCTAACAAAAATGTTCACTTTAACACATAATTAATCATTTCAATTTGTTTTTTCGTAACACTTTTACTGCGAGGTGAGTGAATGTAGCGACCGAAATCAAACTTTAGTTTAATTTCAATCCATATCCGTTTTCAATTTATTTACAGATTAATTATCCATTTCTTATCTAACCTTCCTGCACCCTACATTATATGTATTATGATTGTCATTTATTATAATACATAATATACAAATACAAAATATCCCGCGCATACAAAATACGTTGTTGCAATTCATTTTTAAATGTGTAGTACAATGCAAATAATTTCGTATTATGTATCTTCTCATTGCGTCATCATATTGATAATGAATTTATTTTGTATTTACCTTTTTACTATTACCTATTTTATATATGTATGTACTTAATAATTGTAATGCTAGTAATATTTAATGGTATGGGTTATTCTTTTTAGTGGGAGATAAATTTGTATATAAGAATATAATTTTAATGTTCGATTTTTGGTTTTAGAAAAATCAATTATCACACAGAGTTGGTACCGATTAGCGAAACAAATTATAAGCTAAACTTAATAAAATAATTTCAAAATATAAAATAAATCTTAAAAATAATAATATATAAAATATTAAAACGAAAATCAAATGTGTTGGCTTTTATTTATAAACAAGCTAGTCAGTGCGTAGTTATTTGTGAAAATAGTTGTAAGTTTCTTGGATCGTCGAGGACGTCCATTTGCCCCTTGGATGTTTATCTAAATCCTACTTCAACAACTATAACCCTTTGGACCAACTACAAGAAAGATTCCATTAACAGGAAGACAAATACATACATCGACCGCAAAATAGGACGGTTAGAGGATATGTATGAAGAATTCGTTGATACTGATGAACATATAATAAGTCAGTATAAAGACAACTTTCCAACACATGATTATTGGAAATCACGAGAAGCAGTAGCACCACTAGTGCAAAACTTCAGAAAGGAGTTAAAAACACTTAGGAAATCACTAGCGAGAGAGACGAATACCTCATCAAGCATACCTGGGTTTAGTTCAAGTGGCGGTAACAAAACAACCGGTAACGAGAAACTAGACGAAACGCAGGCGAAGCGCTATAAAGCACAACAATTCAAAATGAGGCAATTCCACGCCATGGTACGGGAAGCAAATAGTGCATTGGAAAACGAGCCTGAAAACGCCGAGTTAATGAACATCAAAATCGAAGCAATATCCTCCAAGAAGGCAGAAATCGAAAAGCTGCATGAAGAAATATACATCGAAGCAGCAGAGGATGAAGAAACTACGTTGCCTTATTTCATAGATGACTACTATGGCACAGTCATAAAACAATTCGAAACCATCAAATTAAAACAAGCATCAAAAATAAGGCAAAATCAGTCAAAAAATCAGCAAGGCACAAGAAGTATGCCGAAACTACCTCGAATCCAAATTCCAACATTCGACGGCAACTTCAAAATTTGGACATCATTCATCAACACGTTCAACAATCTGGTACATGATAACAGCCATGTATCAGATTTTGAAAAATTAAGCTACTTTAAGGAAAGCTTAAAAGGTGAAAGAACAACCTTAATAGGGCTCCTAACATTACAAGCAGAAAACTACAAAACTGCGTACGACATCATTATGGAGCGGTACGACAATAAACGAAAAATCGTAGCCGAATATATTGACACCGTATTGAACATTCCAAAAGTTCAACTTAATGCGGCTAAGGACATTAGGAAAATGCATGATACACTAAAGGAGTGTATAGAAGCGTTGCGAAACCTGGGCTACAACATAGATGAATGGAGCACCATCCTCATTCATATTAACATCAAAAAATTGGATTACAACAGCCTGAAGCACTATGAGGAATCTCTTCATGGTAGTCGTGACTATCCCACGATGGACCAATTCTTACATCTATTAATGTAGAGAATGCATGTGCTTGAAGCCCTGCAAAGTGCAAAACACATCTCCAGCAAACAATTCAAGGTTGAGTCACACAGATAAATTTTGGTAAATCAAGAAGGTCCGGAAAAACCAGAAGGTCCGGAAAAATCAGGTTGCAATAGCGAATGCTGTAAATACTGCGAAAAAAGGGGGCACAAGATTTTAAATTGTGTTCATTTTAAACAAATTACCCCAAACCGGAGAATAGATTTCATCAATAGGCAAAAAATTTGTACCAACTGCCTATCACACAACTCAACAGAAGCATGTCTCAAAACAGAATCATGTTCAATATGCAACAACAAACATCATCAACTACTGCACACCTACAATAATGATGCCAAAAAGGTATCCATCAATGCAATCGATGGAAATACCACGACTCTGCTCTCAACGGCTAAAGTGATAACCAAAACCTCCACAAATACAACAGTGACGCTACGGGCATTAATCGATCTAGGATCACAGGTATCGTTGATTACTGAAACTGCATGTAAACAGGTGGGATTACATCAGAAAAACATACAAACTAGTTTGGTCGGAATTGGAGGCAATACGAATAACACCTGTAGCTCTAATGTACAACTGGAAATTCAACCACATTTTCCATCGGTGTTTAAGCTACAAATAGAAGCATACGTTTTGCAGAAAATAACATCAGATGTGCCAGAGCAGAAAATAAAACGCAATAACGATTCTCGGTGGGAAAATATAATATTGGCGGATCCGCAATATGATTGTCCGGCTCCGATAGACATCTTGTTAGGACCAGACGTCTATGCAGACATATCAGAATCTCAGATCATTCGAGGAAATCCAAATGCAATGAAAACAAGTTTGGATTGGCTGATAGTAGGTCCGGCAACAACCGTTCAACCCAGGACTCTAATGGTTAACTTCAGTAGCAAGGAGGAATTAGCACAAGCTCAAGAGCTACACAAGTTTTGGGAGTTAGAAGAGGTACCGATTGAATCTCCACTGACCAAATCTGACGAACAGTGTGAAACCATTTATCGACAAACGGTTAAGCGGAATCCAAATGGACGCTACGTGGTTACCTTACCGTTCAAGGAAAATGATACCAGCATCCTTGGTGCGTCAAAACAAAGAACCACGCAACGGTTTTTGCAAATTGAGAAAAGATTGCAAAAAAATGAAAGACTACAACAATTATATATCGAATTCATGAGAGAATATCTTCAAATGAGGCACATGACACCATCACCCGATTGCAAGGGACAATTTTACATTCCACATCATGCAATATTTAAGGATAATTCAAGGGAAAAAAAGTTTCGCGTTGTATTTGACGCTTCAATGAAGTCAACATCAGGTTGGAGCTTGAATGATACGCTACATGTCGCAGCTGCTCTGCAAAATAATTTATGGTCACTTATTCTACGGTGGAGAAAACACAAAATAGTATTCGCAGCCGACATAATCAAAATGTATCGACAAATCAAAGTAGCAAAGGAACATCAAGATTATCAAAGGATACTATGGAGGGAAACTCCAAATCAACCATTACGGGAGTACAATTTGATTACCGTTACCTATGGCACATCAGCGGTGCCGTTCTTGGCAATAAGAACACTACATCAGTTAGCAATGGATGAAGGTGAACACTGCCCACTGGCCAGGAAGGTCTTAATAGAAGACTGTTATGTCGACGACGTTCTAACCGGAGCTGATAACCTACACGATGCACTACTTCTACAAAAGCAGTTAATCACAATACTTCAAAAAGGTCAATTTCAACTGAGCAAGTGGTCGAGCAGCCACTCAAAACTATTGCAGTCCATACCAGGGTCAAATAAACTAATTGGAAACATGGAGTTGGCCGAAGATGAAACTATTAAAACGTTAGGAATCCATTGGAACCCGATATCAGACTGCTTCAGGTTCAAGGTAAACCAAATATCATCAACAACTGAACTTACCAAGAGAGAGCTAGCCTCAGAAATTGCAAGACAATTTGATCCATTAGGATGGTTGGCACTCATTACAATTACATCCAAACTTATATTACAAGATCTGTGGGCCACGGAAATAAACTGGGATGACAAAGTTCCTAAAGAAATTACAGCAAAATGGGTAAAGCTGCGAAACGAACTCGTACACCTTGAAACCCTATCCATTCCACGCTGGATAGAAACAGTATCATCAGGCACACAAAATCTATATTTACACGGGTTCTGCGATGCGTCTGAAAGGGCATATGCAGCGGTCATATACAGTCGAATCGAATTGTCAGACAATACAATCATCACACGGCTACTGACTGCCAAAACCAAGGTAGCACCTACCCGAGTTAAGCAAACTTTACCACGCCTGGAACTTTGCGGAGCACTTATTCTGTCACGTTTAACTAGCCAAGTGGTTCGAACTCTAGAACTGTAACCGGCAAATATTTATGCATGGACGGACATTTCCATTGTGTTGGCTTGGCTACAAAAGCCAGCCACCAAATGGAAAACCTTTGTCTCGAATCGGGTATCAGAAATTCAAAACAACACTAAAATCGGGGAATGGAAGCACATCACCTCAACACAAAACCCAGCGGACCATGCATCCCGTGGCATTTCATTATCAAAATTAAGTACTCTGGAACAATGGTGGACCGGACCTGAAATAATAATGGAACCGGTAGTAAATGAAACCACGAATAAGTTTGACACGAGTATCGATCTGAAACGGGCCACAACTGTTTTCCACGTACTCAATAAAGACGCGACATCTGAGAACACCATAATCAAGCTGATCGACCACAAATCAGATTATTCAAAACTCCTACGGGTTATTGCCCATCTTCTCCGATTCATATCCAAGATCAGGAAGAAACCAACGTGTGCCGGAGAAATACGAGCAATAGAGCTACGGACAGCGTTAACCACAATCGTGAGAGCAGTTCAAAGTGTTTTCTTTGCATACGAAATATCAGCATTAAGGGATCAACAGTCAATTAAGAAGAAGAGCACCATCGTCTCCCTGACTCCGTTTATAGACATCGACGGCCTTGTAAGAGTAGGAGGCAGACTAAAAAATTCGGACCTACCATTCGGAGAGAAACACCCGCTAATCCTACCAGCTAAATCACACCTGACCAGCCTAGTTATCAAGTGGGCACATGCATCTACGCTTCATGGCACTAATGCATTAACGTTGGCGTTTATCCGGAAAACGTTCTGGATAATCAGGGGAGCTCAAGGAATAAGGAATCACATTCAAAAATGCATTGTCTGTTTCCGATTTCAAAGTAAATGGACGGAACAACTCATGGGCAATCTACCAAGAGGTCGAGTAACCCCGTCGCGGCCATTCACACACACGGGTGTCGATTATGCCGGTAAATTGAATATACGAATCGCAAAAGGCAGAGGAAATAATGCCTACAAGGGATACATTGCTGTCTTTGTATGTCTTTCAACAAAGGCAGTTCATCTCGAAGTGGTCTCGGATTTAACTGCAAACACCTTCCTGGCAGCAATCAAAAGATTTACATCGCGCCGAGGGAATATCGCCCACATATACAGTGATAACGGTACGAACTTCGTGAAGGCAAACAAACTTCTAATCCAAAACCAACGGCAGTAGGAGAAGATTATCCAGGATCATTTTTCAACGCAGAGCATTACGTGGCATTTTATACCTCCAAGCGGTCGACATTTCGGAGGATTATTGGAAGCGGCAGTGAAATCAATGAAACATCATCTATGCCGAGTCGTTGGAAATCAAACGTTCACATATGAGGAGTTATCCACCACGCTATGCATGATCGAAGCATGTCTCAATTCACGTCCTCTGTGTCCTATATCCAACGATGCAGATAATGTGGATCTTCTAACTTCCGGCCATTTTTTAACGTCACGTTAGGTGACGCTTTACTGGCTCCACCGGAGAACGATGTAGTAGATAAAAACCCCGGCATATTAACCAGATGGGAGTTAGTAAATCAAAGCCACCAACAGTTCTGGAAAAAGTGGCACCAAGAATATTTATCCCAGCTTCAACACCGCACTAAGTGGAAGATCAAACACCCAAACATAAATGTGGGGGACTTAGTACTGATAAAAGAAGATAACTTACCTCCTTTGATGTGGGCAAGGGGCCGAATCAAGGAAATTCACCCTGGTAAAGATAATCCCCGGTGGCAAAGTGGTTAGCATGCTTGCTCCAGCGACCGGAGGTCCCGGGTTCGATTCCCGGTGGTGACTAGGAAAAAATTTCACGGCTGGTTTAGGATCAATGAATTAATCACTCATTATCCGAAATGAAAATATGATTATGAAACCTCATTTGAGGCGGCCAAATCCCTTGATGGGATATAATGCCAGAGAGAGAGAGAGAGAGAAAGATAATCTCGTAAGAGCAGCTACGGTTTTTACTCACAAAGGAGAAGTTAGACGTCCTACTGCAAAATTGTGTCCTCTGCCAGGCGTCGAAGATGAAAGTGAGAGCCCATCAAATGAAGATGAAAGTGAGAGCCCATCAAATGAAGATGAAAGCAAGCCAACTTTACGAAGATCATGCCGCGTACCAAAGGCCGCAGTAACGATACTCACCGTATTATCCCTTTTAACTAATAAGTTATTTGTTAACACTCACCCAACCAAGTTGCAGATGCATGAGTTAGAAGATGCAGGAGGCATATATTTCGATAATCTAGGAGAGGTTCAGTTACTTGCTGCACATTGGAATCTCATCATACGCTACAACTTGAAGAGTTACTGGGATGAAGTCGCAAAAGCAGAGAAAAGCCTCCAGTTACTTTCAAGAGCATGTAACAACATACAATCGATACATTGCGATATCATTGTCAAGCAACTCCAACTGCAGTTTGACAACATCAAAGAAGAAAACAAACTACGAAAAGGCATCGCAAGCGAGGAGTTGGAGACACAATTGGGATCCTCTTAAGTGACACATTTGGCATCTTGTCTCAACGAGAAGCGGAACATTACGAACAGCACTTTGATTTAATCGAGCAGAATGAGCAACATCTCCTACAATTGGCAAAGAACCAAACGTCGATTATAGATAACACCATACGTTTATTTAAGCAAAATAATAATTACACGATCACTCATCTGAACAAGCTAGAAGAACATCAGTATCAAGTGGATTTGGACTTGAAACATCTTCAGGAATACAATACAAAGATGAATCAGAAAGATATTATAGTAACTGGCATTCTTCAGCTGATGTTAATATTGAAATTAATGCAAGACACACAACAGAATATTCTCGAAGTAATGCTCAACACCCAGCACAATACCCTTCATCGATCTCTATTAAGTTCATTACGCCTTCAAGACGAAGTTAATCAGATCAGGGAACATCTGTCTTCAGTGATGTCTTTGCCGGGCAGGAAGCAAGGGGATCTATTGAAGCTGTATCAAATATTAAAAACCGAATCTCGAATTACCAGCAATAACATCATTATACGCGCTCGCATCCCGTTGGTAAAGATACATTTCTACCAATTGTTTGCACTCATATCGGTACCCATACCTACAACAAATCTTCACACTTCGATAATACCATCATCCGAATACCTGTTGGTTGATCATCACCGGGAACATTATGCACCAATCAACAAAGACGCTTTTAATCAGTGCTTACCTATATCCGAGGGATTGTATGTGTGCCACATCTCACCCATTTACACAAAACATTCAACTGTGTCTCAATGTGAGATCAACCTGCTATTACGAAAGCAAAACCTACATTCCAGTTGCATCGTGCAAAGTCTTACTCCTACCAATCATTGGATACCGTTACATAAATCAAACCAATGTATTTATGTCACCAAATCAAATTCATCAAAGGTTACATTTGACTTGATTTGTGATTCACATCTCACGCCACTCAATCTTCAAGGTACTGGAAGGATCTCTGTAACCGATGGCTTGAGGTCGTCCACCACCATATGGCACACTTATCCTTGCGGGTAGCAATCAGTGGTTGGGCGGGTATTGTAAGCATATGATGTCGGGAGCCATTTACAATTTTTTTCATTTTCAGATAATTTAAGTGTGCATCTAGTTTGACCTAGTTAAGTTTTCGTCATCCCATTAACGTATTACCCCCTAGCACATTCTAACCATTTAGACTAGTATGCAAAAAGAAATAAGCTTCGCAAAATTGGTAATTATTATCCCGTTGATCGACCAATACGATATAAATCAATCAATGCACGCACCGTGTAAAATGCCGAACCCAGAACACAATAAAATAATAAATCCATTCACAAATTAAATAACATGGAAAATTAAATTAGCGCCAATACCAATAAACAAATTAAAGTATTGTTCTACATTTATAAATTTGGCAGTTAAAATTTGTTCAATAGCAAAATGGAAAATTAAAAATAAAAAAAAAATTTAAGGGAAATGTAATTAATATAACAGAAAATAAATATGTTTGTACGTCACCAAAACGAAGATGAATGAAGTGATGGTGTCCTTGATTCCGCTCGGTTCTTCTTTCAGCATGCGGGTGTATTTGATGATGCCGTTGTACCGTTCAAAACGAAGATGAATGAAGTGATGGTGTCCTTGATTCCGCTCGGTTCTTCTTTCAGCATGCGTGTGTATTTGATGATGCCGTGGTACCGTTCTATTTGTAGTGATGTTGTTGATGTAAATTTGTTTTACAATGATTATTTCGATTAGCGTATATAAATAAATAGTGGTTGTTCGTTTATGGGAATCCCCAGGCAAGATGAGCATTAGCACCCAAAGTTGTTTACTCACACACACACACTAATTCACCACCCAGCATCAATGGACCAGTTCTCATGCGAAACAAATAAATCAAATTACAAACTTTATTTTTTTTTTGTTTTCGGACGCGAAAATTGAATACGTGTAAATTTTTATATTTTTTTCTTTTTTTTATTTTTATATTTTTCAGTTGTAAATTTTTCTTTTTTTATTACACTTTACAAATTATTATTTTATATTCAATTTAATATAAATCTTTGGTTTATAACTTTTATTAATCAATTATAATTATATTATCTTCACATTAATTATGACATTTTTAAAATGTTTTAGAATTTTTGACAAGTTAATTTTAGACAACTATAAATTACATTTCGGTTACTTATTTCTAGTAGTCACAATCATTATCGATTTTATCCTATGTTATGGATAATTACTTCACTTGTTCTCGGTTTGTTTTATGTTCACTTTTTATTGTTTTTTTTTTTTAATCCGATTCACTTGCTTGCTTGATACCGACTGCCCATTCTCTTTTTTTCTTTTCCTATTTTTCGCATTTACATAGACCCGGTTTGTCTAGTGGTCCCCTATTCCCCACTACTTGTTTATTTTTTTTTAGCAACTAGAAATTTGAGCGCGCGAATTATGGTTAACGCATTTCAGGGTTTTGCAACCTATATTTTAACATCGTTACAGGGCAGGTTAGAAAAGTTTAGTTTATTTAATAGCTATTTAATAACAAAAATTTTCGAAGCTGAATAAAATAAGACCAAAATAAAACCATTAAAGTTTACACTTTTATATCCTTAAGATGGTATGTTCCCAAAATTTTACCATTTTCCTCTGATAGTACATAATTTAAATTTCCACGCTTTTCCGTTACCACCGCTTTAATAAAAGGAAACGCCAATTTTCCGACGAATTTTTTTGCTGCGTCGCTTACCGGATGCTGCTTCACATAGACTTTTTGTCCAATATTCAGAGATCTTTCTCGAGTCTTTAAATTATATCGCTCCGAATATTTCTTATATGCGATCGCAAGATTTTTCTTAACTTCGGCGTGAACAATCTGCAGGCGGTCACTTACATCAACCCAATCTAATACCCCTTATCCAACACGCTTAGGTCCTGCAGCAATTTATAGTCATTACCATGGAGAATTGTATAAAAGAAAATGAGGTGAGTAACCCGTGGATTCGTGAATGGTATTTCGAAGAGCACTTGAAATCTGTTGTAAGTGTTTATCCCAGGCAGTGTGTCGATCAGCTATATATGCTCGAATGGCGCTAACAATAGATCGATTAACGCGTTCGGAAGCGTTACTTTGTGGCGAGTAGTACGCAGTTTTGATATGATTAATCCCAAATTCTTTAATGAGACTTTTGAATTCGTTACCCACAAATTGTACCCCATTGTCGGAATGTATAGTTTGCGGCACACTAAATAGGGAGAATATTTCTTCCTTCAAACATTTTATTATGTGAGGTGCAGTTGCTTTCGGTAAGGTTTTTAGAAAGACAAATTTTGTAAGATGATCTAGCACAATAAAGATGGTTGTTTTGCCGGTTGCTGATCGAGGGTATGGCCCCAGCAAATCGATATATATTTTCTGCCAAGGTCTTTCGGGAATTGTTAATTTGCCTAAAGGAGGTCTGTTGCACTGATTCGTTGCTTTTGTTTGTTTACATATGATGCAATTTGTAATAAATTTATGCACGTCTATGGCCATTTTGGGCCAATAATATAAGCGTCGAACTCTCTCTAGGGTCTTTTTAATGCCACCATGTGCACTTTCTGGAGGACTGTGTTCCTTTTCCATAATATGGCTTCTGTACTTAGTTGGCACCCACAGTTTCCAGGAAGGAATATCAGTCAGCGGCACGTCTCTTTTAGGTTCCATTCTAATCAATATCTTCCCATCACGAATACAAAAATCTGCTAATTTACTGGGATTTTCCTCGATATTTCGTTTGAGCGTTCGATATTCGTCATCACAAGTGTCTCCTTCAAACAGATTCATGATGTGACGGTTTACATCTGAGTTAATTTCGGCTATGCTGTCACAATACACTCGAGACAATGCGTCGGCTACAACATTGTCTTTTGCTTTCTGGTGGATAATGGTGAAGTCATAAGCTTGCAGTTTGAGGCTCCACCTCGCAAGACGTCCACTTAAATCTTTTTGTGTCATTAACCACTTAAGGCTGGCATGATCGGTAATGATGGTAAACCTATACCCTTCAATGTATGGCCGAAATTGTTTTACGCTAACAACAGCTGCCAGGCACTCCAGTTCTGTGACTGTATAATGGCGCTGTGCCGCGTTTAATTTCTGCGAAATGAAGGCTATAGGCCTCTCACCACTATCGTCAGCCACATGGAAAAGCACACTTCCGATACCCTGGGTACTAGCGTCACAGCGAATAAAAAATTCTCGGGCAAAGTCCGAAATGTGGAGGACGGGTGCATTACACAAAAGGTATTTTAAATTTTCCAATGCCAAATCGGCTTCTTTTGTCCACTGAAACTTAACGCCTTTACGTAGAAGATTGGTAATGGCCGCGGTAACGTCTGCGTAATTTGGTATGAAACGACGATACCAGCCAGCCATACCAAGCAACCGTCGCGTTTGTTTAACAGTCTTTGGCGTGGAGAAATTTTTAATAGCATCCACTTTTGTCGGATCTGTCCGTAATCCTTGTTCTCCGACGATGTAACCCAAGTATCTGGTCTCTTTTAGTAAAATGTGGCTTTTCTCAATATTAAGGGTTAGTCCGGCCCTTGACAATAATTCCGCTGTTTTTTCCAACAGTTCCAGGTGCTCGTCAAACCCAGCTGAGACAATTAAGAGATCATCTAAGTAAACAAAAATATTCTCTCTAAGCTGATGCGGTATTACTCTATCCATCAGTCTGCACATGGTTTGGGGAGCGTTACACAACCCAAACGGCATGACGCAGAACTGATAGAGAGGACGGCCTGGAACTGTGAAAGCTGTTATTTCTTTGGACTTTTCAGACAGCGGAATTTGCCAAAAGGCATCTTTAAGATCGAGGCTGGTAATATATTTTGTATTTTGCATTCTACCAAGTAAACCGTTGATGATTGGAAGTGGGTACGCGTCTTTTTTAGTGACCAAATTTATTTTTCGGGAATCTAAACATAATCGACTTTTTCCATTTGCCTTTTTAACTAAAACGACCGGTGAACTCCAGGGACTGCAACTTTCTTCTATTACCCCGTGTTCCACCATTCGGTCAATTTCATTATAGATAAGTTGTTGTACTGCTGGGGAAACCGCGTAATGGCGTTGTTTAATGGGTACCGCGTTGCCTACATCGATTACGTGTTCCACCAGATTTGTCTTTCCTAAACCTTTGGTCGCGAATGACGGAAAAAGAGCTACAACCCTCTGCAATCTTAGGGCTTGCACAGAATCTAATTTGTATTTGTTGTCATTTTCGTTTAACGTTATTTCGCTAACTATTTCGGGAGCAATGTTAAACTTTTTCCAGAAATCTATTCCGAGGTAGATTTCGGCTTGCAATGAAGGTACCACACAAAACTTGATATTTTCAGTTTTATTTCTAAAATTGACGGGTAGATTAACAAAACCTATTACCGCATTCGTAGACCCATCAGCGGTTTGGATAACTGAACTCAATCTAATAATTTTAATGCCTAGAGTTTGTAGTAACGATTCTGCGTTCTTTTCTAATATGCTAAGACTTGCCCCACTATCCAGAAGTCCAACCAAGCTCTGGCCATATATATTAATTTTGGCATACGGCCTTGGATCATTGTCCAAGTAGTTATTAACGGAAGATATTGAGCAAGCGCGTTGTAAGAGTTTCTTGTCCCTCCAGTAGGATTTTATTCTAAGTAAACGTTTATTTAATTTTGGTGTTTCATGATTATTGTTAGATAGTGTATTAAGTGAGTGAGAGGACGTTTGGTAATAAGTTGAAATTACTTTTGCTTGGGGTGCATCGATAACTGTTTTGATGGTATCGGAGGTCTGGGGAGCTATATGAAGTTGGCCCAAAATTCTATCCCAAAATTTTTTTATTTCAACGCTGGCAACACTTTTAAACTATCACGATATAAAATAAACTATCGCGATAGACAATTGTACTTGTATACTGTAATAGTAGTATATAAGTACAAATGTATATCGCAATAGTTTATTTTATTTATATCGCGAATTATATTATCATTTTCCATCATAATACAAAGCGACCCGCAAGAAATTTATAAATTATAAGGATCGATACTTTTAATTTATTATTGTATAATTAGAATTTAATAGTTGTCATTACTATGTGTTTCATTAACCTGTGTACATATTACTAAATGAAAAACACATCTTGTTGTAACAAGTGAATACATTGTAATATTTCAAATTTGAAGTTTTTAAAATAATAAAATATTCGATGTTAATAACTTGCATGATTTATACTTACTACAAAAAGGAATACTAAATCAATGCATACTCATTAGTTTTTACTCTGTAACTTTTAAGTTTTAGTATTGGCCCGCGACGCCATTATATTTTTCGAATAGTTCTGGTCCTAATCTATACCTGTGCGTCGGGGCATGCGATTCTAACAAGGCTCTCGTGGTCATATATGGCCCAATGATAACTCATCAATTTTTACTCTGTAACTTTTAAGTTTTAGTATTGGCCCGCGACGCCATTATATTTTTCGAATAGTTCTGGTCTTAATCTATACCTGTGCGTCGGGGCATGCGATTCTAACAAGGCTCTCATGGTCATATATGGCCCAATGATAGCTCAATAAATACTCATCAATTTTTACTCTGTAACTTTTAAGTTTTAGTATTGGCCCGCGACGCCATTATATTTTTCGAATAGTTCTGGTCCTAATCTATACCTGTGCGTCGGGGCATGCGATTCTAACAAGGCTCTCATGGTCATATATGGCCCAATGATAGCTCAATAAATACTCATCAATTTTTACTCTGTAACTTTTAAGTTTATTATTGGCCCGCGACGCCATTATATTTTTCGAATAGTTCTGGTCCTAATCTATACCAGTGCGTCGGGGCATGCGATTCTAACAAGGCTCTCGTGGTCATATATGGCCCAATGATAGCTCAATAAATACTCATCAATTTTTACTCTGTAACTTTTAAGTTTTAGTATTGACCCGCGACGCCATTATATTTGCGCGTTCTGCCCAACATCATACAGTGAAAATTCATTAACAAAAATAAAAAAAAAAAAGTTTCTACTAATAATTCATCTAATTATTTTATTTATTCGAATTGAGGTTTATTTGATTTAGATACGCATGTTTTATCGAAATTAATTTTTTTTTAGACAATAAATATTTACGACTATTCACACATATTAATTATAAAACATATTATATTTAATTTATAACAACACATTCCGACTAATTTGTCGATACCTACCTCGAAAAATTTCGTTATTTACATTATTTTGACCCCAAAAGAGTTGTTTCATTAACGATTCAAAACAAGACAAGTTGCACATAAAATAAAATAAAAAAATTGATTCGAAAAAAATTCTGGTGTCCGATCATCTTTAGTTTCAATTTGTCTCACCGTTTCTTTAAGTTTCGAGTGAAGAGGTGAGTCGCTAATCTTTATAGAGTAAAAAAAAACTTTTTTTGCATAAAGAGATAAAACCCCAAAATGGACGTTTCATTGTTAAAGGCGGACGAGATAGAAGTCGAGTACGAGATACGCGGACTTTCTTCCAACTCCCCGAATGCTCACGAAACATTAGTAGAAAAAGTACTCCTAGAGACAACGAGTGTGGTTGCGGGCCCACAGAAAATGCACGCCAAAGCTAGTAAAAGACCGGAAATCGAAGTCGATACCTGCCGAACCAAATTATTGCGATTACAGTCTGATATCGCTAATTTAAAAGACTTGTCAAACGATCCGAGGGCTAACAAATCTAAAGAAATTGTTGCACGTTTGTTACACGTTCGTGGTCGATTAGAGCGGGCTTCCCAATCTCCCACTTATGGTGAACAGGCGGCCAAAGTGTTACTAGCATGTGAGGAACTACTCAAATCCATTATGTATTTTGAGGATCAAGATGATCTTGATAACTCTATCGAATCCGCAACGAATGTGGACATACCGATAAATCCAAAAAGTCCTGTACCAACAGTATCAGAACCGCACGCTGCGGACAAGCCTGAAGGTAGCTCCGAAGTGAAACAAAACCCTTCAAATTCGAAGACGCTTGCTCTTGAACAAGATCCCTTATTGACTTCTATCATGGCCCAACTAAGTCAGTTGTCAAACCAATAAGCCACCATTAATAAGAGGCAAGATGACTTGCAGACGAAATTAAACTGTCCGACTTCCGCTGGCACAGAAAATGTAAGATTTACCCCCGCGTCCGGTGCTGCTATTTCCCTACCAAACCCTACACCAATTTCGAGTGATAGGACTGAGACAACCTCTTTAGTGAGGTCTGCTTTTCCTTCTCTAACCCATAGCATGGTAAATCATGCCGTACCAATAAATACCGCCACTTTTTCCTCTTCTGAGACTCCACCACATATTCCAATAAATGGCGTCAATTTAGGCAATGAAATACCCATTCATGGTCATACCCATGGCCATACCCGTGGCAATACTCATGGCAATAGCCAGTCTAGCAATTGTAACAATTCTTCCTTTTGGCCTATCAGGACGTTATGGGGTACTCGTCGAATGGGCGGGTTCGTTGGCCAAAAGTACGTAGGCGAATTGTTTCATATTAATTATAGTCCTGTTTCCTGATCTTCTATCACGATCAATATCCACTCACTCACATCACCAACAATATTTTATTTAATTTGCCATATTTAACGATAAATTCACTTTATAACCAAAAAGAAGAAAAGAAGCAGATATTTCGGGAAAGAGAGCTTCAGTGCAAAAAGATTTCAGAAAATGTTCTTATGTTTTGCTTGTACATTACAATAGCTAATACAATTATTATCAATTTTAAGTATCAAAATAAATTACGAAATTAGAATTACATAATCTTAATATGAAAGGTAAATTTTAAAATTAGTTCTAGATTGAACCTAATTAAAATTAAAATTTAATGCACAAAAAAAATATTTTACTGATCGCGGATTTACTTAATAAATATGAAATATGATTAAAGAATTACCTATACAATGATGCACTGGTTGTAAATGAAATCCAATTTTGTATTGGTCCTATGCGGTACTAATGTTGTTGATGCAGGTCATTAAATTCCGTTGTACCAAAATACTAGCGTAATATATTTTTCTGTGTACTCGTTTGGTATACGAGTTCGTTGAACTCAATAATATTGTAAAGAGGAGAATCCCAAATTGACGTCACTTATTCAATTTGATACGATAATCCAGATGCTATTAATTTTTTTATATTTTTTTATTAAATTAGCAGCAATGAATCATCCAATAAAAGTAGTGCTGGATGAAAACCATTCATTGTTAGCAGGGTGTGGTCATTTAAAATTTTTGCATTAATACCGTTAACTCGATATTAGGCTGCATATGCAAATTGCTTTAGCCTTAGCCGATTTAATACACTGACCTTTAACGTTGTTAAACCGCGATTTGATGTTTAGTTGAAATGGAGGCAATATTTTATTTTAGCTAGGTATATAACTATAACATGTCTCAGAGTTTAATTAATTTGGTCAAATTGTTATTTAAAATATAACATAATTTTTTTTTTTTATTTCACGATCACCAATTTTATTTATACAAAAATTTATATAATATTATTTTATAATAGTTACATTGATTTTTATAACTTATAATTTTCAATTAGAAATTTTATTTTAATTTTACTTATGCATGTACACTTATATATATCTGAGTTTGTACAATAATATCACCTTTATAAGTTTAACCAACTTTTTTCAATTTTATTTTAAAATTAAATATTACACTTCTCAGACTTATTTTTATTGACTTCAATTATTAATATTCATAAACCAAAACATAAGAATAACTTTTTTTTTTCAATAATTAATATCTAAGGCTTATCATCGACTGATCTAAAAAAATTTGATCATTCCACCGACTTAACTCTCCTCTTCTTTTTTCTCCCTTTTTCATGCTTATCGATTATCGATAAGCATAAAAAAGGGTGATCCGGCATAATCGTTACAGGGCAGATTCGAATAAGCCGGCCTGTTAATCGCCAAGCAAAATTTCGAAGCTGAGTCTAGGTTTTTAATTTTATATACATCTTTAAACTTTGATATCCTTTGCATGGAAAGTTCCCAAGATTTTACCACTCTCATCCTTGCACACGTAAGTCACACTTCCAGTTTTCTGGTGGATCAATGCTTTTATATACTTAGGACAAAATTTTGCACAGATATTTTTCGCAGCGTCACTTTGGGGATGTTGCAATAGGTAAACAGTCTGTCCAGGAGTGAATTTAATATGTCGCGTGCGAAGGTTATAATGCTTTGAGTATTTTTCGAATGCAGATTTTAGAAGCTTGACTATTGTAGAATGCAATATCGAGATTCTATCAGAGGTTGGTAACACGTCTATGTCATCTCCTAATGATCTCATGTTACGTAGTAGTTCGTAAGATTTTCCATTCTTAATCATGTGATATCCAAAGAGCAAAAAGAAGGGCGAATGTTGAGTCGTTTGGTGAATTGCAGTACGAAGGGCGCAAGCGATTTCAGCTAAATATTTATCCCAGGTTTTATGATCTGTTTCAACGTATGCCCTAATCGCAGCTAATACCGATCTGTTGACTCGCTCAGATGCATTTGCCTGAGGCGAATACACCGCTGTTCTACTATGTATTATGCTAAAGTCACTTAGAAGCTCTTGGAATGCCTTACTGATGAATTGCTGGCCGTTATCAGTACGCACTTGTCTAAGGACACCAAAGACCAGGAAAACGTCATTCTTAAGATAATTTATAATTTTATTTGTGGTGCTCGAGCTTAAAGGTTTTAATAAAACAAATTTAGTGAACTGATCTAAAATTACTAAAATATATGAGTTTCCTGATTTAGAGCGTGGATACGGTCCCATAAGATCAATAAACAGGTTTTCAAACGGTCGAGATGCAAATAATGTTTCACCTAAAGGTGGTTTCGTGATTGCGTTAGAGGTTTTCGTCGTTTTACAAATTTCGCAATTTTTTACATAATCGTACACCTGTCTACGAATTCCAGGCCAATAAAATTGTTCACGTATACGCGATAATGTCTTACTAATACCACCATGTGCAGCTAGAGGTACGTCATGGAATTGTTTAATGAGAGATTGGGTCATACTCTGCGGTATCCAGAGCTTCCAGTTACTGAGATCCGATAAGACAGCATCAAACTTTGTTCCGACTTGAATGTAAATCCTGTCAGACAAAATTTTAAAAGATGGATATTTATCTGGTGATCGTTGAATATTTTCCTTTAGTTGTCTATAGTCGAGATCGTTGAAGCCGACAGAAGAGAGATCGACTGCTGAATTTAGAGTTACCGTATCGCAAAACATCCGGGACAGAGAATCTGGCACTATATTTTCTGAGCCTCGCTGATGCTGAATATTGAAGTCAAATGCCTGCAGCTTCAGGCTCCAACGCGCTAATCTACCATTCAAATCATTCTGAGCCATCAACCATTTAAGACTCGAATGGTCTGTTATTATCGTGAAATGGTAACCTTCAATGTACGGCCGAAATTTCTTCACGCTTAACACAGCGGCTAGGCATTCAAGTTCTGTCGTACTGTAGTTTGTTTGTGCTTGGTTTAGCTTTTTAGACATAAATGCAATCGGTCTTTCACTGCCTTCGTGGTCCTTTTGGAATAACACGCTCCCCACACCGGTTTTCGATGCATCACAACGAATCCAAAAAGGTTTAGAATAGTCCGAGTTTATTAACAAGGGAGCCGAAGTTAATAATACTTTCAATTTCTCTAGAGCCACCTGGGCGTCGTTTGTCCAAACAAATTTAATCCTTTTCTTTAATAAATTGGTTATAGGAGTGGTTAACTGAGCATAATTTGGTATAAACCTTTGATACCACCCTGTCATTCCAAGCAGTCTACGGGTTTGTTTAACAGTAGATGGGGTAGGGAAATTTCTAATAGCTTCTACTTTGTCCTCATCGGTTTTGATCCCGTTTTCTCCAACTACGTAGCCAAGATATTTTATTTGTTTCATGAAAAAGTGGCTTTTAGTAACGTTTATTGTTAGACCGGCTTCAGAAAGGCGAGTCGCAACGAGTTGGAATAGTTTAAAATGCTCGTCGATGGTGGAAGAAGTGATCAAAAGATCGTCCAGATACACAAATATTTGGTGATGATAGCAATGCGGAATGACTTTATCCATCAGACGACACATCGTCTGAGGGGAATTGCAAAGGCCGAAGGGCATTACACAAAACTGGTACAACGGACGACCAGGAACCGTGAATGCGGTTTTGTCTCTCGAGGTGGGAGCAAGAGGTATTTGCCAAAAGGCATCTTTAAGGTCAATGCTGGAGATGTATCTTGTGTTGCTTAATCTGCTTAATAAGCCGTTGATTAAGGGTAACGGATACGCGTCTTTTCTCGTCACAGCATTGACCTTTCGAGAATCCAAGCACAATCGAATTTTATTAGGCTTGCGAATGAGTACAACGGGTGAAGACCACGAGCTCGAGCTCTCTTCAATTACCCCTAGGGATAACATTCTATCTAGTTCGTTGTACATTAGTTCTTGGATCGCCGGTGACACTGCATAATGCCGCTGTTTAATAGGTGGGCTATCACCAACATCTATTTGATGTTCAATTAATTTCGTTCGCCCTAACCCATTCTTTTCGAAGGACGGAAAGGAATCCCGGATTTTCTCAAAATCAATGGATTGAGCTGTTGTTAGAATATGTTTATTACTCTCGCTAATCTTTGACGACGGAGGAGTAAGAGAATCTACTATATACGGCATGATTTTGAAAGTATTCCAAAAGTCTATTCCTAAATAAACTTGACCTTGTAAGGAGGGTACTATATAAAATCGAACAGAGTTTGTTTTATTATTAAATTTCACAGGTAAATCGACAAGACCGATAATTTTATTTTTGGACCCGTCCGCAGTGGATACTTCAGCTGAGATAGATTTATAAGGGGTTTTTATTTTATTTAGAAACTCTAGTGCTCCATGACCTAAAATGCTGATTGAAGCTCCACTATCCATTAAGCCACGAATCGGCAAACCATTAATTTCAACTAAAGCGTAGGGCCTAAAATCTTGGTCCCCTGCGATGCAAGTTTCCGCACATGCACGAATAAAGTTACGCCGATCGTGCCAATATTTAATGTTTCTGTTGCGTTCCTTTATTAGCGTAAGTGGCTGAGAGTGAGCTTTAGAAAAGGCGTCTACGGCAGATAGGTGACTATATGGTTTTATGGGTAATGTTGTCAGCGGTAACGTGGCGGTTCGGTATTTGAAGCGACTGAGGCAGTAGTCGTTTGAGGGCGGGTTAAAATTTTCACCGGTCGTGTCATTCCCGATCTGCTCACTCCCGGTGTGAAGTTTTCCGGATTGCGTTGACAGTTACCACATTGAGGTTTTAAGGTATCTCTTGCTCCACAACCGTAGCAAAAGACTCCCTGCGGTGGTAAATTGCACTCCTGGTATCGATGCTCCGGCATATGGCAGTTCCAGCAAATTAAATTCCGTCTCAACCGACTACTGTCGTGTAGAGGACTCCTGTTTGGTCCAGCCGGCCCCCCATACATAGCGTCTAAATGGTAGTCTGTCTCTTCCAATTGTGAGGGTTCTTGATTATATCTTCTGAAATAACTCGAGGTCATATGGTTTGCGTCATCGAAATTAGTTTGCGTTGGCAATGCGAGCTCATTTACGTTTACGTATTTATTCTTTGGCGGTGCGGGTGTAAATCGGTCCATTCGTTTTCTGTCCCACAGGCGTTCATAACGATGACAAATTATTCTCAGTTCCTCAATCGAATCTACCGTTAAATGAAGAGTCATTTGTTGTAGATCGAAACTCATATTTTCTCTAATGATGTCTAATAATTCTAGTTCAGGAAATGGACGGTTCAATCTGTGATTCATGCTTTCGATTTCGAGAATGAAGTCACTAAGCGATTCGTTAATTTTTTGTTTACGCGTTTCTATTACTCGTCGAATGGCGCGATCCGAGTCAATACTACTAAATCTTTGAATTAACGCGTTCCGTAATGCTGAGTATGCTGCTGTTGGATATTTTTGAGTAAAAACCCAGTACCATTTTTCGGCAGTATCGTTAAGAAATTTAGGCATTAAGGCGTGTAACTGATTCACGGGAACTTGCTCGCACCACGCAAACGACTCTAGTCTAAAAATGAAGTCATGGACGTCCAGTCCGTTTGGGTGACCAGAAAAACTTATATTCCACTTTGGCTCGGATGTGTACTTATGGGGACGCGCCGTGGAAGTTGTACTAGTTGGAGGGGTATGGTAATCATTCGTTACGTTAACGGTCGGATCAATGTAACTATTCTTAGTAGGATACGGAAAACTCCGATTAGGAGGTATGGAATTCGTGTAGTAATTTGGTGGTACCACTAAATTTATATTAGGTTTGCCAAAGGTTTCATCACTATATAGGATTTTGTCACGATTGTAGGGAATGTTCTGGATAGTTGAACTCTCAAGAGGGTGCGAGAACCTGACCTTTTTACTCCATGTTACATTTGTCACATCGTGGGTAATCGGGTATAATGTAAATTCTTCCGAATTATAACCAGAGGTAGATATCGGAACAATATTTAACGGTGAGCTATAAGTCTCAGGTATCTCCGAAGATGTAGTAGCCAGATCCAATCCAGCTAACGTTTCTACTACCGTAGCCATTGGCGTATCAACATGATTATTCTTGAGGTTAGACTCAGACTCACTAGATTTATCTACACATACTTCATGCAGCCTTTCTAAACGTCGCCAGTGATTTATTAGTCGGTCGACCTCGTTGTCTTGATGGAAACATCCCTTGAGTCTATATGTTCTCTCTCTCCAATGTTTTATCCTAATTTTTATATCAGATAGTGTATCAATTGAATTTACGACACGTTCGTCTTCCAAAATTTTAGTTATTATGGGAACTTGGTCTGCACACAATTTAAGTTCCTTTCTACAGTCCACAGCATGCGTACGAGACGGTTTTGTGGATG
Source organism: Nephrotoma flavescens (assembly GCA_932526605.1). Taxonomy (NCBI): domain Eukaryota; kingdom Metazoa; phylum Arthropoda; class Insecta; order Diptera; family Tipulidae; genus Nephrotoma; species Nephrotoma flavescens. Next base: position 160,549 of record CAKOBK010000580.1, read on the forward strand.
GGTCATTCTCTTCAGATCGAAGTACAGTCAGTAAGTTTTTTTCCCACCCCAATTCAGTTGTACAAATATCCCTTACCATGCATTCTACGCTTATTTCTTCTTCTGTGAGACCTTTAAGAGGGTCCTGACTTTTAGGTGGACTCATAGTAACTAACTTATTTATTTCTAATTCACTATTAGCCCTTATGTATATGTATGACCTTATAATATAAAACAAATATATTAAACAGGTTGTAACTTGTTATTAACAAAAAAAATTTTTTTTTTTTTTTTTTTTTTTTTTTATATAACTTTCAATTTACTTTTCCGAAAAATAAGACGCAAGAAAAAATATACTGTGCAAAAGGTGTAGAAATTACTATTTTTCAATCCGTATTCAATAATAACTTCTACCAAGAAAACCAAATCAATTTCAAATACTGGAAATGAACGATTAGATGTGCAACGCGAAAATCCAGAACGCAAATAAAATTTTAGGAAGTTGCAAAAGAAAATATAATAATATAATTTGGTGTATATAAAATTAAATTCAAAGAAAATAAATTTGTTAAATTTTTATATTAGATAAACAGATAGGAATTATTATGGTGATGTTTATGAGTGGGCGAATTAAACGTGCGACTGATATTTGAATTTGCGAAATTATAAAACCAAGATTGTGCTGTGATGTTATGCAAAAAAAAAATTAAGTTAATTTTATTTGGTAGGGCATCAAGAAAAGCAAACAGTCCTAAAAGCGATTGCTGATTTACTCAGATATTCCAACCATTGAAGACTGTTTACCACGTCAGATAATGCCGACCAAAAATATTTAAAAAATGAAAGTATATGTAACTATCAGTATGTATCCAGCAGGAATTCTAAATAATCGAACAATCAAATGATGAAACACATACCGACGTCAATAATGATAGTAATTACGGAAATTTAATGTGGTACATTAGTTTATTGTTTATTGGTAGGGCATTAATAGAATTAACCATCCATCCCAGCGATAACTGCTTTATGCAGAGCGTCAAACCCTGATTAATGCTTATTTAATCCATAAATGCCGACCAACATTGTAAAACAAAAATTTGGTATTCAGTGTGAACCCAGCAAGAATTCTTATTCATAGAACAGTCAATTGCTGATGATCATTCTGATCCCATTATATTGAAGGAATTATTACGAAACCGAAATCTAATTAATAAAATATGAAAAGCAAAAAAAAATAAAAAATTCTAGACAAGCTACTATTAAAACTGTAACATTTAAGATGCTCGATGAAACGGAATTCAAACTTTAACGAACCATCAACGGTTCATCGAGAATAATAAAATTCACAGTTTAAGCACGTTTTCGATTTAAATTTACACGCGGATACATTTCAGGTCCCTGTTTCGGCGCCATTTTGTAACAATTCTTCCTTTTGGCCTATCAGGACGTTATGGGGTACTCGTCGAATGGGCGGGTTCGTTGGCCAAAAGTACGTAGGCGAATTGTTTCATATTAATTATAGTCCTGTTTCCTGATCTTCTATCACGATCAATATCCACTCACTCACATCACCAACAATATTTTATTTAATTTGCCATATTTAACGATAAATTCACTTTATAACCAAAAAGAAGAAAAGAAGCAGATATTTCGGGAAAGAGAGCTTCAGTGCAAAAAGATTTCAGAAAATGTTCTTATGTTTTGCTTGTACATTACAATAGCTAATACAATTATTATCAATTTTAAGTATCAAAATAAATTACGAAATTAGAATTACATAATCTTAATATGAAAGGTAAATTTTAAAATTAGTTCTAGATTGAACCTAATTAAAATTAAAATTTAATGCACAAAAAAAATATTTTACTGATCGCGGATTTACTTAATAAATATGAAATATGATTAAAGAATTACCTATACAATGATGCACTGGTTGTAAATGAAATCCAATTTTGTATTGGTCATATGCGGTACTAATGTTGTTGATGCAGGTCATTAAATTCCGTTGTACCAAAATACTAGCGTAATATATTTTTCTGTGTACTCGTTTGGTATACGAGTTCGTTGAACTCAATAATATTGTAAAGAGGAGAATCCCAAATTGACGTCACTTATTCAATTTGATACGATAATCCAGATGCTATTAATTTTTTTATATTTTTTTATTAAATTAGCAGCAATGAATCATCCAATAAAAGTAGTGCTGGATGAAAACCATTCATTGTTAGCAGGGTGTGGTCATTTAAAATTTTTGCATTAATACCGTTAACTCGATATTAGGCTGCATATGCAAATTGCTTTAGCCTTAGCCGATTTAATACACTGACCTTTAACGTTGTTAAACCGCGATTTGATGTTTAGTTGAAATGGAGGCAATATTTTATTTTAGCTAGGTATATAACTATAACATGTCTCAGAGTTTAATTAATTTGGTCAAATTGTTATTTAAAATATAACATAATTTTTTTTTTTTATTTCACGATCACCAATTTTATTTATACAAAAATTTATATAATATTATTTTATAATAGTTACATTGATTTTTATAACTTATAATTTTCAATTAGAAATTTTATTTTAATTTTACTTATGCATGTACACTTATATATATCTGAGTTTGTACAATAATATCACCTTTATAAGTTTAACCAACTTTTTTCAATTTTATTTTAAAATTAAATATTACACTTCTCAGACTTATTTTTATTGACTTCAATTATTAATATTCATAAACCAAAACATAAGAATAACTTTTTTTTTTCAATAATTAATATCTAAGGCTTATCATCGACTGATCTAAAAAAATTTGATCATTCCACCGACTTAACTCTCCTCTTCTTTTTTCTCCCTTTTTCATGCTTATCGATTATCGATAAGCATAAAAAAGGGTGATCCGGCATAATCGTTACACAATCACAATCCTCCAATAGGTCATCCAATGGATCCTCCAACCAGTTACTACTCTTATGATCTGCGCCGCCCTCTCTCTCGAAGTGGTATATCCTATAGCGGTTCTTCGTCGGGAATTACGGTGGATATGTTTCTCTTTCAATTAGATTCGGTAACTTCTTCAATGCGGATATTACCGGAAACGTTATTGAGCGAGTTACATGTTATATTGAAAGACGTGGCCCTACAGTGGTATTGGACGTACAGAAAACATAAACCACTCGCCACTTGGTGGGATTTACGTCGGGACCTTACGGAGAGATTCAAAGATCGACGCACTAATTACGAGATCCGCCGAATGATAGAATCTCGTAAACAAGGCCCTACTGAAAGCTTCGTTGATTATTATCACCAAGTATGGAACTTGACTTTGCAGTGTCGCACACCATATAGCGATGAAGAGCTTATAATAATCCTAATGTGCAACATGAAACCAGCACTTCAGTACCAGCTGACAGACAGACAGTTCTCCACCATCAACGAGCTTATTAAAAGCTGTACGGCTTGGGAGGACACCTGGAAACGGATTCGATCCCCAGCGGATCCCTCTTTAGTTCCAAGACGCAAAATCAATGCGTTGTCGACTGGAATGCCGGATGAACATGAATTAAACCAAACCGGACACGCCACCTATTTTGAAAACGAGCCTCAGCCCACGATTGCTTCCTTTGTTAATGTAAAAAAGATAACGCCTCTACCTTCGCAAGCTCCTCGTGTTCAAGTATCTATTTCTCACAGTCATCGTCGCGCCGAAGGAGCCGAACAAACCGCCATTTGTTATAACTGTTCTGATATCGGCCATATCTTTAAAGATTGCCCAGTTCCCCCTACGGGTCTGTTTTGTTACCGTTGTGGTCAGAAGGGTACCATATCTTCGCGATGCTCTCGATGTTCGGAAAACCAAACAAGTGGTCCATCGAGATCTGGGAATAAGAGGCCACAAACAAACACAGCACCCAGAGTGAGTCAAGAGGATGTTGCTTGCAACACCGATGTGGAGTTGGCCCGAAGACAAACGATGGATGTGGGGAGAAGATCTCGGTAATTTCCGAAGACTCTGAGTTACTAAGTTCTCATCCACATTTTGATCACCCCCCACTAAACGTACTGCCTACATCTATCTCTACATCAGAGCCATTTTCCGATAGCTGCTTGGTTTTTGATAGTACAACACCTGGTCCCAATGTTAACTCAAATTATAAACCCCGAGCGGCAAATAAGGTCGAAGTCATGCTTCGAGAACCAATCCTTTCCAGATTCTGGCGTTCAAAAAGGTATTGGGATAGTCGTAAAACTATGAAGTCTTCAATTCTGTCTTCGTTAATTAGCTCCGAACCAGGTGATAATAGGCCGTACGCCAACGTTCTTGTAAACAAACGGCCTTATAAGGGTCTGATGGATAGTGGCGCGAGTATAAGTGTGCTAGGAAGGGGATCCGAACAACTATTAGACAATCCGGATATCAAATATTACGGTTTTCCATCCCTCATTCACACTGCTAGCGGACAACCACAGAGAGTATTCGGCTACATTAATGCTCTGATAGATTTCAATGGCATCTCTCGTAATCTCACGCTGTTTATAGTACCTTCTTTAGACCAGCCGTTATACCTCGGAATTGATTTTTGGAATCGGTTTGGAATCATTCCCAAAATATCATCTCTAGATGTTCTAAATGAACCGCTAGAACTAGCGACCGGACCGAAATTTCATGAGCTTTCCAATCAGGAGCAAGGGAAACTGGAGGTCGTGAAGAATCTTTTTCCCTCCAGTACCAAGTTAGGGCTAGGACAAACCTCTCTTTTAACACACCATATTGACGTGGGATCGGCCAAACCGATTAAACAAAGGTTTTACGCGGTGTCTCCCGCTGTGCAAAAGCTTCTGTATGATGAGATCGATCGTCTTCTTTCAATAGGAGTCATCGAAGAGTCCCAAAGTTCATGGTGCTCGCCGATCACTCTGGTGCGTAAGGCGACTAACCGTCAAGGATGCGTATCCTCTGCCGCTTATCTCTGGGTTGTTGGGTCGTTTGGATCAAACGAGATTTATTTCGTCAATTGATTTAAAAGATGCCTTCTGGCAGATACCTCTCGACCCGCAATCCAGGGATAAGACGGCGTTCACGGTACCTGGACGGCCCTTGTATCAGTTCAAAGTAATGCCCTTTGGACTATGCAACGCTCCGCAAACGCTTTGCCGCCTTATGCACCGAGTGATCCCTCACCAGCTCCACGATAAAATTTTTGTTTATCTTGATGACCTGTTGGTTACATCTGCTACCTTTGACGAGCACCTCGAGTTGTTGAAAGAAGTCGCACGCTTGCTAAAACTCGCTGGTTTGACCATTAATGTCACTAAAAGTCAATTCGTGTTAAAAGAAGTGAATTATTTGGGTTATGTTGTTGGCGATGGATGCCTCCGCACAAACCCAGATAAGTGTAAAGCAATTCTTGAGTTCCCCGTTCCAAAGTCACCAAAACAAATCCGACGCTTTCTAGGAATGTGCGGATGGAATCGCCGCTTCATACCAAACTTTGCTTCCTTAGCCGCTCCACTTACGGATCTGACAGGAAAAACGGCAAAAGCTCGCTGGTCCGCTGCAGCGGAAACTTCATTCAACAAGCTGAAACTAGCGTTGTCCTCTGCTCTCGTGCTTGCTAACCCCGATTACAGCAAGCCTTTCTTCATACAATGCGATGCCAGTACCATTGGCGTAGGCAGTGTTCTATTCCAAATCGATTCCGAGGGAGGTGAACACCCCATCGAGTTTATTTCCCACAAGCTCAACGCGGCTAAGAGGAACTATTCGATAACAGAGCTCGAGTGCTACGCCGCGGTACTTAGTGTTCAAAAGTTCCGGCCTTATATCGAGGGATACCCGTTCGTGATCTATACGGATCATGCCAGCTTGCGCTGGTTGATGACCCAAAAGGACCTGTCGGGGCGCCTTGCTCGGTGGAGTCTCAAATTACAGGCCTTTAACTTTCAAATCGGTTACCGGAAAGGATCCATTAATATTGTACCGGACGCCTTGTCCCGTTCCTTCTGTGATGAGATGCCCAAAGCATTTGATGAAACGGCTAGTAAAATTATCGATCACATTAGTATCAGTTCAGAAAGTGACATGCCCAAATCAACGGTTCCTGTTCTTCACCTTGATCTTACTTCTCCGTCTTTTCATGACGATGAATATATAAATCGGATTAACAAAATAAGACAGTTGAAGAATTGTTAACATAACTTCCGAATCCAGGGCGACCAACTTTTTATCGCTCCTACTTATGGTTTCCGATACGAGGACACGGACCTTCCTGCCTGGAAATTGGTGGTTTCGCTGAGTATGTCGAAAGAGTTAATTCGGAGGGCCCACGAGCCTCCAACCTCGGCACATTTAGGATCCCGCAAAACTCTCGAAAGGTTGCAACGACTATTTTATTGGCCCCGAATGGCACATCAAGTACACCAATATATAATAAGATGCTCAACGTGCAAGATGAATAAATCCGTTAATTATTCCACTCGACCGGCTATGGGGTCTCCAGTCGAATCTACTAGGCCATTTCAAAAATTATACATCGATTTTTTAGGTCCATATCCGAGGTCAAAGCGGGGAAACTGTTATATTGTTATCGTGATTGATTATTTTTCCAAATTCGTAATAGCGAAGCCTTTACGCGAGGCAACAGCTTCTCTCCTGTGCTCCTTCTTAGAAAATGATGTCATGTTGATGTTTTCGGTTCCTGAAACCATTACTACCGATAACGGCAAACAGTTCACATCCACACTGTTCCAAGGATTACTCATCAAGTATGGAATCTCACACATCCGCACCCCAGTTTATTCTCCGCAGAGCAACGCCTCAGAACGCGTTAATCGAACGTTGCTGGCTTCACTTCGGTCGTACGTGGAGGACCACAGTCACAATGAATGGGATATCCATTGGAAATTATAGCAGCACTCCGCAATGTAGTCCACGATTCTACCCATTGTTCTCCCCATTTTCTAGTATTTGGACAACATATGTCCCTGCACGGCTCAGAATACGGGCTACGTAAAATTTTATTTGAGAACGATTCAAATGAACTCAATGTTTTAGCCAAGCCCGATCGATTAAATCTAGCCCGGGACAAAATTATACACTACTTGAAAGTGGCACATAACAAATCTGCCCAACACTATAACCTCCGTAGCAGGGAGCGACATTTCACAGTAGGACAGCCCGTTTTCGTTCGTTCGTTTGCCCTAAGTGATGCTGTAAATAAGTTTTCGGCCAAACTATCTTCGAAATTTATACCAGCCGTCATCGATGCGAAAGTAGGCAATGTCGCTTATCGTATCACGAATCAACAAGGAAAAGTTTTAGGTATTTTTCATGCCAAAGATCTTCGCGCTTAAGTATAGCGTTCACCTAGCTTTTCCGTCGCAGAAGTTCCTTGAAGGTACCAATGAGCCCGGCTTGATGAGACTGTATCTCGGGTGTGGGACGTCCCCACGTTTGTAACGACGCCAGCGTCGGCTGACGGCGTTACTGGTGAGGCGCCTTCTTACGCGCTCTATATAGAAATTTCCTCTAGTACTTTTTCACTTAGGTTTGCATATTAAAATATCGAATCACCCTGCTGTTGATCGTGCAACCGGTCTGTAAAAAAAAGTATAAATACCGAAATTTTTTTCGACACGAGCGATTCAGTTTTTTATAAATCTTGTTGATGATCCATCAAAGACAAACGATAAATTGTTTGTCATTACATTCATAAAGAATATCGCAAATGGATGGACACCATCTAAAATTAGTGCGTGATTATTTTTTTTCAAATTGCATACGGGCATAAAGAATCCCCATAAAACAAAATAAAACCAAGAAAATTCGCAAACAAAACACGCGTGGGGATCGCGTATAGCCAAAGTTCGTAATATCGAGCTGTGAAAAATCGGTAGGTTGGTTTAGCCTAAAGGAAAAAATAATCCTTATGAACAATTAAGTGCTGTGTGTGAAAAAAAAAAAACAGAAAACTATCCGAACGTAGGAATTCGGCATGTATAAGTTCCTTTGAGTTATAAGGTTGCCAATTTCGATAAGCTAAGTGTATTTAAAGCCTACAATTCGATAGTCTAAGAAAAGTTATAAAAAAAAATTAACGTAGCGAACGGTATCCACGCTTAATGTGAAAAAAAAACTGTGCATTGGCCACGTTGGAAAACATTAAAAAAACTCGTAAGCCTTACAAAAATAAATTTTTGCGCCAAAACAACGAAAAAACATAAAAAATAAGTTTGGCTTATATGTATTGTGATTAGTTAAGTACTTAAGTACCTATGGTGGGCTATTTAAAAACAGTATCGATGTATAGTTTAAGTTTGCTTGCTGGTCCATATTAATACTTAAGTTTCATAACAAAAAAAAAATAAATAAAAAAAAAAAAAATTTGGTAATAATTATTGTTACGGTCCACGAAAACGAATGCATGGCTCATGACGTAGCCATAACTATTTAAATGTATATACCACAACAATTAATCCATCGAGTTACGAAATCGTCTTAAAGGTATTACCGGTATATATATGTTCAGTATGAGACTCAACCAGCAGTTTGGATATTCTGGATAACGTTTACTAACTCAAGGTCAAATTTATTATTATTATTATTTTAGTATTATTGTTTTAGTATTATTATTTTAGTATTTTTCATTAATCTCGCTAACCATTAAAATTAAGTTGTACTAATATTAATTAAGAAAAAAAAAGGTCCGGACTTCAAATTTGCATATGATTTTTTTTTTTTTGGTTGTAAATTTAGATTAGATTTATTCCTTTGAAATATAAAACATGTTATTAACTTTTGGTAGCAACAATTTACTTCTGTCATATTTTTATTTTTAAATACTTGCTAAATTCTCAGTGGGTTTGTTTTGTTTGATTTGCTGGAGGTTTTTTTTATTTCCAACAATTGGTTCGTGCATATTTTTTTGGTGTTTTGTGTTTCATTACGCATTATGAAATAAACGGTTTCCAATAGTGATGATGTTGGGTAGAATGTGAGTAAGGGTTCGAGGGTGATTCGCCGAGTTCATGTCACGTGCGGTATATTCAAGATCTGTTGATACCCCTGCAAACCCCCACGATCCACCGAGAGCTCTAGCCGGCTACTAAATACCGCGCAGAGGTCCCTCAACAGATATCTGTTAACGGTTCGTCATACTAGGAATATTTTAAAAGTAGAATCAAGGTGACGATCCGTTACAACTTACCTTACAATGTCGCACACCTTATTCCAACGAAGAGCTCATTCAAATCCTTATGAACAATATGAAGCCAGCGCTACAATACGATCTAACCGAACCAAAAGCTGTTCTGCTTGGGAGGATTCTTTCAGGCGGCTCAAAGCTCCGGCGGATCCTGCAATCCATTCACGACGCGTGATCAATGAGTTATCAGGCAGTCCTTATGATGATGCTGGAGTGTATGACTCGTACGAGGACTACCCCATTACTGATATTCTACCTGATAACTCAGTATCCGCAATTCAAACGGGGAGCAGGTATCCGTCGGCAGCGGCGAGACGTCCTGGCGGACAAGTCCGAGCAGACAGTTCAGAATTAGTGGACAAACAGCATTCGAGCTATGGTAAAAATATCGTGTGCTTCAATTGTTCAGACATGGGTCACACGTTCATGGATTGTCAACTGGCTCCGGTCGGATTATTTTGCTATCGATGTGGGCTTTAAGGAACGTTGTGCGGAAGACCAAAACCCGCAATCACGACTGTCGGAAAACCAGAACAGTGGTTCTTGGAGGACTAGGCCACGAGAATCACCACAAACACAATCGCAACCCAGACTGATGTTACAAAGGACAAATCCACTCAAACCGATCCAGGAGGACGCAGCGAGCAATACGGACGCGGAACTCCGCTCCCAATCGAACCCGACCAGAAGGTAAACTCGTCTGCAAATCATGATTCCTTTCCCGATCCTTCTTCCCTACCAAATTCCCCTTCCCTTCCTGTCGCTCTAAAGTTTTTCTATAATTCTCCGTCGTTAGCCAAGTTAGATCGTTTAAAACGTTCCAAGAAATATTGGAACCACCGCGCTGCAATGAGAAATTACGTGATTTCCTCCGTTTTGTTCTCCGAGGGTAGTGACACTCGGCCTTACGCCCAGGTCTTTATAAATAAGATCCCTTTTAAGGGTCTTCTCGACAGCGGGGCGAGTGTCAGTGTTCTCGGGAATGGAGCGGAGAAAATCTTGTCGAATCCATTCGTAGAGTTCCATAATTTTCCATCCACGATAACTACCGCGAGTGGTCAAGTCCAACGAGTATTTGGTTACATACGAGCTAACGTCGAGTTTAATGGAATTACCCAAACCATGAATTTTCATGTTGTCCCTTCATTAGAACAACCGCTTTATTTAAGTATCGATTTTTGGAATCGTTTTGGAATTTCCCCAAAAATCTCCGCGTTAAATAATTCAGACGAATTAGGTGAAACTACCAACACACCCAAATTCCATATTTTAACATCTGATGATCGTCGTAAATTGGATCTTATCCGCGAGCATTTTCCGAGCAGCGATATTTTAGGTTTGGGCCGCTCATCCCTCATCACTCATATGATCGATGTCGATTCCGCAAAGCCAGTCAAACAACGTTTTTATTCCGTATCCCCAGCTAACCAGAAACTCATGTATACCGAGTTGGATAGGATGTTGTCTTTAAGGGTCATCGAGGAGTCACAAAGTTCCTGGTGTTCACCGGTCACGTTGGTGCGTAAGGCCAATGGCAAAGTTCGTTTGTGCTTGGATGCTAGAGAACTGAACAAGGCAACCGTCAAGGATGCGTATCCGCTGCCAATAATCAACGGATTGTTGGGTCGTTTGGGACACACCCGATTCATTTCGGCGATTGATTTGAAGGATGCCTTTTGGCAGATCCCACTCGACCCAGCATCCCGCGATAAGACAGCGTTTACGGTTCCTGGATGGCCCTTGTATCAGTTCAAGGTGATGCCGTTTGACTTGTGCAACGCACCGCAGACGCTTTGTCGCTTGATGCACCGCGTGATCCCGTACCAGCTACACGATAAGGTCTTTGTGTACCTCGATGACCTTCTGGTCACATCCTCCACTCTGGCCGAACACTTCGAGTTGCTTAAACAGGTTGCTGGATATCTGTCGGATGCTGGTTTAACAATTAATTTGACCAAAAGTAAGTTTGTGTTGAAAGAAGTAGACTATTTAGGTTATATTGTGGGTGATGGTTGCCTCCGTACAAACCCAGACAAATGTAAAGCTATTCTGGAGTACCCTATTCCGAAAACGACGAAACAGATTAGACGTTTTCTGGGAATGTGCGGATGGTACCGTCGCTTCATTCCAAATTTCGGCTCCTTAGCTTCTTCTCTCACCGATCTTACTGGTAAAAACACTAAAATATGTTGGTCTGCAGCTGCTGATTCTTCTTTTAACGCTCTCAAAACCGCTTTGTCAACTGCCCCAGTTTTGACGCATCCTGATTATATAAAACCCTTTTTTATTCAGTGCGATGCCAGTGCCGTTGGGGTCGGTAGTGTCTTATTTCAGGTGGACGCCGAGGGGGTGGAGCGGCCCATTGAGTTTTATTCACATAAGCTCAATGCGGCGCAGCGAAACTACTCGGTGACCGAGCTGGAATGCTACGCTGCCGTCCTCAGCGTGCGAAAATTCCGTCCTTACGTGAAAGGCTACCCGTTCGTCATTTACACTGACCATTCCAGTTTGCGCTGGCTAATGAGTCAAAAAGACCTCTCTGGATGTTTGGCGAGATGCAGTCTTAAACTCCAAGCGCTGGATTTTCAGATTGGATACCGAAAAGGTTCAGTTAACATTGTACCTGATGCGTTGTCTCGAGCTTTTCCGGATGAATCAGCTCTTTGTGAAGATGATTCTGAAAGTAAGAGCACGCCTGATCCTGGTGCCCAATTTGAAGATCCAGTCTTGTCGAGTAAAAGTATCGACCCTTCCGTGAATGCGTTAATACCTTCTTCAGTCCCCATTCTACACGTTGATCAAAATTCGGTTGCGTTCCAAGATCCAGATTACGTCGATCAGATCGCGAAAATTCGTTCATTAAAAGATTGTTCGCACAACTACAGAATCCAGGATGATAAACTATTAATATCCCCTTCGTTTGGTTTTAAATATACGGATACCGACCTTTCGAATTGGAAACTTGTTATTACTAATTCCTTAACTTCAACGCTTATCGAACAGGCTCACGTACCCCCCCACTTCAGCACATTTAGGCGGCAGCAAAACTCTCGAGCGCCTTCAGCGTCAATTTTACTGGCCTCAAATGGCAAAACAAGTTAAACAATACGTTGCTAGCTTCACTAATTGTAAAATGAACAAAGCTGTTAATTTCTCTACACAACTAGCCATGGGAGCCCAGGTTACGTCAACTCGCCCGTTTAAAAAATTGTATGTTGATTTTTTTGGTCCGTATCCACGTTCGAAACTCGGTAATACCTGCATCGTTATCATCTTGGATCATTACTCGAAATTTGTCGTTGTAAAACCTCTACGGGAAGCGTCTGCTCTTTTGCTGTGTCGAGTCCTAGAAAACGAAATATTTCTGTTGTTCTCGGTTCCCGAAATAATCACGTCCGACAATGGGAAGCAGTTCACCTCGAATCTATTTAAAGACTTGTTAGCTAAGTACGGCGTAACGCACATTTGAACGCCTTTGTATTCGCCTCAAAGTAACGCATCCGAGCGTGTTAGTCAAACCCTAATTGCCAGCATTTGATCTTATTTGAGCGATCACGATCATAATTTGTGGGACAAAAACTTACAAGTAATTGCGGCTGCTTTACGTAATGCCATTCATGATACTTTGCTTTATTGCCCTCATTATGTCGTGTTCGGCCAACATATGTCACTACACGGTTCGGACTATGCGTTAAGAAGATTACTCGATGAACATGATCCCAGCGAAGTCCAGGTGTGGGCTAAGCCAAATCGAGTAAACCTCCTAAAAGATCGTATAACTCATTACTTACGCGTAGCACACGAAAAGGGAGCTCAACATTATAACCTACGTAGTAATAAGCGCTCTTTCCGAGTCGGTCAATCTGTTTTTATACGATCGTTTACTTTGAGCGATGCACCGAATAAATTTTCCGCTAAATTGGCTGGTAAATTCAAACCCGCGATTATTACCAGCAAAGTCGGACAAGTGGCGTACGCGGTCGAAGATTTGAATGGCAAATCATTAGGCACGTATCATGTAAAAGATATCCGCACATGACACATGCTTCACTCTATCGCAATATTAGTTTGTCGCGGTACAATGGGTGTACATTTCAATTAAATTGTTTTTTATTTTCGTATTGTTTGTTTTAGGCCCGGCGTATGAGACATCTCAGGGTGTGGGACGTTCCCACGTTTGTTACGATTACATGATCGTAACAATCGCTGTTTGTATGGTATTTTCTCGGGTTTGTGCCTCCACTTGCTATGTTTTCTCAATGTTGGTTGTTGTCCCCACTTTTGTAGATGTTTGTTTTATACGTACCTTTTTGTAAGGTGGCGCGAGGGTGAGAAAGATGCTGGGAGAAAGAGAACAATGCGTATCGAGTGTGTGTCAAGCAAAACATTCCATAAGAATGTTTTTCTTATATGCCTCTCGTTTACACCAATGCGAATTGATGTAAACGAGAAACAGAGAAGAAAGACAATTCTTCTGGAATGTTTTGCGCGTCGTATGTGCGACGCTCGAATTTTTTTTTTGTAAATTGATTCGAGTTTTGATTTTTGATGAGTTGAGTCTTGTTTTTTTTTTTGGAATAAAAGTGTCTCGTTTTGATTATAAAAAAGTTGCAGATGCTGCGCTTGAGTGTGTAATAAAACTAATAATAATTTAGATTAATATAGTGAATTGTATATTTTGGCAATAAAAGACGTTGTATTTGAAGTACTCGATAAATGGTTTCTTTTGCCCCAATGTTATAATATTGGCTAGCCAAAATTAGTGAAAGTATTAATAATAAAACGTGCGTACAAGAAGTGACCACTAGTAGTACCATCAGTGTTATGATGGGTTTTTGATAACATAGTCCGTATTATCATCGAACGAATTTTACGGTCTGATAAAGCAAACAAGTTCCTATTGGTATATCCGAGAAAATATAGTGCCATAAAATAACCGCAAGGGAAAAATTCGAAATTTGGAAAGAAATTGTAAATCGACAACGTGGTTTTCACGCTGTACCATAAAGTAAATTGTTTTTATTGGCGGATTCGAATAACCGTGATTTCGGCGAGTGTACACTGAACGTTACGGGTGGCCCGTTGAGGCCACATCAGGTGTTTAATTGGATATTTAGTTTTGGCGGGGCAACGCCCGAACCATCATTTACGAGTGGCCAGGTGAGGCCACTTTATTCGCGGTGGGGCGAAGGACGCCCACCGATTATTTTGAAGGTCTATCAAGGAGAAATTAAATTCGATTGTGGCCAAACAACGCCCAGCAGGGTTTCAACGGTTTAAGGCATAACAAAGCATAACCTAATAGTGCCCAACCAGGCACGCGCTCGAGCGCAAAGCCGGGAAGTCGTCCAACGACGGCACCAAGGCCGCAACCTTTTGGTTAACGGTGAAAGGCACCGCAACGGTCCGGGTGTGGCACAGCACCTGTGGCATGACGGCACGAAGGCCGCAACAGATTTTTTTTTTTTTGCTGATAAAGGTACATTTATTTTATTTTTATTTTCATTTCATTTTTTGGTATTTTTAAATTTATTTTACTTTTATTAAATTTTTTTTTTTTTTGTGAAATTTATAATTTGTAATCGAGCGCCGGATAACGGTCGCGCGCTCGATGCGCATTGCTCTCCATCTCTCTCGTTTGCTCTCTCTCGTTCTTTCTCTTTTTTTCTCTTTCTTCTTTGTTTCGCGTGGGAAGTTGTGTTTTTATTTTGTCTAAAGTAGGTCAATAAGAATAAAATGAATTATTAAAATTTTCGGTTGGGTATGATGAGGGGGATTTCCCATCCCGTGTCGGTTTAGTGGTTGCGGTCCCTTGGTGCCCGCATCCAATTCCGTAACCAGGGCTTGACCCCGTTTGAATTCGGATGGATGCGCGCACCAGGGTACCTCTTCCGTTATCATTTTTTTTTTTTTTATTATTTTGATTATTCGTGTCGTTCCTCAGATTCCGGCCGACGAGTTTCGGCGGAACATCGGTTTTATTATTATTTGCGTTCTCCCCAACTTTCTGTATTGATCACGGTGTAGGCCAGGAGCCCTGCATGCCTCAAACCCCACGACCTTCGCACTTCTCCGCTGAGAACGTAGCCGGCAAAATCACCGTGGAGGCCTCTGCAGTGGCTTAAGTGAAATCTACAGGTTGGCAGTAGCCAGCCTGTAACACATTGACTACCGCTTTGGCGTCAAAATCGGAGCGAAGTCCTCGTCAGTCTCGCCAGTTAGACTACATTTCACAATTTACGTCAGATATTCGCTACATTAAAGGAGTTAGTAACGTAGAAGCAGATGCCTTGTCTAGACCAAACGAACAAGAAGTAGTACAGATATGTCATACAGCTCTAGAAATGGAACTGCTCGTATCTCTTCAAGAATCAGATGAAGAATTTGTAACCCTACAAAACAATGATCAGTCTGATTCAAAATTAAAATTTAAACGGATACGAGATCCTGCCTCAAATCCAAACGTGTGGTGTGAAATATCAACTGGCACAAACCGTCCTTACCTTCCGACTGATTTACGTAAGCAAGCGTTTGAAATGCTTCACGGTTTATCCCACCCTGGAATAAGGGCAACGCGTAAATTGGTGGCTTCAAAATATTTCTGGCCGAATATGAACGTAGATACCGGATATTGGTCCAAAACGTGCCTCGCTTGCCAGAAAGCAAAAGTGAATCGTCACACACGCTCTGAAACTGGACGTTTCGTTATCCCGTCTGGTAGGTTCGAGCATATCCACGTCGATCTGGTTGGACCTTTACCGCCGTCAAATGGATATTCATATATATTAACCATCATAGACCGATTTACACGATGGCCAGAAGCCATTCCATTAGTAGATATGAGAACATCTACAGTAGTACGTGCATTCGTTGATCAGTACATTTCGAGATTTGGTGTACCGTCCGAGATAACGACTGACCAAGGCAGTCAGTTTGAAAGTATTCTCTTCCAGGAATTAAGCAAACTGTTAGGTTCACACAGAATCAGAACTACTTCTTACCACCCACAGGCAAATGGTATGGTAGAGCGATTCCATCGTACCCTTAAAGCCTCATTGTACGCTAGAGAAAACACCCTGCACTGGAGCTCAGAACTACCTTTTATTCTCCTTGGTATTACAACTTCGGTTAAGTCCGACCTCGGGTGCACTCCAGCAGATCTTGTGTACGGACAATCACTAAAGGTCCCTGGTGAACTATTAATACATTCTGCCCCTGCAACATCGACAGATTCCACTTCACTGGTTGATCAATTAAGACAGTCGATGCGCAACGTCGTACATCTAAATACCCAAAGTTCCCCTCAAGATAAAATGTTTATACCTAGGGACATAACGGACTGTGATCATGTTTTCGTCAAGGTGGATAGAGTTAAAACGGGTTTAACTCCTCCATACGAGGGACCATATAAAGTAGTGAAACGGTTTCGAAAATATCTCGTTATAGATATGAAAGGTAAAAACGTATCTATCTCAATAGATCGACTTAAACATGCATACTTGACGGACCAATTGAGCAATAGTAATCCATTACAGCCGGCTAACAAAAATGTTCACTTTAACACATAATTAATCATTTCAATTTGTTTTTTCGTAACACTTTTACTGCGAGGTGAGTGAATGTAGCGACCGAAATCAAACTTTAGTTTAATTTCAATCCATATCCGTTTTCAATTTATTTACAGATTAATTATCCATTTCTTATCTAACCTTCCTGCACCCTACATTATATGTATTATGATTGTCATTTATTATAATACATAATATACAAATACAAAATATCCCGCGCATACAAAATACGTTGTTGCAATTCATTTTTAAATGTGTAGTACAATGCAAATAATTTCGTATTATGTATCTTCTCATTGCGTCATCATATTGATAATGAATTTATTTTGTATTTACCTTTTTACTATTACCTATTTTATATATGTATGTACTTAATAATTGTAATGCTAGTAATATTTAATGGTATGGGTTATTCTTTTTAGTGGGAGATAAATTTGTATATAAGAATATAATTTTAATGTTCGATTTTTGGTTTTAGAAAAATCAATTATCACACAGAGTTGGTACCGATTAGCGAAACAAATTATAAGCTAAACTTAATAAAATAATTTCAAAATATAAAATAAATCTTAAAAATAATAATATATAAAATATTAAAACGAAAATCAAATGTGTTGGCTTTTATTTATAAACAAGCTAGTCAGTGCGTAGTTATTTGTGAAAATAGTTGTGAGTTTCTTGGATCGTCGAGGACGTCCATTTGCCCCTTGGATGTTTATCTAAATCCTACTTCAACAACTATAACCCTTTGGACCAACTACAAGAAAGATTCCATTAACAGGAAGACAAATACATACATCGACCGCAAAATAGGACGGTTAGAGGATATGTATGAAGAATTCGTTGATACTGATGAACATATAATAAGTCAGTATAAAGACAACTTTCCAACACATGATTATTGGAAATCACGAGAAGCAGTAGCACCACTAGTGCAAAACTTCAGAAAGGAGTTAAAAACACTTAGGAAATCACTAGCGAGAGAGACGAATACCTCATCAAGCATACCTGGGTTTAGTTCAAGTGGCGGTAACAAAACAACCGGTAACGAGAAACTAGACGAAACGCAGGCGAAGCGCTATAAAGCACAACAATTCAAAATGAGGCAATTCCACGCCATGGTACGGGAAGCAAATAGTGCATTGGAAAACGAGCCTGAAAACGCCGAGTTAATGAACATCAAAATCGAAGCAATATCCTCCAAGAAGGCAGAAATCGAAAAGCTGCATGAAGAAATATACATCGAAGCAGCAGAGGATGAAGAAACTACGTTGCCTTATTTCATAGATGACTACTATGGCACAGTCATAAAACAATTCGAAACCATCAAATTAAAACAAGCATCAAAAATAAGGCAAAATCAGTCAAAAAATCAGCAAGGCACAAGAAGTATGCCGAAACTACCTCGAATCCAAATTCCAACATTCGACGGCAACTTCAAAATTTGGACATCATTCATCAACACGTTCAACAATTTGGTACATGATAACAGCCATGTATCAGATTTTGAAAAATTAAGCTACTTTAAGGAAAGCTTAAAAGGTGAACCATCAACCTTAATAGGGCTCCTAACATTACAAGCAGAAAACTACAAAACTGCGTACGACATCATTATGGAGCGGTACGACAATAAACGAAAAATCGTAGCCGAATATATTGACACCGTATTGAACATTCCAAAAGTTCAACTTAATGCGGCTAAGGACATTAGGAAAATGCATGATACACTAAAGGAGTGTATAGAAGCGTTGCGAAACCTGGGCTACAACATAGATGAATGGAGCACCATCCTCATTCATATTAACATCAAAAAATTGGATTACAACAGCCTGAAGCACTATGAGGAATCTCTTCATGGTAGTCGTGACTATCCCACGATGGACCAATTCTTACATCTATTAATGTAGAGAATGCATGTGCTTGAAGCCCTGCAAAGTGCAAAACACATCTCCAGCAAACAATTCAAGGTTGAGTCACACAGATAAATTTTGGTAAATCAAGAAGGTCCGGAAAAACCAGAAGGTCCGGAAAAATCAGGTTGCAATAGCGAATGCTGTAAATACTGCGAAAAAAGGGGGCACAAGATTTTAAATTGTGTTCATTTTAAACAAATTACCCCAAACCGGAGAATAGATTTCATCAATAGGCAAAAAATTTGTACCAACTGCCTATCACACAACTCAACAGAAGCATGTCTCAAAACAGAATCATGTTCAATATGCAACAACAAACATCATCAACTACTGCACACCTACAATAATGATGCCAAAAAGGTATCCATCAATGCAATCGATGGAAATACCACGACTCTGCTCTCAACGGCTAAAGTGATAACCAAAACCTCCACAAATACAACAGTGACGCTACGGGCATTAATCGATCTAGGATCACAGGTATCGTTGATTACTGAAACTGCATGTAAACAGGTGGGATTACATCAGAAAAACATACAAACTAGTTTGGTCGGAATTGGAGGCAATACGAATAACACCTGTAGCTCTAATGTACAACTGGAAATTCAACCACATTTTCCATCGGTGTTTAAGCTACAAATAGAAGCATACGTTTTGCAGAAAATAACATCAGATGTGCCAGAGCAGAAAATAAAACGCAATAACGATTCTCGGTGGGAAAATATAATATTGGCGGATCCGCAATATGATTGTCCGGCTCCGATAGACATCTTGTTAGGACCAGACGTCTATGCAGACATATCAGAATCTCAGATCATTCGAGGAAATCCAAATGCAATGAAAACAAGTTTGGATTGGCTGATAGTAGGTCCGGCAACAACCGTTCAACCCAGGACTCTAATGGTTAACTTCAGTAGCAAGGAGGAATTAGCACAAGCTCAAGAGCTACACAAGTTTTGGGAGTTAGAAGAGGTACCGATTGAATCTCCACTGACCAAATCTGACGAACAGTGTGAAACCATTTATCGACAAACGGTTAAGCGGAATCCAAATGGACGCTACGTGGTTACCTTACCGTTCAAGGAAAATGATACCAGCATCCTTGGTGCGTCAAAACAAAGAACCACGCAACGGTTTTTGCAAATTGAGAAAAGATTGCAAAAAAATGAAAGACTACAACAATTATATATCGAATTCATGAGAGAATATCTTCAAATGAGGCACATGACACCATCACCCGATTGCAAGGGACAATTTTACATTCCACATCATGCAATATTTAAGGATAATTCAAGGGAAAAAAAGTTTCGCGTTGTATTTGACGCTTCAATGAAGTCAACATCAGGTTGGAGCTTGAATGATACGCTACATGTCGCAGCTGCTCTGCAAAATAATTTATGGTCACTTATTCTACGGTGGAGAAAACACAAAATAGTATTCGCAGCCGACATAATCAAAATGTATCGACAAATCAAAGTAGCAAAGGAACATCAAGATTATCAAAGGATACTATGGAGGGAAACTCCAAATCAACCATTACGGGAGTACAATTTGACTACCGTTACCTATGGCACATCAGCGGTGCCGTTCTTGGCAATAAGAACACTACATCAGTTAGCAATGGATGAAGGTGAACACTGCCCACTGGCCAGGAAGGTCTTAATAGAAGACTGTTATGTCGACGACGTTCTAACCGGAGCTGATAACCTACACGATGCACTACTTCTACAAAAGCAGTTAATCACAATACTTCAAAAAGGTCAATTTCAACTGAGCAAGTGGTCGAGCAGCCACTCAAAACTATTGCAGTCCATACCAGGGTCAAATAAACTAATTGGAAACATGGAGTTGGCCGAAGATGAAACTATTAAAACGTTAGGAATCCATTGGAACCCGATATCAGACTGCTTCAGGTTCAAGGTAAACCAAATATCATCAACAACTGAACTTACCAAGAGAGAGCTAGCCTCAGAAATTGCAAGACAATTTGATCCATTAGGATGGTTGGCACTCATTACAATTACATCCAAACTTATATTACAAGATCTGTGGGCCACGGAAATAAACTGGGATGACAAAGTTCCTAAAGAAATTACAGCAAAATGGGTAAAGCTGCGAAACGAACTCGTACACCTTGAAACCCTATCCATTCCACGCTGGATAGAAACAGTATCATCAGGCACACAAAATCTATATTTACACGGGTTCTGCGATGCGTCTGAAAGGGCATATGCAGCGGTCATATACAGTCGAATCGAATTGTCAGACAATACAATCATCACACGGCTACTGACTGCCAAAACCAAGGTAGCACCTACCCGAGTTAAGCAAACTTTACCACGCCTGGAACTTTGCGGAGCACTTATTCTGTCACGTTTAACTAGCCAAGTGGTTCGAACTCTAGAACTGTAACCGGCAAATATTTATGCATGGACGGACATTTCCATTGTGTTGGCTTGGCTACAAAAGCCAGCCACCAAATGGAAAACATTTGTCTCGAATCGGGTATCAGAAATTCAAAACAACACTAAAATCGGGGAATGGAAGCACATCACCTCAACACAAAACCCAGCGGACCATGCATCCCGTGGCATTTCATTATCAAAATTAAGTACTCTGGAACAATGGTGGACCGGACCTGAAATAATAATGGAACCGGTAGTAAATGAAACCACGAATAAGTTTGACACGAGTATCGATCTGAAACGGGCCACAACTGTTTTCCACGTACTCAATAAAGACGCGACATCTGAGAACACCATAATCAAGCTGATCGACCACAAATCAGATTATTCAAAACTCCTACGGGTTATTGCCCATCTTCTCCGATTCATATCCAAGATCAGGAAGAAACCAACGTGTGCCGGAGAAATACGAGCAATAGAGCTACGGACAGCGTTAACCACAATCGTGAGAGCAGTTCAAAGTGTTTTCTTTGCATACGAAATATCAGCATTAAGGGATCAACAGTCAATTAAGAAGAAGAGCACCATCGTCTCCCTGACTCCGTTTATAGACATCGACGGCCTTGTAAGAGTAGGAGGCAGACTAAAAAATTCGGACCTACCATTCGGAGAGAAACACCCGCTAATCCTACCAGCTAAATCACACCTGACCAGCCTAGTTATCAAGTGGGCACATGCATCTACGCTTCATGGCACTAATGCATTAACGTTGGCGTTTATCCGGAAAACGTTCTGGATCATCAGGGGAGCTCAAGGAATAAGGAATCACATTCAAAAATGCATTGTCTGTTTCCGATTTCAAAGTAAATGGACGGAACAACTCATGGGCAATCTACCAAGAGGTCGAGTAACCCCGTCGCGGCCATTCACACACACGGGTGTCGATTATGCCGGTAAATTGAATATACGAATCGCAAAAGGCAGAGGAAATAATGCCTACAAGGGATACATTGCTGTCTTTGTATGTCTTTCAACAAAGGCAGTTCATCTCGAAGTGGTCTCGGATTTAACTGCAAACACCTTCCTGGCAGCAATCAAAAGATTTACATCGCGCCGAGGGAATATCGCCCACATATACAGTGATAACGGTACGAACTTCGTGAAGGCAAACAAACTTCTAATCCAAAACCAACGGCAGTAGGAGAAGATTATCCAGGATCATTTTTCAACGCAGAGCATTACGTGGCATTTTATACCTCCAAGCGGTCGACATTTCGGAGGATTATTGGAAGCGGCAGTGAAATCAATGAAACATCATCTATGCCGAGTCGTTGGAAATCAAACGTTCACATATGAGGAGTTATCCACCACGCTATGCATGATCGAAGCATGTCTCAATTCACGTCCTCTGTGTCCTATATCCAACGATGCAGATAATGTGGATCTTCTAACTTCCGGCCATTTTTTAACGTCACGTTAGGTGACGCTTTACTGGCTCCACCGGAGAACGATGTAGTAGATAAAAACCCCGGCATATTAACCAGATGGGAGTTAGTAAATCAAAGCCACCAACAGTTCTGGAAAAAGTGGCACCAAGAATATTTATCCCAGCTTCAACACCGCACTAAGTGGAAGATCAAACACCCAAACATAAATGTGGGGGACTTAGTACTGATAAAAGAAGATAACTTACCTCCTTTGATGTGGGCAAGGGGCCGAATCAAGGAAATTCACCCTGGTAAAGATAATCCCCGGTGGCAAAGTGGTTAGCATGCTTGCTCCAGCGACCGGAGGTCCCGGGTTCGATTCCCGGTGGTGACTAGGAAAAAATTTCACGGCTGGTTTAGGATCAATGAATTAATCACTCATTATCCGAAATGAAAATATGATTATGAAACCTCATTTGAGGCGGCCAAATCCCTTGATGGGATATAATGCCAGAGAGAGAGAGAGAGAGAAAGATAATCTCGTAAGAGCAGCTACGGTTTTTACTCACAAAGGAGAAGTTAGACGTCCTACTGCAAAATTGTGTCCTCTGCCAGGCGTCGAAGATGAAAGTGAGAGCCCATCAAATGAAGATGAAAGTGAGAGCCCATCAAATGAAGATGAAAGCAAGCCAACTTTACGAAGATCATGCCGCGTACCAAAGGCCGCAGTAACGATACTCACCGTATTATCCCTTTTAACTAATAAGTTATTTGTTAACACTCACCCAACCAAGTTGCAGATGCATGAGTTAGAAGATGCAGGAGGCATATATTTCGATAATCTAGGAGAGGTTCAGTTACTTGCTGCACATTGGAATCTCATCATACGCTACAACTTGAAGAGTTACTGGGATGAAGTCGCAAAAGCAGAGAAAAGCCTCCAGTTACTTTCAAGAGCATGTAACAACATACAATCGATACATTGCGATATCATTGTCAAGCAACTCCAACTGCAGTTTGACAACATCAAAGAAGAAAACAAACTACGAAAAGGCATCGCAAGCGAGGAGTTGGAGACACAATTGGGATCCTCTTAAGTGACACATTTGGCATCTTGTCTCAACGAGAAGCGGAACATTACGAACAGCACTTTGATTTAATCGAGCAGAATGAGCAACATCTCCTACAATTGGCAAAGAACCAAACGTCGATTATAGATAACACCATACGTTTATTTAAGCAAAATAATAATTACACGATCACTCATCTGAACAAGCTAGAAGAACATCAGTATCAAGTGGATTTGGACTTGAAACATCTTCAGGAATACAATACAAAGATGAATCAGAAAGATATTATAGTAACTGGCATTCTTCAGCTGATGTTAATATTGAAATTAATGCAAGACACACAACAGAATATTCTCGAAGTAATGCTCAACACCCAGCACAATACCCTTCATCGATCTCTATTAAGTTCATTACGCCTTCAAGACGAAGTTAATCAGATCAGGGAACATCTGTCTTCAGTGATGTCTTTGCCGGGCAGGAAGCAAGGGGATCTATTGAAGCTGTATCAAATATTAAAAACCGAATCTCGAATTACCAGCAATAACATCATTATACGCGCTCGCATCCCGTTGGTAAAGATACATTTCTACCAATTGTTTGCACTCATATCGGTACCCATACCTACAACAAATCTTCACACTTCGATAATACCATCATCCGAATACCTGTTGGTTGATCATCACCGGGAACATTATGCACCAATCAACAAAGACGCTTTTAATCAGTGCTTACCTATATCCGAGGGATTGTATGTGGGCCACATCTCACCCATTTACACAAAACATTCAACTGTGTCTCAATGTGAGATCAACCTGCTATTACGAAAGCAAAACCTACATTCCAGTTGCATCGTGCAAAGTCTTACTCCTACCAATCATTGGATACCGTTACATAAATCAAACCAATGTATTTATGTCACCAAATCAAATTCATCAAAGGTTACATTTGACTTGATTTGTGATTCACATCTCACGCCACTCAATCTTCAAGGTACTGGAAGGATCTCTGTAACCGATGGCTTGAGGTCGTCCACCACCATATGGCACACTTATCCTTGCGGGTAGCAATCAGTGGTTGGGCGGGTATTGTAAGCATATGATGTCGGGAGCCATTTACAATTTTTTTCATTTTCAGATAATTTAAGTGTGCATCTAGTTTGACCTAGTTAAGTTTTCGTCATCCCATTAACGTATTACCCCCTAGCACATTCTAACCATTTAGACTAGTATGCAAAAAGAAATAAGCTTCGCAAAATTGGTAATTATTATCCCGTTGATCGACCAATACGATATAAATCAATCAATGCACGCACCGTGTAAAATGCCGAACCCAGAACACAATAAAATAATAAATCCATTCACAAATTAAATAACATGGAAAATTAAATTAGCGCCAATACCAATAAACAAATTAAAGTATTGTTCTACATTTATAAATTTGGCAGTTAAAATTTGTTCAATAGCAAAATGGAAAATTAAAAATAAAAAAAAAATTTAAGGGAAATGTAATTAATATAATAGAAAATAAATATGTTTGTACGTCACCAAAACGAAGATGAATGAAGTGATGGTGTCCTTGATTCCACTCGGTTCTTCTTTCAGCATGCGGGTGTATTTGATGATGCCGTTGTACCGTTCAAAACGAAGATGAATGAAGTGATGGTGTCCTTGATTCCGCTCGGTTCTTCTTTCAGCATGCGTGTGTATTTGATGATGCCGTGGTACCGTTCTATTTGTAGTGATGTTGTTGATGTAAATTTGTTTTACAATGATTATTTCGATTAGCGTATATAAATAAATAGTGGTTGTTCGTTTATGGGAATCCCCAGGCAAGATGAGCATTAGCACCCAAAGTTGTTTACTCACACACACACACTAATTCACCACCCAGCATCAATGGACCAGTTCTCATGCGAAACAAATAAATCAAATTACAAACTTTATTTTTTTTTTGTTTTCGGACGCGAAAATTGAATACGTGTAAATTTTTATATTTTTTTCTTTTTTTTATTTTTATATTTTTCAGTTGTAAATTTTTCTTTTTTTATTACACTTTACAAATTATTATTTTATATTCAATTTAATATAAATCTTTGGTTTATAACTTTTATTAATCAATTATAATTATATTATCTTCACATTAATTATGACATTTTTAAAATGTTTTAGAATTTTTGACAAGTTAATTTTAGACAACTATAAATTACATTTCGGTTACTTATTTCTAGTAGTCACAATCATTATCGATTTTATCCTATGTTATGGATAATTACTTCACTTGTTCTCGGTTTGTTTTATGTTCACTTTTTATTGTTTTTTTTTTTTAATCCGATTCACTTGCTTGCTTGATACCGACTGCCCATTCTCTTTTTTTCTTTTCCTATTTTTCGCATTTACATAGACCCGGTTTGTCTAGTGGTCCCCTATTCCCCACTACTTGTTTATTTTTTTTTAGCAACTAGAAATTTGAGCGCGCGAATTATGGTTAACGCATTTCAGGGTTTTGCAACCTATATTTTAACATCGTTACAGGGCAGGTTAGAAAAGTTTAGTTTATTTAATAGCTATTTAATAACAAAAATTTTCGAAGCTGAATAAAATAAGACCAAAATAAAACCATTAAAGTTTACACTTTTATATCCTTAAGATGGTATGTTCCCAAAATTTTACCATTTTCCTCTGATAGTACATAATTTAAATTTCCACGCTTTTCCGTTACCACCGCTTTAATAAAAGGAAACGCCAATTTTCCGACGAATTTTTTTGCTGCGTCGCTTACCGGATGCTGCTTCACATAGACTTTTTGTCCAATATTCAGAGATCTTTCTCGAGTCTTTAAATTATATCGCTCCGAATATTTCTTATATGCGATCGCAAGATTTTTCTTAACTTCGGCGTGAACAATCTGCAGGCGGTCACTTACATCAACCCAATCTAATACCCCTTATCCAACACGCTTAGGTCCTGCAGCAATTTATAGTCATTACCATGGAGAATTGTATAAAAGAAAATGAGGTGAGTAACCCGTGGATTCGTGAATGGTATTTCGAAGAGCACTTGAAATCTGTTGTAAGTGTTTATCCCAGGCAGTGTGTCGATCAGCTATATATGCTCGAATGGCGCTAACAATAGATCGATTAACGCGTTCGGAAGCGTTACTTTGTGGCGAGTAGTACGCAGTTTTGATATGATTAATCCCAAATTCTTTAATGAGACTTTTGAATTCGTTACCCACAAATTGTACCCCATTGTCGGAATGTATAGTTTGCGGCACACTAAATAGGGAGAATATTTCTTCCTTCAAACATTTTATTATGTGAGGTGCAGTTGCTTTCGGTAAGGTTTTTAGAAAGACAAATTTTGTAAGATGATCTAGCACAATAAAGATGGTTGTTTTGCCGGTTGCTGATCGAGGGTATGGCCCCAGCAAATCGATATATATTTTCTGCCAAGGTCTTTCGGGAATTGTTAATTTGCCTAAAGGAGGTCTGTTGCACTGATTCGTTGCTTTTGTTTGTTTACATATGATGCAATTTGTAATAAATTTATGCACGTCTATGGCCATTTTGGGCCAATAATATAAGCGTCGAACTCTCTCTAGGGTCTTTTTAATGCCACCATGTGCACTTTCTGGAGGACTGTGTTCCTTTTCCATAATATGGCTTCTGTACTTAGTTGGCACCCACAGTTTCCAGGAAGGAATATCAGTCAGCGGCACGTCTCTTTTAGGTTCCATTCTAATCAATATCTTCCCATCACGAATACAAAAATCTGCTAATTTACTGGGATTTTCCTCGATATTTCGTTTGAGCGTTCGATATTCGTCATCACAAGTGTCTCCTTCAAACAGATTCATGATGTGACGGTTTACATCTGAGTTAATTTCGGCTATGCTGTCACAATACACTCGAGACAATGCGTCGGCTACAACATTGTCTTTTGCTTTCTGGTGGATAATGGTGAAGTCATAAGCTTGCAGTTTGAGGCTCCACCTCGCAAGACGTCCACTTAAATCTTTTTGTGTCATTAACCACTTAAGGCTGGCATGATCGGTAATGATGGTAAACCTATACCCTTCAATGTATGGCCGAAATTGTTTTACGCTAACAACAGCTGCCAGGCACTCCAGTTCTGTGACTGTATAATGGCGCTGTGCCGCGTTTAATTTCTGCGAAATGAAGGCTATAGGCCTCTCACCACTATCGTCAGCCACATGGAAAAGCACACTTCCGATACCCTGGGTACTAGCGTCACAGCGAATAAAAAATTCTCGGGCAAAGTCCGAAATGTGGAGGACGGGTGCATTACACAAAAGGTATTTTAAATTTTCCAATGCCAAATCGGCTTCTTTTGTCCACTGAAACTTAACGCCTTTACGTAGAAGATTGGTAATGGCCGCGGTAACGTCTGCGTAATTTGGTATGAAACGACGATACCAGCCAGCCATACCAAGCAACCGTCGCGTTTGTTTAACAGTCTTTGGCGTGGAGAAATTTTTAATAGCATCCACTTTTGTCGGATCTGTCCGTAATCCTTGTTCTCCGACGATGTAACCCAAGTATCTGGTCTCTTTTAGTAAAATGTGGCTTTTCTCAATATTAAGGGTTAGTCCGGCCCTTGACAATAATTCCGCTGTTTTTTCCAACAGTTCCAGGTGCTCGTCAAACCCAGCTGAGACAATTAAGAGATCATCTAAGTAAACAAAAATATTCTCTCTAAGCTGATGCGGTATTACTCTATCCATCAGTCTGCACATGGTTTGGGGAGCGTTACACAACCCAAACGGCATGACGCAGAACTGATAGAGAGGACGGCCTGGAACTGTGAAAGCTGTTATTTCTTTGGACTTTTCAGACAGCGGAATTTGCC
Organism: Nephrotoma flavescens; assembly: GCA_932526605.1. Lineage (NCBI taxonomy): Eukaryota > Metazoa > Arthropoda > Insecta > Diptera > Tipulidae > Nephrotoma > Nephrotoma flavescens. Next base: position 188,976 of record CAKOBK010000580.1, read on the forward strand.
AAAAGGCATCTTTAAGATCGAGGCTGGTAATATATTTTGTATTTTGCATTCTACCAAGTAAACCGTTGATGATTGGAAGTGGGTACGCGTCTTTTTTAGTGACCAAATTTATTTTTCGGGAATCTAAACATAATCGACTTTTTCCATTTGCCTTTTTAACTAAAACGACCGGTGAACTCCAGGGACTGCAACTTTCTTCTATTACCCCGTGTTCCACCATTCGGTCAATTTCATTATAGATAAGTTGTTGTACTGCTGGGGAAACCGCGTAATGGCGTTGTTTAATGGGTACCGCGTTGCCTACATCGATTACGTGTTCCACCAGATTTGTCTTTCCTAAACCTTTGGTCGCGAATGACGGAAAAAGAGCTACAACCCTCTGCAATCTTAGGGCTTGCACAGAATCTAATTTGTATTTGTTGTCATTTTCGTTTAACGTTATTTCGCTAACTATTTCGGGAGCAATGTTAAACTTTTTCCAGAAATCTATTCCGAGGTAGATTTCGGCTTGCAATGAAGGTACCACACAAAACTTGATATTTTCAGTTTTATTTCTAAAATTGACGGGTAGATTAACAAAACCTATTACCGCATTCGTAGACCCATCAGCGGTTTGGATAACTGAACTCAATCTAATAATTTTAATGCCTAGAGTTTGTAGTAACGATTCTGCGTTCTTTTCTAATATGCTAAGACTTGCCCCACTATCCAGAAGTCCAACCAAGCTCTGGCCATATATATTAATTTTGGCATACGGCCTTGGATCATTGTCCAAGTAGTTATTAACGGAAGATATTGAGCAAGCGCGTTGTAAGAGTTTCTTGTCCCTCCAGTAGGATTTTATTCTAAGTAAACGTTTATTTAATTTTGGTGTTTCATGATTATTGTTAGATAGTGTATTAAGTGAGTGAGAGGACGTTTGGTAATAAGTTGAAATTACTTTTGCTTGGGGTGCATCGATAACTGTTTTGATGGTATCGGAGGTCTGGGGAGCTATATGAAGTTGGCCCAAAATTCTATCCCAAAATTTTTTTATTTCAACGCTGGCAACACTTTTAAACTATCACGATATAAAATAAACTATCGCGATAGACAATTGTACTTGTATACTGTAATAGTAGTATATAAGTACAAATGTATATCGCAATAGTTTATTTTATTTATATCGCGAATTATATTATCATTTTCCATCATAATACAAAGCGACCCGCAAGAAATTTATAAATTATAAGGATCGATACTTTTAATTTATTATTGTATAATTAGAATTTAATAGTTGTCATTACTATGTGTTTCATTAACCTGTGTACATATTACTAAATGAAAAACACATCTTGTTGTAACAAGTGAATACATTGTAATATTTCAAATTTGAAGTTTTTAAATTAATAAAATATTCGATGTTAATAACTTGCATGATTTATACTTACTACAAAAAGGAATACTAAATCAATGCATACTCATTAGTTTTTACTCTGTAACTTTTAAGTTTTAGTATTGGCCCGCGACGCCATTATATTTTTCGAATAGTTCTGGTCCTAATCTATACCTGTGCGTCGGGGCATGCGATTGTAACAAGGCTCTCGTGGTCATATATGGCCCAATGATAACTCATCAATTTTTACTCTGTAACTTTTAAGTTTTAGTATTGGCCCGCGACGCCATTATATTTTTCGAATAGTTCTGGTCTTAATCTATACCTGTGCGTCGGGACATGCGATTCTAACAAGGCTCTCATGGTCATATATGGCCCAATGATAGCTCAATAAATACTCATCAATTTTTACTCTGTAACTTTTAAGTTTTAGTATTGGCCCGCGACGCCATTATATTTTTCGAATAGTTCTGGTCCTAATCTATACCTGTGCGTCGGGGCATGCGATTCTAACAAGGCTCTCATGGTCATATATGGCCCAATGATAGCTCAATAAATACTCATCAATTTTTACTCTGTAACTTTTAAGTTTATTATTGGCCCGCGACGCCATTATATTTTTCGAATAGTTCTGGTCCTAATCTATACCAGTGCGTCGGGGCATGCGATTCTAACAAGGCTCTCGTGGTCATATATGGCCCAATGATAGCTCAATAAATACTCATCAATTTTTACTCTGTAACTTTTAAGTTTTAGTATTGACCCGCGACGCCATTATATTTTTCGAATAGTTCTGGTCCTAATCTATACCTGTGCGTCGGGGCATGCGATTCTAACAAGGCTCTCATGGTCATATATGGCCCAATGATAGCTCAATAAATACTCATCAATTTTTACTCTGTAACTTTTAAGTTTTAGTATTGGCCCGCGACGCCATTATATTTTTCGAATAGTTCTGGTCCTAATCTATACCTGTGCGTCGGGGCATGCGATTCTAACAAGGCTCTCGTGGTCATACATGGCCCAATGATAGCTCAATAAATACTCATCAATTTTTACTCTGTAACTTTTAAGTTTTAGTATTGGCCCGCGATGCCGTTATATTTTTCGAATAGTTCTGGTCTTAATCTACACTTGTGCGTCGGGGCATGCGATTCTAACAAGGCTCTCGTGGTCATATATGGCCCAATGATAGCTCAATAAATACTCATCAATTTTTACTCTGTAACTTTTAAGTTTTAGTATTGGCCCGCGACGCCATTATATTTTTCGAATGGTTTTGGTCCTAATCTATACCAGTGCATCAGGGAATGCGATTCTAACAAGGCTCTCGTGGTCATATATGGCCCAATGATAGCTCAATAAATACTCATCAATTTTTACTCTGTAACTTTTAAGTTTATTATTGGCCCGCGATACCATTATATTTTTCGAATAGTTCTGGTCCTAATCTATACCAGTGCGTCGGGGCATGCGATTCTAACAAGAATCTCGTGGTCATATATGGCCCAATGATAACTCATCAATTTTTACTCTGTAACTTTTAAGTTTTAGTATTGGCCCGCGACGCCATTATATTTTTCGAATAGTTCTGGTCCTAATCTATACCTGTGCGTCGGGGCATGCGATTCTAACAAGGCTCTCATGGTCATATATGGCCCAATGATAGCTCAATAAATACTCATCAATTTTTACTCTGTAACTTTTAAGTTTTAGTATTGGCCCGCGACGCCATTATATTTTTCGAATAGTTCTGGTCCTAATCTATACCAGTGCGTCGGGGCATGCGATTCTAACAAGGCTCTCGTGGTCATATATGGCCCAATGATAGCTCAATAAATACTCATCAATTTTTACTCTGTAACTTTTAAGTTTTAGTATTGGCCCGCGACGCCATTATATTTTTCGAATAGTTCTGGTCCTAATCTATACCTGTGCGTCGGGGCATGCGATTCTAACAAGGCTCTCGTGGTCATATATGGCCCAATGATAGCTCAATAAATACTCATCAATTTTTACTCTGTAACTTTTAAGTTTTAGTATTGGCCCGCGACGCCATTATATTTTTCGAATAGTTCTGGTCCTAATCTATACCTGTGCGTCGGGGCATGCGATTCTAACAAGGCTCTCGTGGTCATACATGGCCCAATGATAGCTCAATAAATACTCATCAATTTTTACTCTGTAACTTTTAAGTTTTAGTATTGGCCCGCGATGCCGTTATATTTTTCGAATAGTTCTGGTCTTAATCTACACTTGTGCGTCGGGGCATGCGATTCTAACAAGGCTCTTGTGGTCATATATGGCCCAATGATAGCTCAATAAATACTCATCAATTTTTACTCTGTAACTTTTAAGTTTATTATTGGCCCGCGACGCCATTATATTTTTCGAATGGTTTTGGTCCTAATCTATACCAGTGCATCAGGGAATGCGATTCTAACAAGGCTCTCGTGGTCATATATGGCCCAATGATAGCTCAATAAATACTCATCAATTTTTACTCTGTAACTTTTAAGTTTTAGTATTGGCCCGCGACGCCATTATATTTTTCGAATAGTTCTGGTCTTAATCTATACTTGTGCGTCGGGGCATGCGATTCTAACAAGGCTCTCGTGGTCATATATGGCCCAATGATAGCTCAATAAATACTCATCAATTTTTACTCTGTAACTTTTAAGTTTATTATTGGCCCGCGATACCATTATATTTTTCGAATAGTTCTGGTCCTAATCTGTACCAGTGCGTCGGGGCATGCGATTCTAACAAGGCTCTCGTGGTCATATATGGCCCAATGATAGCTCAATAAATACTCATCAATTTTTACTCTGTAACTTTTAAGTTTTAGTATTGGCCCGCGACGCCATTATATTTTTCGAATAGTTCTGGTCCTAATCTATACCTGTGCGTCGGGGCATGCGATTCTAACAAGGCTCTCGTGGTCATATATGGCCCAATGATAGCTCAATAAATACTCATCAATTTTTACTCTGTAACTTTTAAGTTTTAGTATTGGCCCGCGATGCCGTTATATTTTTCGAATAGTTCTGGTCTTAATCTACACTTGTGCGTCGGGGCATGCGATTCTAACAAGGCTCTCGTGGTCATATATGGCCCAATGATAGCTCAATAAATACTCATCAATTTTTACTCTGTAACTTTTAAGTTTTAGTATTGGCCCGCGACGCCATTATATTTTTCGAATGGTTTTGGTCCTAATCTATACCAGTGCATCAGGGAATGCGATTCTAACAAGGCTCTCGTGGTCATATATGGCCCAATGATAGCTCAATAAATACTCATCAATTTTTACTCTGTAACTTTTAAGTTTTAGTATTGGCCCGCGACGCCATTATATTTTTCGAATAGTTCTGGTCTTAATCTATACCTGTGCGTCGGGGCATGCGATTCTAATAAGGCTCTCATGGTCATATATGGCCCAATGATAGCTCAATAAATACTCATCAATTTTTACTCTGTAACTTTTAAGTTTTAGTATTGGCCCGCGACGCCATTATATTTTTCGAATAGTTCTGGTCCTAATCTATACCTGTGCGTCGGGGCATGCGATTCTAACAAGGCTCTCATGGTCATATATGGCCCAATGATAGCTCAATAAATACTCATCAATTTTTACTCTGTAACTTTTAAGTTTTAGTATTGGCCCGCGACGCCATTATATTTTTCGAATAGTTCTGGTCCTAATCTATACCTGTGCGTCGGGGCATGCGATTCTAACAAGGCTCTCGTGGTCATATATGGCCCAATGATAACTCATCAATTTTTACTCTGTAACTTTTAAGTTTTAGTATTGGCCCGCGACGCCATTATATTTTTCGAATAGTTCTGGTCTTAATCTATACCTGTGCGTCGGGGCATGCGATTCTAACAAGGCTCTCATGGTCATATATGGCCCAATAATAGCTCAATAAATACTCATCAATTTTTACTCTGTAACTTTTAAGTTTTAGTATTGGCCCGCGACGCCATTATATTTTTCGAATAGTTCTGGTCCTAATCTATACCTGTGCGTCGGGGCATGCGATTCTAACAAGGCTCTCATGGTCATATATGGCCCAATGATAGCTCAATAAATACTCATCAATTTTAACTCTGTAACTTTTAAGTTTATTATTGGCCCGCGACGCCATTATATTTTTCGAATAGTTCTGGTCCTAATCTATACCAGTGCGTCGGGGCATGCGATTCTAACAAGGCTCTCGTGGTCATATATGGCCCAATGATAGCTCAATAAATACTCATCAATTTTTACTCTGTAACTTTTAAGTTTTAGTATTGGCCCGCGACGCCATTATATTTTTCGAATAGTTCTGGTCCTAATCTATACCTGTGCGTCGGGGCATGCGATTCTAACAAGGCTCTCGTGGTCATATATGGCCCAATGATAGCTCAATAAATACTCATCAATTTTTACTCTGTAACTTTTAAGTTTTAGTATTGGCCCGCGACGCCATTATATTTTTCGAATAGTTCTGGTCCTAATCTATACCTGTGCGTCGAATCATGCGATTCTAACAAGGCTCTCGTGGTCATATATGGCCCAATGATAGCTCAATAAATACTCATCAATTTTTACTCTGTAACTTTTAAGTTTTAGTATTGGCCCGCGATGCCGTTATATTTTTCGAATAGTTCTGGTCTTAATCTACACTTGTGCGTCGGGGCATGCGATTCTAACAAGGCTCTCGTGGTCATATATGGCCCAATGATAGCTCAATAAATACTCATCAATTTTTACTCTGTAACTTTTAAGTTTTAGTATTGGCCCGCGACGCCATTATATTTTTCGAATAGTTCTGGTCCTAATCTATACCTGTGCGTCGGGGCATGCGATTCTAACAAGGCTCTCGTGGTCATATATGGCCCAATGATAGCTCAATAAATACTCATCAATTTTTACTCTGTAACTTTTAAGTTTATTATTGGCCCGCAATACCATTATATTTTTCGAATAGTTCTGGTCCTAATCTATACCAGTGCGTCGGGGCATGCGATTCTAACAAGGCTCTCGTGGTCATATATGGCCCAATGATAGCTCAATAAAACTCATCAATTTTTACTCTGTAACTTTTAAGTTTTAGTATTGGCCCGCGACGCCATTATATTTTTCGAATAGTTCTGGTCCTAATCTATACCTGTGCGTCAGGGCATGCGATTCTAACAAGGCTCTCATGGTCATATATGGCCCAATGATAGCTCAATAAATACTCATCAATTTTTACTCTGTAACTTTTAATTTTTAGTATTGGCCCGCGACGCCATTATATTTTTCGAATAGTTCTGGTCCTAATCTATACCTGTGCGTCGGAGCATGCGATTCTAACAAGGCTCTCGTGGTCATATATGGCCCAATTATAGCTCAATAAATACTCATCAATTTTTACTCTGTAACTTTTAAGTTTCAGTATTGGCCCGCGACGCCATTATATTTTTCGAATAGTTTTGGTTCTTATCTATACCTGTGCGTCGGGGCATGCGATTCTAACAAGGCTCTCATGGTCATATATGGCCCAATGATAGCTCAATAAATACTCATCAATTTTTACTCTGTAACTTTTAAGTTTTAGTATTGGCCCGCGACGCCATTATATTTTTCGAATAGTTCTGGTCCTAATCTATACCTGTGCGTCGGGGCATGCGATTCTAACAAGGCTCTCGTGGTCATATATGGCCCAATGATAGCTCAATAAATACTCATCAATTTTTACTATGTAACTTTTAAGTTTATTATTGGCCCGCGATACCATTATATTTTTCGAATAGTTCTGGTCCTAATCTATACCAGTGCGTCGGGGCATGCGATTCTAACAAGGCTCTCGTGGTCATATATGGCCCAATGATAGCTCAATAAATACTCATCAATTTTTACTCTGTAACTTTTAAGTTTTAGTATTGGCCTGCGACGCCATTATATTTTTCGAATAGTTCTGGTCCTAATCTATACCTGTGCGTCAGGGCATGCGATTCTAACAAGGCTCTCATGGTCATATATGGCCCAATGATAGCTCAATAAATACTCATCAATTTTTACTCTGTAACTTTTAAGTTTTAGTATTGGCCCGCGACGCCATTATATTTTTCGAATAGTTCTGGTCCTAATCTATACCTGTGCGTCGGGGCATGCGATTCTAACAAGGCTCTCGTGGTCATATATGGCCCAATTATAGCTCAATAAATACTCATCAATTTTTACTGTGTAATTTTTAAGTTTTAGTATTGGCCCGCGACGCCATTATATTTTTCGAATAGTTCTGGTCCTAATCTATACCTGTGCGTCGGGGCATGCGATTCTAACAAGGCTCTCGTGGTCATATATGGCCCAATGATAGCTCAATAAATACTCATCAATTTTTACTCTGTAACTTTTAAGTTTTAGCATTGGCGCACGATGTCATTATATTTTACCTGTGCAAGAAGGCTTTTAAGGTCCTTTTTCCTTCTCCGGCCCTATAATGATCGAACGTACACATTTGTGTATACTACTTAAATCTGTTCCGTCCGAAAAATAACATTATAACTATAATATTTATGATTTGATTTATGAACTCTATAACTAAAACATTAATATTTATTAATAATATTAATATTTATGATACTCCGTTACTTTTAAGTTTTGCTTAACAGAGTAAAAAGTTGTTGAATATAAATTGATGAGCATTCATTGAGCTAGGGGCGAAGTCCGAGATTCATACCTCCTCGTGGTGCTATCTTGGTAACTCTAAATGAATCAGGCGGTGTAGTGGAGACGAGCTGCTAAATCCTGTTTATAGTCATGGACACTACATATCAGGGCGAGTTATTGGCGCCTCAAAACCAATACCAAATCAGCGTCTGTTCTCCAGGTTAGGTGCGGCTGAAGCGGGCGTCTGTCTTGTATCAAGTGACCCACACACGTAACAAGCGGGTTGAGCGGCAGGCCAACAACCTGCCCTCATAAAAACAATTAAGTTATGAACCCTAATCAAAGGCCCTCGGATTAGAAAATCGGATTCATCACAAACTCGACCTCGGAAAATGTACACGGACAACGCTTTAAAAATAGGAACATGGAACGTGCTTAGCCCCTCATAAGACCTGGAAATCTCCAGAAACTTTCGAACCAAGCCAAAACTTACACATTAGACGTACTTGCACTACAAAAGCTTAGATGGTCTGGGAACGGAATCCATGACACCGCCAACGGTTACACTCTTCATTACGAGGAGAATTTGAACCTGGCTTCCTCATCCATCGGCGCGTGCAGTTTCATATCATAGATTTCCGCCCTATCAACATGCGAATATGCACGGTCAGACTTCGCATTAAGAAATTTAACAACACGATCGTTAATGTGCATGCACCCACCGAAGATAAATCTGATGACATCAAAGATCTATTCTTTCCTGGAGGAAGTCATCAATAACATACCGCACCACGACATTAAAATCATCGTGGGCGACTTTAATGCAAAAATCGGTAGGAGTGCAGAAAATATATCGTACATCGGTCCTAACAGCCAGCACGGCAATAATGTACAACTTAGTTGTATCAAGTACGTTTTTCCCACATAAGAGAATCCACAAAGTAACGTGGAGATCGAATGATGGAAGAACGGAAAACCAAATCGATCACGTCATGGTGTCTAAGAGACACTCTACCAGCATATCTGACGTCAGATCTTACAGAGGAGCAGATATGCACAGCAATCATGTGCTTGTCATATTTAAATATAAGTGCAAACTATCATCTACGTTCAACAGACAAGCACAAAAAACCGTTCAATGGAATGTCGATGCTCTAAAAGACCAAGCGTCACTGCAGAGTTACCAATCAGCTGTCACTAACTATTTGGAGCGACCCAGCAACAACGAAGAAGACCTCCGAGATCCCGCAATGATTGGTTCGATGATCAATGCCGCCTGGTCGTCGAAAATAAACGAACGCTTCGTGAAAAATGGTTGGCTCGCAACATTAGAAGCACTCAAGCAGAATATATACGCGCTAGGAAGGCCACGCTTAAATTCCTCCGACAAAAAAAGCGCGAACATATGAGATTATGCATCGAAAACATCAGCTTCCAAGCGGAACTAGGAAACTCAAGGGACTGTTTTGCCAATGCCAGGAATCTTACTAAAGACTTCCACTCAAAAAGTACAGCCATCAAAGACGGGAACGGAGAGTTGAGAACAAACGTGGCTGATGTTCTCTCAGTATGGCAAACCTACTTTCAAATCTGCTAAATCGGAACGACGACGTGATCCTCATTAGAGCAATAGCTCCTCCAGGTGAAGAGGTCCTTGTCGAATATCCCACAGTGGAGGAAGTAGACGCAGCTATTAGTCGATTGAAAAACGGAAAGGCACCCGGTCTCGATGGAATCCCCGCAGAATTGATTAAACTCGGAGGCGCTACTCTTGCAACAAGTCTATACGATCTCATCGTGTCTATTTGGGACCAAGAAGAGCTGCCTGAAAATTGGAAGACCGCACTCATATGTCCGTTGCATAAAAAAGGCGACTGTCTTAAATGTGAAAACTATCGTGTCATAGCTCTATTGAACGCTGCTTACAAAGTGTTGGCTAATGTTTTACTTGCCAGACTCATCCCTTTCGCCGAAAACATCATTGGCGACTATCAATGTGGCTTTCGTACCAACCGATCGAGTACAACATAACCATTCATCAACTATATATACAACCGCGACAACCTATGGGCCGAGCTCATATGCCTAGGTATTCCAGAGAAACTTGTTTCTCTGTGTAAATTAACAACATCTGGATTTGTATGTAGAATTGTAATTGAAGGAACTGTGTCAGACTCCTTTCAAATAGCATCTGGTGTTCGACAAGGTGATGCACTCGCGCTTGTGTTGTTCAATTTGGCGCTTGAGTACGTAGTGAGGAAAAGCAACATCGAAACTTCGCGCTGTATATTCAATAAATCAGGCCAAATTCTTGGATATGCAGATGATATCGTGCTTCTTGGCCGAAGACCTAGCAACATCAAGCACAATTACATCCCACTCAATCGCTGAGCAAGTAGATTTGGTTTGGAGGTGAACAGTACCAAAAAGAAATTTTGAACAACACCCAGGAACATCTCCATGGCAAATCTCGAAATTGGTGACCATAACTTTGATAGCGTCGAAAACTTTAAATACCTCGGGTCACTTATAACCTCCTTGAATGATATGCTGGCAGAAATAAAAGCCCGAATCGCTGCCGGACAACGAGTTTTCTACGCCCAATCAAAATTATTGCGATCTTAACATCTGTGCTGCCTTTCGTTTCGGAAGTGAGAGTTGGACCATGACCTCTAACGACTGTAGATTATTATCTACCTTCGAAAGGAAGGTCATCCGTTCAATTTTTGGTCCTGTTAAAGTTGCGAACAATGAATATCGGATTCGCATGAACCACGAAATAAAGCAACTTCTCGTAGGTAGCGATATTATCGGCTTCATCAAATCTAATCGAGTTAGATGGCTCGGCCACTTTGCAAGGTCTCCACAACAACGAACGATTTACAAAGTGTTCCATCAATACCCAGCCGGTGTACGCCGCAGAGGAAGACCCCGACTGCGCTGGCGTGACGACGTCGAACAAGACCTACTCGCATTAGGATGTCGAAATTTGAGGACGAGAGCGATGGACAGAGACGGATGGAGGACCATAGTGAGGGTGGCAAAATCCCTTCATGGGATGTAAATGCTAGAGAGAGAGAGAATTCATTGAGCTTTAATTGGGCCATATCCCTTTTCCGGCCAGACAATTTTTTCCCCTTAATTTAAGTCCACCGTACACAAATGTGGACGTAAAAAATGATAGGATGTAATGTCTTTCAGATTTTAACGGATCTTTCTTAAATCAAAATACTTTTTGAAAAGAGCATTATACTTTATGACTTGTAAATTTAACACATTAATTGTTTGTTTTTGATAACATAGTAAATCATAAATATTAATATTCTAGTTACAGAGTTCATAAATAAATCATAAATATTATAGTTATAGAGTTATTTTCGGACGAAAGCGATTTAAGTAGTATGGCATCGCGGGCCAATACTAAAACTTAAACATTACAGAGTAAAAATTGATGAGTATTTATTGAGCTATCATTGGGCCATATATGACCACGAGAGCCTTGTTAGAATCGCATGCCCCGACGCACAGGTATAGATTAGGACCAGAACTATTCGAAAAATATAATGGCGTTGCGGGCCAATACTAAAACTTAAAAGTTACAGAGTAAAAATTGATGAGTATTTATTGAGCTATAATTGGGCCATATATGACCACGAGAGCCTTGTTAGAATCGCATGCCCCGACGCACAGGTATAGATTAGGACCAGAACTATTCGAAAAATATAATGGCATCGCGGGCCAATACGAAAACTTAAAAGTTACAGAGTAAAAATTGATGAGTATTTATTGAGCTATCATTGGGCCATATATGACCACGAGAGCCTTGTTAGAATCGCATGCCCCGACGCACAGGTATAGATTAGGACCAGAACTATTCGAAAAATATAATGGCATCGCGGGCCAATACTAAAACTTAAAAGTTATAGAGTAAAAATTGATGAGTATTTATTGAGCTATAATTGGGCCATATATGACCACGAGAGCCTTGTTAGAATCGCATGCCCCGACGCACAAGTATAGATTAAGACCATAACTATTCGAAAAATATAATGGCATCGCGGGCCAATACTAAAACTTAAAAGTTATAGAGTAAAAATTGATGAGTATTTATTGAGCTATAATTGGGCCATATATGACCACGAGAGCCTTGTTAGAATCGCATGCCCCGACGCACAAGTATAGATTAAGACCAGAAGTATTCGAAAAATATAATGGCATCGCGGGCCAATACTAAAACTTAAAAGTTACAGAGTAAAAATTGATGAGTATTTATTGAGCTATAATTGGGCCATATATGACTATGAGAGCCTTGTAAGAATCGCATGCCCTGACGCACAGGTATAGATTAAGACCAGAACTATTCGAAAAATATAACGGCATCGCGGGCCAATACTAAAACTTAAAAGTTACAGAGTAAAAATTGATGAGTATTTATTGAGCTATAATTGGGCCATATGTGACCACGAGAGCCTTGTTAGAATCGCATGTCCCGACGCACAAGTATAGACTAAGACCAGAACTATTCGAAAAATATAATGGCATCGCGGGCCAATACTAAAACTTAAAAGTTATAGAGTAAAAATTGATGAGTATTTATTGAGCTATAATTGGGCCATATATGACCACGAGAGCCTTGTTAGAATCGCATGCCCCGACGCACACGTATAGATTAAGACCAGAACTATTCGAAAAATATAATGGCATCGCGGGCCAATACTAAAACTTAAAAGTTACAGAGTAAAAATTGATGAGTATTTATTGAGCTATCATTGGGCCATATATGACCACGAGAGCCTTGTTAGAATCGCATGCCCCGACGCACAAGTGTAGATTAAGACCAGAACTATTCGAAAAATATAATGGCATCGCGGGCCAATACTAAAACTTAAAAGTTACAGAGTAAAAATTGATGAGTATTTATTGAGCTATAATTGGGCCATCCACGAGAGCCTTGTTAGAATCGCATGTCCCGACGCACAAGTATAGATTTAGACCAGAACTATTCGAAAAATATAATGGCATCGCGGGTCAATACTAAAACTTAAAAGTTACAGAGTAAAAATTGATGAGTATTTATTGAGCTATAATTGGGCCATATATGACCACGAGAGCCTTGTTAGAATCGCATGCCCCGACGCACAGGTATAGATTAGGACCAGAACTATTCGAAAAATATAATGGCATCGCGGGCCAATACTAAAACTTAAAAGTTACAGAGTAAAAATTGATGAGTATTTATTGAGCTATAATTGGGCCATATATGACCATGAGAGCCTTGTTAGAATCGCATGCCCCGACGCACAGGTATAGATTAGGACCAGAACTATTCGAAAAATATAATGGCATCGCGGGCCAATACGAAAACTTAAAAGTTATAGAGTAAAAATTGATGAGTATTTATTGAGCTATAATTGGGCCATATATGACCACGAGAGCCTTGTTAGAATCGCATGCCCCGACGCACAGGTATAGATTAGGACCAGAACTATTCGAAAAATATAATGGCATCGCGGGCCAATACGAAAACTAAAAATACACCGAGTAAAAAATTGGAGTGTTCATTAAACTTGTATTGGGTTATTTATGACCAAGATAGGTTGTTTGATTTAATTAGGTTGCTTAAATATAATTTTCTGGAATATAGTTGTACCAGAGCCTATGGAAAACGTGATGGCACCTTTAGTTTACACCTGCACTTTGAAGTTGTAAAAATGAATTTTTATTTTTAAATTAATTATAACGATTTTTCCAAGTTCTTTAGTTTTTGATTACCCGTTATAAGTTGAGACTATCCTTTATAAGAAAACTGTCTCACTGTCACTCATACGCTTAACCCAAAAATTCATTATGAAATATTAAATAATAAAATAGATTAAAAATATTTATTTCAAATTCAAACTAAAGACTTTGTCTTTGAAATAAATTTTTTTAATTTATTTTATTATTTAACATTTCATAATGAATTTTTGGGTTGAGAGTATGAGTGACAGTGAGACAGTTTTAGTTTTATAGTAAATTTTGGGCTGTCTATGAGAAACTATCACGATAGTAATATTTTTTTGGGCTGAGTTCTTATAAAATGTCGTGAAATACAACTTTTTGGGCTGATACTTTTACCATTACAGAAATCATCATTTTAGTGCTGCCATCGCATTTTTTTGGGTTGAAATTTGGGCCAACTTCACATACATGGTCTGGGGCTGAAGATTCTTCCCGAACGGGGTTCCCCAGAAAGCGCAGCGTTCGGTGTTACATTTCCCTGAGTACGCCTTTTTTGGCATCTTAATCAATCATCGATGCTAAATCCTGCCAGACCGCACCCCTCACAGAATTTCTGAGTCTTTTCCATAGGACAAGCAGAAAATCGGTGTCCTAGATCCTTACAGTTCCAGCATACTGTAAACTGTTGACGGTTAAGTGCTTCTACGTGTCCGGTTGCTTCGGGAAGGGTATCAGTTTCGTCATCGCTTTCCTTGTCAGACAATTTGTGATAGTAAGAACGACTAGTGGATGCAATATCTTCTGGTACCGTAAGCTGTGCAACTGCTGCGGATCGACGAGAACGAGCTTCGATTAGCCTATGTGGGTCAAAACCTGAAGTATTCCACAGCTTTTCAAAATTGTCACAGATTTTCCTTAAAGATGAAGCAGATTGAATTTTTCAATGGGAGGTTGCATTCTTTAGTGCGGGATTCATATTATCTAATAAGATATCTAATATTTCGTCGTCAGATAGGGGATCCGTAAGCCGGTAGTTCGCAGTCTCAACTTCGGTTAAGTAGTCATTAAATGATTCTTTGGGATATTGAGTGCGGCTTCGAATGTATTTTCTTGTTTCACGATCTCCTTGTACACTGCCGAAACGTTCAAGTATTGCTTCCTTCATTTGTCGCCAGGTAGTATGTCGATTTTTCCTAATATAGGTATAATACCATTTATCGGCTTTATCAGTTACAAAATTCCTCATTAAGGTAACTAATTCAACGCATTATAAAATCTTGAATATTTTCCTCTCCCCTTTTGCTTTCGCGCCCCGAAAATGATATTTTCCATTTGGTAGGATCCGAGCGTTTTTTGAAGTCAAATTTAGAAGTGCGTGTTCGATAATGTGCATCAGTGTCTGGACTTCCTTCTGACTCACTACTACTTTGATTAGACTTACGATTGTCTGCTCTCTGCTTATGTTTACGATTCTCCAAATACGTTTGTTTGATGGACGCTAATTTTTTTGTAAAGATATTAGACAATTCCTCCAGTTTTTCTGAAAAACGTCTTTCTAAATCTTTCCCAAATTCAGAATCAGATTTCTGTTCTTTAGTACTAAAATTCCTAATTTCCCGACTTGAACCCGGCTCATCTGCGTCCTTAGAGGAAGATGCTTTAGGTTTAGAACCTGTCTTAGATAAATCAGGATTGGATTCCAATTTTTTTATGTCTCGACTAATCGATCTTGCGAGCCTGTCGAGTGAACTGATTAATAGAGAAATCCCTGACAAAGTGTTGAAAGAATTGGATAATCGTTGAGCTCTATCACGCCAATGTATAATTTTTATCAGAATTTTGCGTTTTTCAAACGCTGAACCGTTTTCTACACGATCTAGGGCTTTATCCAACTCTATACACTGCTGACTAATTGCATTAAGCTCAAGTTCAGGCTCGTTAGCTATGTGCGATAATTTAGGTTTGACACTTTGATTTTGATATTCTTTCTGAACTATCTCTAAGAATTTCTTTTCAACCCCCATCGTCGAACTGGTTATTCCTCGTACGTCATATTCCACATTTAACTCGTCAGGGTTTAGGCTATCAAAAATAATTGTAAGATCCATTTTTTTCTTATTCACGCTAGCAAAGAAAATTGCAATCCCAACGTATTTTTATTTTATTTTAACAATTAGAGTAGAATGGTAAAATACTGAGAGGAATTAAAGGACAAAGTAGTAAACTTTGTGAAATCCTGTTGATGCTTAATATAGATGTATTTATAAAAATTTAGGAATTCACCAATTTCTAAGAAATTGAACGGAATCTTAATTTATTTTTTTATTTTAAAAAAAATATAATAACCAAATGATGTATGGGGATTATTAATGAAGAAACCCGTCGAACATTCGAGTTGATGAATAAAAATAAATAAATAGATGATTTTCGTAACTTAAATAATATACGACACCGTTTTATACAATATAATATAATAATTTTAATTAAATTCAAATTTTTTTTTCTTTCTAAATAATGGGATGACTGCATGTAAATAACTAGGCAAACTTTCTTTAAGCTACTAGAAACCACTAAGTTCATAATCCTTATTTTAGTAGCGTTTCTTGTAACTTATCGTGACTTAACCAATCAATGAAAAAGAAATAAAATAAAGTTTTTTTTTTTTTTTTTAATTACTGAAATAAATTACAGAGTCTACTCAGAAAAAAAATTTAATGACTACGTTTGAGAGTTGATCACTGATGAGGGATTAAACTTATTTTAACCGAGAAACTCGGAATCACCAAATCATCAATCGATTAATTACTAAATTCAAAATCTAACATCGAGGACCAAACTTAACCGGAAATTTGAGATAAATAATTTATTTTTTTGTATTATAAATAAACTACGGTAGTGAGATAATGAGCAATTAAACAGAAAGAACCATAAGAAAACCGAATCACAGAATATCTATTACGTTTCTTTACCGTTAACTGGTCAATCATAATTTTTAGAAAGCACTATTGCGGATCAACTAAATAAACTAAGAGTAGACTATACATTAAAACAAAAATATTTAAAGTAAAATTAAATTGAATGCAAAATAACCGTAAGGGCAAATACTAAACAAGAAGAGTATTAACCACAAGAAATACTTAAGCGGAAAAATCGTACTTTGTACAAGTTGCATGAGGAAGCCATGTGGATGCCTTCTTTGGGCTACCGTTTATTTTAACCGTATTCTAAAATATTTACATTAAAAATGCATAACTATCGTGACCTCTAACGGGTCCCTGTTTCGGCGCCAATTGTAACCGATGGCTTGAGGTCGTCCAACACCATATGGCACACTTATCCTTGCGGGTAGCAATCAGTGGTTGGGCGGGTATTGTAAGCATAAGATGTCGGGAGCCATTTACAATTTTTTTCATTTTCAAATAATTTAAGTGTGCATCTAGTTTGACCTAGTTAAGTTTTCGTCATCCCATTAACGTATTACCCCCTAGCACATTCTAACCATTTAGACTAGTATGCAAAAAGAAATAAGCTTCGCAAAATTGGTAATTATTATCCCGTTAATCGACCAATACGATATAAATCAATCAATGCACGCACCGTGTAAAATGCCGAACCCAGAACACAATAAAATAATAAATCCATTCACAAATTAAATAACATGGAAAATTAAATTAGCGCCAATACTAATAAACAAATTAAAGTATTGTTCTACATTTATAAATTTGGCAGTTAAAATTTGTTCAATAGCAAAATGCGAAAATTGAATACGTGCAAATTTTTATATTTTTTTCTTTTTTTTATTTTTATATTTTTCAGTTGTAAATTTTTCTTTTTTTATTACACTTTACAAATTATTATTTTATATTCAATTTAATATAAATCTTTGGTTTATAACTTTTATTAATCAATTATAATTATATTATCTTCACATTAATTATGACATTTTTAAAATGTTTTAGAATTTTTGACAAGTTAATTTTAGACAACTATAAATTACATTTCGGTTACTTATTTCTAGTAGTCACAATCATTATCGATTTTATCCTATGTTATGGATAATTACTTTACTTGTTCTCGGTTTGTTTTATGTTCACTTTTTATTGTTTTTTTTTTTAATCCGATTCACTTGCTTGCTTGATACCGACTGCCCATTCTCTTTTTTTCTTTTCCTATTTTTCGCATTTACATAGACCCGGTTTGTCTAGCGGTCCCCTATTCCCCACTACTTGTTTATTTTTTTTAGCAACTAGAAATTTGAGCGCGCGAATTATGGTTAACGCATTTCAGGGTTTTGCAACCTATATTTTAACATCGTTACATCTCTATGAGCCCGAGATGTATCATTAAGGATGAAACATTGCAAATCTCCTCCATCGAAAGAGAAGTAACTAAGATCCACCTATCATTCCTGGCAACAGCCAGTATGAGTCAAATAGAGCCGTTTTTACGCAACATCAGCCATCAACATCAGGGACAGCAAAGGACGATGTCTACTACCACAGCACCTTTAACGACAATAGACACCCACGAGCTCGAAGAACAAATAGAACTTCAAAAAAATCAGGAAACCATCAATAGTCATCACATACACCATTACACGATGACTCATTTAACATTTGGGACCGTTATCATTATCATGGTGATTGCAGTCATTCTCTGGAAACGAAGTCAACCATATCGATCAGCACTAAGCGTCCCACCACAACCGCTTCCGCGATCTTCATTGGCGCGCGCAGCATGTTCAACTGAACAACTAGGGTCGAGCTAGATAGAAAGCTGATTGTGCATTAATGTAATATTACTCTAGATATAATTAATAGAACTATATGTACAAGTCACTGTCATGGGAAATGCCGACTCAGCAAATGATTTTTATTAAGTTAATTCATTTAGGTTAGACAGAGCATTTTCTACGGTGTTTCCGGTGTACAGTACTGAATTTAAATTTGTTCATTATACTAATGTAGACACTATGTCAGCATTTTCTATAGTATATAATGTTTTATAGTGGAGTTTAATAAAGGCAGTATAATTAAGTACATCACCATTCAAGTACGTAATTATTCAATGTATGTGTGTGTTGAACTTTATACCATCATGGTAAAACCAAATCAAAAAGAAAATATAAAAAAAACGGTTTATTAAAAATCTGATTAATATAGTTGAGACTATTTGACATTAAAGATATTGTTATTTTTTTTTATTAAATTTATTGTTATTGAAATTTAAGTGGTATAGCAGGTTGAACCTAATAATATTTGTTACGAGCTAAAATCTGTATTATGTTGTAAAGTACTGTGAACAATCTATTATTTAGGAAAACATCTTGGACTTGTTTTGGGATTGTAAAAGTTTTTATTAAAAGAATTTCAAAATGGACATCAACTATCTTGATTGCGGCGAGCTGGATATTGAGTGCCAGGTTAGGCAAATTACTGGGACGATTGCAAATAGACTGAATTTACTCAATGAAGCGGTAAAAAGGGAAAGCACGAATCAATCCGAGAAACCTTTTGAGCCACACTTTCTTGCGACACGTTACCCGAAACGAGAGGTTACCACCTGTGCCGAGAAACTGCGGAAAATGTACAATGCAACCGAAAAGTATATGCAAGCTAACGAAACGATGGATCTTGATAAGTTAGAAGAATTGGTAACCTTGGTTGAACATATATCAGGCCGTCTTCATAGACTATCGTTGACTAAAACAGGTCCTACTTAAGTGTCTGCCCAAAGTCTCCTAGGAACCTGCGAGAAACTCTTAGGCTATTTCAATGACTTACGAAACAAGCAAATTAGCATGACAGATGCTGAGAAATCATTGAAATAATTGATGATTATAACGGTCGAGAATGATGAGGAAGACAGTAATAATGTAGGAGTGAACAACTTTCAGCTGCAACAAACTAGTGAACCTAAACAAGAAGATAATAACCAACCATGCTCAAGTGCCCAAGCTGCAGACCTCGAATATACTCCCCAACCACCATCTCAGGGATTAGTGACCGCGATGGAAAATAAAGATATTCATCAACTACCATCTCAAGCATTATTGGTGGCAGGGGAAAATAATGTGGTATATTCGCAGCAAGTAGACTCTACAGTAGACGCAATCACTGCCAAACTCAAGTTAACTGGAACGAACCTTCAACCTCACGCCAATAATGTATCAGGATCCAATCCATCTAGCAAACCGGGAATGAATTCATCTATGATCACATCATCGACAAACATGCAGCCGCCACCTAAATTTGATTTTACAGTACCACCTCCAAGACATTCCACTGCTGGTCAGTATCAAATACCTGTAATCAATCCTGAATACACTGTTTCTGAGAACTATTTAAAAAAACATGGACGTCTTGAAATTCATAGATGGGGTACTTCGTTCAGTGGCGAGTGTGGTGAAATTCCGGTGGAACGATTCATCTATCGAGTAGAAAGTTTAGCAGTGTCAAATTCTACTATCACAGAATTTCTTGTTAGAAATATCAATGTATTATTGACTGGGAAGGCACGTGAATGGTACTGGATGTATATGGAGAGAGAAAGAAATGTGAACTGGGAAAAGTTGAAGCATGCTATGGTACACCGTTTTCAGGATCGCAGAACGGACGCGGATATAAAACAGGCACTGGAACGCCGGAAACAACGAGTGAGAGAGTCTTTCATAGATTTTTATAATGAAATTTTGTCAATGTCACTACCTTTGAAGAATCCCATATCCGAAATGGAAACTTTAGCTTTACTGATTCGGAATATGAGGCCTGGGCTGCAGTCGAACTTTGCCGGACAAACGTTTACTGAGATCGCAACTTTAGTTAACCGCTCGATTGCAGTTGAAGATACATGGAATCGATTTGGATGGGTACTGGAGTTAGCATACCAATCGAAACGACAGGTTAGTGAGCTGGATGTGGACTTCGATTACGGTGAAGGATTACCCAATCAAGGCTACTATTCTGAGCTGCCAATGAACTACGATTCCGTGTGTGCTGTATCTGTTTCTAACTCAACAATAAATAAAACGAATAATACACTTGACCGAAACCTTTGTTGGAATTGCGGAAGCAACAGACACTTGTTTAAAGATTGTTCTGTTCCAATATCACACCGATTTTGTTTTGGCTGTGGAGCCAAGAACGTTATTAAGGTTAATTGCCAGACATGCCGTAACAAAACATCGGAAAACTACTCGAGGGGTGTCAGAAATACTGGGGTGCTGAGATCCCAAAATCCAACTACGAATTCCCCCAAACCAGAAATGACAGATTCTGCTGCGAATACGGATCCCGAATTTTACAGGATTCTCAAACGAAAGAAGGAATAACTATACATCTAAAGTTTCCACAGCAACTCAAACCACAATCACCCGGAATTCTCATTCTAAAACAATAAATGATTTACATCGGAGTCTAAAATACTTTAAGACTAGACGAGAAATCAAAAGGATCATTTCAGAATCGAAATTATTGTGTGATGATGATAATAGACCGTATGCGAAGGTGCTTATTAATGGTATTCCGTATTCGGGTCTTTTAGATAGCGGAGCCAGCATTTCGGTTCTGGGACAGGGTGCATTACAGTTTATCGAAGAAAATAATATTAAATTGCATAACATGACTTCCTTACTATCTACTGCGAGCGGTGAGCATCAGCGGATTCTCGGTCATGTTATTGCCAAGATTTCGTATGGTGGCAAGTCGAAAACAATGAGACTCCATGTCGCTCCGAACCTTACGCAGCAGTTACACCTGGGAATAGACTTTTGGGAACTTTTTGGATTGGTCCCGTTAATGATTAACGAGTTGGACAGCAACTACATCGATTCGAAGGTTGATTCCCCAAGCAATACACATGTGTTAGATGTAGAGCAACAAGCCGTATTAAAAGAGGTTATTGACAGTTTTCCTTCGTGTGAAAAGTATGGGTTGGGGAGGACAAACATTCTATCACATTCTATAGATGTAGGGGGTACGCCTGCAGTAAAGCAGAGATACTATCCGGTATCTCCAAAAGTTCAAGACGATATGTATAGAGAGCTCGACCTCATGATTCGTTTGGGAGTGATCGAGGAAAGTGCCAGTTCTTGGTCATCCCCAGTAACACTGGTGAAAAAGGCCAACGGGAAAGTTCGATGCTAGGAAGGTGAACTCGGTTACGGTGAAGGACGCTTATCCCTTGCCGTTGATCGATAGGTTGCTAGGTCGGTTGGACAACACTCGATTTATAAGTACAATAGACCTAAAAGACGCCTTTTGGCAAATACCCCTAGATCCATCGTCAAGGGATAAGACTGCCTTTACTGTGCCGGGTCGTCCACTCTACCAATTTACCGTCATGCCGTCAGCCCAAATGATGTGTCGGTTAATGCACAAGATAATCCCTCACTACATTCACGATCGCGTCTTTGTTTATCTAGACGACCAACTAGTGGTATCTTCAACTTTTGAGGAGCATTTATCATTATTATCTGAAGTAGCCAGATTGCTTAAATTAGCAAACCTGGAAAAAACAAAGTATCTAGGTTACGTGATCGGTGAGGGATGCCTCAGAGTGGACCCGGACAAGGTTCGAGCCATAGACGAATACCCCGTTCCAAAGACGACTAAGCAGATTTGCAGATTCCTAGGGATGACCGGCTGGTACCGACGCTTTGTTTCCAACTACTCTAGTATTGCTGCTCCAATCACGGACCTACCTGAAAAGGGCAAAGGCAATCAGTGGAACATTCAAGCCCAAGAAGCATTTGAGTAGTTGAAAAGAGCGTTTGTGACGGCACCAGTTCTGGTTAATCCAGATTTTTCAAAACATTTTTATATACAATGTGACGCATCTACTTCGGGAGTAGGGAGTGTATTATTTCAGCGGTTTGATAATGAAGATGCACATCCTATCGCGTTTATGTCCCATAAGCTGAATAAAGCACAACGAAACTACAGCATCACGGAATTAGAGTGCTTGGCAGCAGTGATGAGCATTAAAAGGTTTAGGCCGTACATTGAGGGATATCCATTTACCGTAATCACAGACCACTCCAGTTTGCGATGGTTGATGGATCAGCGAGATTTGACGGGTCGTTTGGCGCGTTGGTCCATGAAACTTCAAGCTTTCGATTTTAAGATTGAATATAGAAAGGGTTCATTGAACGTGGTTCCAGACAGCTTATCCAGGATTCACGTCGAAGCATTGAATGAACACGATGATGTATTACACGTTGACCTGGATTCAACGGCATTTAATGACCAAGAATATATTGCACGGATTAGGGCTTTAGAGAAAAATTCAACTACAGTTCACAATTATAAGGTTCAGAATGGCAAAATATACGTGAACACGGGCACCAATATTATCACTGATCTACCATCCTGGAAACTTGTAATACCGGAGTCCGTAACCAAACAATTAATCAAAGCAGCACACACACCACCTTCCGCGGGACATCAAGGGATAGAAAAAACGATAAATTTACTGAAAAGATATTATTACTGGCCTCTGATGAATCAGCAAGTAAAAGACTTTATAAATGGCTGTGAGATCTGTAAATGTACTAAGCCAGTTAATTTTTCCACTCGACCAATGATGAAGAAAATTGCCGAAGTAGTACGACCATGGCAGCGACTCTACTTAGATTTTCTTGGTCCCTACCCACGAACGAAAAATGGATTTACCTACATTTTCATATTATTGGATCAATATAGCCGATTCCCATTGATATTTCCAATTCGCTCAGCGTCCTCGGCAAAAGTTGTTGAGATCCTAGAAAAGAAAGTATTTCATCTTTTTGGAGTTCCTGAAAGCATACTAACTGACAACGGATCTCAGTTTGATTTGAATCTATGTGCGTCGTTAGTAGCAAAATATGGGATTAAGTACGATTTTACTGCTAAATACTCCCCACAAGCCAACGCAGTCGAAAGGGTTAACCGATCAATTTTGTCGGCTATTAGAGCATATATAAAAGACGACCACCAACGTTGGGATGAGCATATAGATGAAATTGCAGGTGCACTAAGGAGTACGATCCATGCAAGCACGAGCTTCTCACCACATTTTCTCGTATTTGGTCAGCACAAAGTACTACATGGATCAACTTACCAGTTTGTAGCAATTGGCTTATCTTAGGAACGTCGTAAACTTCATCCTCGCGCACTGTAGTCATTTCGTTGTTTGCTGGAAAAAGGGGAATTATATAATAATTGTACATAGTATTGTTGCGGTTGTGTTGTAAATGCAATTGTTGATGTGCATAGCAATGTACATGATTTATCTCAGCTGATGTCGAGGGTTGGTACAATCCAAGGTGTATGTGAGTTGTTTATTGTTGGTCTCGATATTTTTGGTCTAACAAGACAGATCAAGGCACTAGTTTTTTTAGCGCACAATCTTGTCGGTCGAGTATTTGTTTACATTATATATATATACAAAATTTTTTTTGATAATAGCGGGGATCAAAAAGGGGAATCGATGGGCTATATAAAGACACGAAAAAATGCGCAGGGGGGAGTGGTTGATTCGTAATTAGAACGTTGTGATCGCAAAGAAAAAAAAATTAAAATTAAAATAAATGATAAAGAGGTATAAAATCCAGAAAAAAAGTGATATTGATTGTATTGATTCTGTGTACATTAATGGATTGTTAAACGAAAAATCTAGAGCTTGTAGCTTAGAAATTAACTTAAAAATTGTTAAAATTATGTACGATAGTAGTAAATTGTGAAGTGTATTTTCTTAAAAGGCATAATGTATATGTTTCAAATAAAAATATGTTTATAAAAAAAAAATAATAATAATCTAATAAACTAAAATATATGTATGTAATTAAATTTAGCTTTCGAAAAATAATAAAATTCAAGAATCTAATTATTAAAAAAAAGTCAATCAATGTGAACAAAATTTATGTGTTTCATTTTTTTTTTCGGTATACCACTAATACCGTATTTTCGTTTGGCGGGATTGTTGCTGGTCATCATTGGTGATTGTGTTAAGATAAGACCATAAAGTGATTCGATGTTATAGTGGGTGAAGAGCATTAACATTGTATAATGATAATAATAATATGCTAAGGCTACTAAAAATAACTAATAATAAATTAAATAACAAATCCCAAATTAAACTCATATGTTCCGCCATTAATAGTTTATTAAAATTATAGAAAATTAGTTAATAATAATTTATCATAAAGTGTTTCACCCTATGCATAAACAAAAATTTATACGCTAAATTGTTGCGTCTTATGGTCATTC
This sequence comes from Nephrotoma flavescens, assembly GCA_932526605.1. Classification (NCBI taxonomy): domain Eukaryota; kingdom Metazoa; phylum Arthropoda; class Insecta; order Diptera; family Tipulidae; genus Nephrotoma; species Nephrotoma flavescens. The sequence goes on from CAKOBK010000580.1 coordinate 213,961, forward strand.
ATAGAAATTGTAATATCAAATACGAGCGCAGTGTGGTTCATTTTGCGTACAACAATAAAACAAAATCAATTCGGTTTGTAATCACCACGAACCATACGTAAGCAAACAAATACCATCGAGGAAGTTACAACTAGTAACGTTATCATCTATAATAATAATACGAGTACATTTTGGCTGTTTCTACTACACCTGCAACCAACCAGTTTGATAAAAAAAGAGGGAACGAGGGCACACAAGGACACCATCACTCAACACATTGATTTGGTGACGTACAATTTTTTTATGTTTTCTAAATTATTAATTATTTTCCCGTAGTAATCGATTTAACTTGCAATTTAACTTAATAGATTTTGTTGTTTATGGCATCTCTTTAAATTTTACAATCTTGTTTTAAATTTATTAAATTTATTGTTGTATATCAGTTTTCATTCATACACAGTTTTTTCGTTTACTTTCATTGATCCTTTGTGAATGGATTTTAATTTTTTTTATAATTTATTTTGCTTTGGCATACGAGTATTTATTTTTGGGAATATACGTGTATATTTACAGTACGCGAAATAAGTTAGTGATATCATGTGCGAGCATTCTGCGCATTTCGTTTTCATTTTATTTTTGTAATGATAGTTAGCGTTATGTTTTGAGGTGTTTTTATAAAATGAGATGAGCTTGGGATGTAGCGGTATATTATGGCGAACCATTATTTTTTTTTAATTATGTATAAACTCAATTAATTTATTTTGTAATATTTTTTTTGTAATAATGGCCTCCGACGCTTTAGTGAGTAATAGATCCCTCCCTAGCCACTGTTAGCTATCCGTTGTAGATAAAGTGTACCATGCGGCGCCGGATGACCCAAGCCATACGTTACAAATGGCGCCGAAACAGGGACCTGATTTTTTTGGGTCAAATAAAAGAATAATGTAGTGTTATAGAAATTGCAGTATTCGGTAAATAAATGTTAGGTAGCCCTAACAAGGCATCCGCGTGGCTTTTCCATGTAATATTTTTTAGAGTTGATTTTTTTACCGCTTAAGGTCGCTTGCGGTGTCTGACTCTTAACTTTGAATATTTACCCTTAAGGTCATTTTGTTTTTTTGCAGTAACGTTCAATTTTTTTTATATAATCTACTCGAAATATTTCTTAAATAGCAATAAAACATGGCGTAAATCATGATCGACGGTTGGCAAAGCTGAAATGCAATCGATTGTTCCGTGAATCGGTTCTCTTGTATTTATGTTTTATTAATTTCTCATCGATTAATTCAAATAATTTTCTTTTTGCATTTTACATTTAAATTTCAATCAATTTATTTTATTTTTTTATTCAGCCAGTTTTAGTTTAGTCTTTGAAGATAGACGATTAGTTTATTCGTTATTCGGTTGATGATTCGATGAATTCGAATTCCTTGTTTGCGATAAATGAAGTAATTTCTCTTCAATCACTGAAATTCAATTTTGTTTATTTTTTTTAGTAGGTTTTGTAGTTATAATTTAAATTTGGTTCCTTTTTGATTTGTTTTGATTATAATGGTTTCAACATACCAAGTTATCACAATAAAACAAAAAAAAAAAAAAGTTAAGCAATTGTGATAACTTAAATAAAACATACCAAGCTACTACTAAGTGATCATCTCATTCATATATGATAGTTATCAAAGAAAACTTTGTGATTGCAAATTTAATTTAATTATTTTTCGAATTCAATTAAAGTTTACGTGACGTTGAAAAATTTTCAATTTTTTTTATTATTTCTATTTTTTTTTGATTGTTGTTTGTATTTTATTCTTATTAATTCAATTTTTCCAATTTGATTTATTTGCGCCTACATATTAGTGCATTGTTCAGTTTTTTTTTTGCATGGGATTGTACTAAAGTCTTGATAGATTGCGTTCCAATTTTTAGTTGACAGCGCGTTTGAATTATAATTCAAGTCGCTATTAATTGTTGACGTAAACACATATTCACAATTTTGATTTATAGTAGTTACGTTTCTTAAAATTGTTTTTGGTTTATCGGTCTTCTCTAATTATTAACGTCGTGGGCTACTGTTAACGTGTTAACTGTTAACGTCGTTATTATGGAGCTTAAATTATTAACGGAAAGTTTATCTGCCGAAGAGCTAAGGGTTGAATATATTGTTCGTAACTTATCACCTTTGGAAGTGGGTGTAGAAGTGAAACTGTGTGATTTACTTCAGAAAGAATTTAAAAATTCTACCTTAAAGCCAAAATTGTCACATATTACTGACACTCCTAAGGAAAAATTGAATCTTATAGCATCAAAATTTGATGAAATTGAAGCACACTTAGAAACAATGGATGATAAGTCTTCGATAGAAAATAGACAGTCTGTTTTGATTAGATTAATGCATTGGAAGGAAAGAGCTGTGAGATTAGGAAATTCCTTTCCCAAATTACCCTCGATATCGTTGAACATCAAAACTTTTGAAAGAACTATCCGCAGTTTGGGCCGCGATTTAAAGAGATTTGACTCAAAAAGCCAAACAAATACACAATATGATACCAACAAACCATCAACCTCGAAAGGTGTTTCGCATTCCGAATCATTCAGATTAGAAGATCAAGGTTCGGATCGCCAGTGTGACGATTCCGATCTCGACGCAACGTTTGAAAGTTGGTTTTCTAAGAAGATAGAAGAAATGACAGAAAAGTGTTTAAATCGGCTTTCAAAAATACCAAGATCAACCACCTCTCATCAGACGCACCAATCGGAACCGGGGACATCAGGAAATCGTAGGCGAACTACCCGTGTTGAAAGTGGACGTGAAAGTAGGTCAGATTCTTCCCCAGAAAATCATTCGCGTATACGCCGGAGAGATAACCGCGAGTCTTTTAAGTGCTACAATAATAAATGGACTGATCCTACCAAATGGAAACTTTCATTTTGTGGAAAAGTCGGTAGTAGAGGAATTGATAATGTCCAAGATTTTATCATGCGGCTTGAAGAGCATGCATATCAAGACAATATACCGAAAAGAGAACTAGTGACTTTAATGAGGAACTTTGTGTCTGATGTTGCGGAAAAATGGTACTTTGTTTTCATCCGGAAGAATAAAAATGCGTCTTGACGACAACTCAAGTCGGCACTGTTAGAGCGATTTAGCAGTTTAGAGAATGAGCGAGCACAACGACGGTACATACGTGGTAGAATGCAGGAAACTAAAGAATCATTCAATGATTTTATTTTAGAGATTGAGATGGCGAATTGTCGACTTTCTAGACCACTACCTGAAGAGGAAATTTTTGAAATTGTGGTGGATAACATGAATCCTGCGCTCAAAAACGCCACTCAAAATAAAGATTTCGATGATATCGAAGATTTGCGTAAGGTTTGTGCAAATTATGAGAAGCTATGGTCCACATCAGGCTACGACCCACGAAAACTAATTGAATCTCGGAACAAGCGAGTACGTATAGTAGAAGAGGTCTCTATTTTGAAACTTGAGATTCAAAGCAAATTTTCTAAGGAACATACCAGGTATACTAGAGAAAGTGAAAATTCCACACCAGAGAGTGATGACAACGAGCATCAAATCAACGCTTTCGAAGACCGAAACAGTATTATAATTTGTTGGAATTGTAAGGATATTGGACACGCCTTCACTAAATGTCCAATGGAGAGAACTCATATGTTCTGCTACGGCTGCGGATTGGCTGGCAAAAATATCGATGACTGTTACCGTTGCCAGAAGAAGCGATCGGGAAATTTAAGTCCGGGCGCAGTCAGACATGGGGAACCGCGTTCGGAGAAAACCAAATTCCCCAGAAACCTTCAAGTAGCACCTCAGAACACACCATCGACTAGCAAAGATTAGATATTTTACCATTCACCACTACAGTCAACCAACGCTTGGTAAGAATCGTTCGCTATTGGAAAGAGAAAAAATATATAAGTCAAAACTGCTGTATATCAACCCTCACTGAATTTAAGGGAACTGATCCTCGTCCGTATTGCAAAATTCGTATTAAAGATAAAATTATGTTTGGGTTACTCGACAGTGGAGCTACATTAAGCGTCTTGGGTGAAGGAAGTGAAGAATTGATACAAAATTTTGGCATTCCATTGAAAAAAAAAAAATTCGACCATACAAACTGCAGACGGTTCAATGAATAAAGTTTTAGGGTATCTTACCTTACCAGTTACGTACATGGGAAAAACTGAACCCATAACATTTTGCGTTGTCCCTTCTCTCCGTTCAGAAGTATATTTAGGTATAGATTTCTGGAAAACATTTGGAATAGCTCCACAGATCGTCTCTGAATTATCAATCAATTCCGACGGAAATAGACCAGAAAAAGTTAAACATAATTTAAATACTTGCCAACAGGAAAAACTTGATCGGGTTATCGCAAAATTTCCATCATTTTCTTCAAAAGGATTAGGCAGAACTCACTTAGTAACGCATATAATTGACGTCGATAGTGCTACTCCCGTCAAACAAAGGCATTACGCAGTGTCACCTGCCATAGAATGCTTTCCTTGGGCGTAATAGAAGAGAGCTCTAGTCCTTGGAGCAGTCCTATAGTGCTCGTCCGTAAATCTAATGGCAAAATGAGGGTTTGCCTTGATTCTCGCAAAATCAATCTAGTTACCAAGAAAGACGCCTACCCGTTACCAATTATTGATGGTCTATTAGGACGGCTCCAAGATACTAGATATATAACTACTATAGACCTCAAAGATGCCTTCTGGCAGATACCTCTTTCTGAGAGCTCAAAAGAGATTACAGCATTCACAGTTCCAGGGCGTCCTCTCTATCAGTTCTGCGTCATGCCGTTTGGGTTGTGTAACGCAACCAAACCATGAGCAGACTAATGGATCGAGTTATTCCGCACAGATTAAGAGATAAAGTATTTGTCTACTTAGACGATCTACTGATAATCTCTGCGGAATTCGACGAACACCTGGAACTGTTGAAAACCGTTGCTGATTTATTGTCGGCAGCTGGACTAACGATAAACGTAGATAAAAGTCATTTTGTGCTGAAAGAAACGAGGTATCTGGGGTTTATAGTAGGAGAACAGGGGCTAAAAACAGATCCATCAAAAGTGGAAGCTATTCGAAATTTTCCAAATCCAACCACGGTAAAACAGACGCGTCGGTTTCTTGGAATGGCCGGTTGGTATCGCCGGTTCATTTCAAACTATGCCGAAATAACTGCCCCGATTACAAATTTGTTACGGAAAGGTGTAAAATTTTATGGACTGACGATGCAGAGGAGGCGTTCCAGAAATTAAAAGACATGTTATGTAGTGTCCCAGTCCTTCACAATCCTGACTTTTCGAAGGAGTTTTATATTCGATGCGATGCAAGCACCCAGGGATTGGGTAGCGTTTTGTTCCAAAAAGATACCGAAGGCAACGAAAAACCAATTATCTATATGTCTCAAAAATTAAATCAGGCCCAACGGAATTATTCGGTAAACGAACTTGAGTGCTTGGCGGCGGTGGTTAGTATAAAAAAATTTCGGCCCTACATTGAGGGGTACCGGTTTACAGTGATAACAGACCACGCCAGCCTCAAGTGGTTGATGCAGCAGAAGGATTTAAGTGGTCGTCTCGCCCGCTGGAGTCTGAAATTACAGGGTTACGATTTTCAGATCATACACCAAAAGGGTTCCGAGAATGTCGTACCAGACGCGTTATCAAGAGTATACTGTGATACCATTGAAGAATTAAACGCAGACCTAAATTTGTTCAGTGATGATCTTTTTGACAGCTATAAAATCACAGATCCAACCTATATTGGGATAAGGCAAAAGGTTCTGTTAGATCCTAGCTCCTACCCTAATCTAATGATTCACCAAAATAGGGTTTTCATTCGTATAGAGCCAAAAAGACATATCTCACTTACCGACATACCAACATGGAAATTGTGGATTCCAAACGATTTGACCAAATCGCTTATTGAAAGAGAACATTGTCCTCCAGATGGTGCACATTGCGGAATTAAAAAGACTATTGAAAGATTGAGACGCATGTATTACTGGCCGAAAATGGCAAAAGAAATACACTATTTTATTGTGAAGTGCGATATCTGCAAACAGTCGCAAGCAATGAATACGTGTGGTCGCCCACCTCTAGGCAAGCAGGCAATATCTCAACGACCATTCCAGAAAATTTTCATGGACTTATTAGGACCGTATCCACGAACTGCGAAAGGCAAGACTGTAATTCTGATCGTTTTGGATAACCTCACTAAGTTCGTGTACCTTAAAACATTAGCTAAAGCTACTGCAGGGCCTATCTTAGGGTTTTTACAAGACGAACTGTTTCCACTTTTCAGTGTACCGCAAACAATCCATACAGATAATGGAGTCCAGTTCATTGGAAAGGAATTTACCAGCATGATTAAATCTTTAGGTATTCAACACATCAAAACGGCATACTACTCTCCGCAGAGTAATTCCTCTGAACGGGTAAATCGCTCAATTGTTGCAGCAATTCGAGCATACATTGGCGATAAACATTCAACATGGGATAAATTCCTTCCCCAAATAGCATGTTCTCTGAGAAACTCAGTACACGATTCAACGGGGTTTTCCCCACACTTTTCACTTTTCGGTTATCACCAAATCATACATGCTGATGATTACAAACTATTGGGCGAACTAGATTTGTTGAGCGATGGTTGAGTCGACTGGATGAATACCACGGAACGCTTGGGTATAATACACGAACGAGTCCGTGAAAATTTACGGAAAGCATATGAAAAGTATTCAAAACGCTATAATTTACGTACTATTAATCGGAACTTGTCCATTGGCCAGAAAGTATATGTGCGACAACATCCAAAAAGCAATGCTTCTGAAAAATATGTTGCGAAATTTGCATACCCGTTTCTGAAAGCTTTCGTAAAGGAAAAACGTGGTAACGTGAATTATGTTTTGAGTGATGAGAAAGGTCAAATTCTCGGTACTTATCACTTGATGGACATTAAAACGTAATCGTGCGTTCCTTAAGATAATTCCATATTTTATTTTTCAGTTTTGAATTTGCAAAGGTGATATTGACAAATTCAAATCTGCCCTGTAGCAATTGGCTTATCTTAGGAACATCGTAAACTTCATCCTCGCGCACTGTAGTCATTTCGTTGTTTGCTGGAAAAAGGGGAATTATATAATAATTGTACATAGTATTGTTGCGGTTGTGTTGTAAATGCAATTGTTGATGTGCATAGCAATGTACATGATTTATCTCAGCTGATGTCGAGGGTTGGTACAATCCAAGGTGTATGTGAGTTGTTTATTGTTGGTCTCGATATTTTTGGTCTAACAAGACAGATCAAGGCACTAGTTTTTTTAGCGCACAATCTTGTCGGTCGAGTATGTGTTTACATTATATATATATACAAAATTTTTTTTGATAATAGCGGGGATCAAAAAGGGGAATCGATGGGCTATATAAAGACACGAAAAAATGCGCAGAAGGGGAGTGGTTTATTCGTAATTAGAACGTTGTGATCGCAAAGAAAAAAAAAGTAAAATTAAAATAAATGATCAAGAGGTATAAAATCCAGAAAAAAAGTGATATTGATTGTATTGATTCTGTGTACATTAATGGATTGTTAAACGAAAAATCTAGAGCTTGTAGCTTAGAAATTAACTTAAAAATTGTTAAAATTATGTACGATAGTAGTAAATTGTGAAGTGTATTTTCTTAAAAGGCATATTGTATATGTTTCAAATAAAAATATGTTTATAAAAAAAAAATAATAATAATCTAATAAACTAAAATATATGTATGTAATTAAATTTAGCTTTCGAAAAATAATAAAATTCAAGAATCTAATTATTAAAAAAAAGTCAATCTATGTGAACAAAATTTATGTGTTTCATTTTTTTTTTCGGTATACCACTAATACCGTATTTTCGTTTGGCGGGATTGTTGCTGGTCATCATTGGTGATTGTGTTAAGATAAGACCATAAAGTGATTCGATGTTACAGTGGGTGAAGAGCATGAACATTGTATAATGATAATAATAATATGCTAAGGCTACTAATAATAACTAATAATAAATTAAATAACAAATCCCAAATTAAACTCATATGTTCCGCCATTAATAGTTTATTAAAATAATAGAAAATTAGTTAATAATAATTTATCATAAAGTGTTTCACCCTATGCATAAACAAAAATTTATACGCTAAATTGTTGCGTTTT